>VZRZ01004225.1:394781-485004 GCA_013398175.1 Climacteris rufus
GTGCTGAGGGCGCTGCCGCCGGCGGGGCTTGCTGCGGGCGGAGGAGAGTCGGGCCGGGCCGGGAGGGGAGCGGGGCCGGGCCGGGGGCAGCCGGCCTGAGACGCCGAGCGCGGCCAAGAGCCCGCGGCGGGCAGAGGAGCAGCAGCCTCCGCTGGGGACCGAGGCTTGACCCCTCCTCGCTGGCGGGGGCTCAGCTCCTCACCCTCTCAAACTAACATGCTGCCCGAGCTGGCAGTAATCCTCACTGCTGTTTCGCATGCTGTGTCCAGCCGTCTGGCAACCTAGTCCGTTTCTCCTCCGGCGTAAGTTTGTATCTCTAGAGTTACGGTATTCTGTCTTTTGCACTGAAATCCCGAGCTTTCTGTTAAGGATAGGTGTCTTTAGTGATTTCTTTTGTATTTTTACTTAGAGAAAAGTAAATGTGCATGCTCCAAAACTTTGCAAGCATAGGCTTTCATGCTTCTTCATCACATAGCTTTTATTACGTGGGTATTTAATCCTCGAGCTGGTAACTTTCCTGAGCTGTTTTGGAGTGGAAGAACTTGATATATGCTCATGTAAAAGCATCGGTATAAAGACTTCATAGGTTTGCTTCTTTACCTGGCCCTTCTGTACAGGCAGTGTATTTTCTTAGGTATTGCTATGGCTTCACAAGTATTTTTCTCTGAAGTGTGGCTGTTTTGATCTTGACTTAAAATGATGTCTCAGTATGAATGACCTGAGCCATCTCCAGTTAATGTTGGGAGGCAAAGATAGAAATTAATTAAAACATTAACAAAGGGAAGCAGTAGCAAGAAGCTGCTTTTATTGAGCTTCTGCTCAGTTTTGTAAAGAAACTCACGTTTGTTAGGTAAAAGTGATTGCCTAAGTTACAGTGGTGTGATCAGACAATTTTTTTTTTCCTGTGCTGGGTCAGTAGAAATGGAGATTAATGGAGAAGATTTTCTAGACTTACTGTACACAATTGTTCAGGTAGGGATTCTCATGTCGTATTCCATGCTAACATACCTTCCTCCTTTTGTGCTGTGTCTGTATCACTGAAGAAACTTAATTTTTGTTTTCCCTGCAATAACATTAGTCATGAGTATTTTTTTCCTTTTTAACTTGTGCAAAATATTTAAGTAAATGAAAGTGTGTTCATGTTTACTTTCATAAAATGCTCATATTGTAGTTGCCACATAATGTACAAATGTATTGAGTGGCACAAGTATCGCTTGTGATCTCAGATCAGCAAAAATGTTTTTTATCCTCAAACTGGATGCTTTGGCTTTTGGTGGACCATGTCGGCCAGGTGCTGTATGGGTGCAGTGCAGACAGAGCAGCCTTGGGAACTAATGGTGTGTGGCTGTGCTGCGTGTCACGCTGCTGCTTGTGCTCCAGCATCACAAGTGAGCGCTGATGCAGAAATGCGGATTTATGCATTGACCTTCATTTTAGTATCTCTTACTGTATAATCTTCTGGGACTATAAATACACCAAGCAGCTAGTATGCTCTAACAGGCACACCTCATACCTCTGCTCTGCCACGGGCAAGTCGGTCACAGAGCACTTGTGACACTTGTGCTGTGGTGACTTGATTTCAGGAAAGCGCAGAGCTCCTCTGGTTTCACCTGTGGAAACTGAGTACTGCTGTCTGGTGTTATCATCCTTGTTAATCTCCAGTGCATTTTATAGTGTTTCTGTCTTAAGTTTACTGAATCCCTGCAGGTATTTGCTTGAAATCAACAGGTTTTTTTAATTGATTTTGAGTACTTTTGAATTTCTGAAACCTTAAGCTTTCAATGGCATAATCTTTCAGTAATCTGATGCCACAATTTGTTTAAAAAGCCCTAGGGCTTGACAAAAGTCCAGTTGTACATACACTTTATAAGCTTTTGTTTCAGTTCTCTATATAAAGTTTTACAAAAGTTCCCTTCTGGGAGTTCAACTAATAAAGTAGTTATCTGAAGATTTTTTAGCTGATAGCTTAATGTGAAGTTTGTTTTGCAGTGCAATCTGCTATATTAAAGTATTAATGAGTGTGTTTATTTAAGTACACACCTTGACTCACAGCTACGCTGATGCTCTGAAGCTTTGTGAGTGAAGTAGTTAGAAAACATCTAATTCTATCTGCTTAAAAAGGAGGTCATCCACAAATAAGAATGGTGTTATTATTGTTCAATAAAGCTATTCATTATTGTAGTTTTTGTTTTGGGTTTTTGTGGTGGTTTTTTTTTGGTTGTGTGTTGGTTTTCTGCTTGGCTGAATGGGGCTTGCTTCTGCAAGACTTGGTCAACACCTGAGAAGATGAATGTAAAAATGTGTGTTTTCTCAGTGCCCGTTTTCTGTTCTCCACCACGCTTCCCATGCTCTGGCCTGTCCTCTTGTGTCAGTGACAAGGCAGTGGGTAACTTGCAAGGCATCCTTTGCAGTTCAGCTGATTGCTTCTACTGGCATTCTAGTTTTTGGTGTTCAGTAGGTTCTTCCTGTAGCTATAATTGCTGAATGCAGTTGATCTTGTCTGATTTGAAAACGTAATGTTATAAGATAGCAACAACTGAAGTTTTAATGCTATAGTTTGTGATGTCTTTTGCAGTTTCTCTTTCAAGTGCTTTTTTCCTCAACTGTAATTCAGATTCCATGTTAGTTTCCATTGTTGGAATGGCATTGTACACGGGCTATGTGTTCATGCCTCAGCACATCATGGCAATATTGCACTACTTTGAAATTGTGCAGTGATGAAGAACGTGTTTTCAAGAAGTAACTGGGCTTTGAAATCTGGTCTACAAAGAAGAATGAACCTCTTAGTTTTAACAAGATTTCTACTGATGTCCGAAAGACACAATTATGACTCTGAAGACTAAGAAATGAGATATGTAGAGCAGGGACATGAGATGTCCCCTATGTTGTGTTCATTCCTTTTAATTTTACAAGATACGCCCTTGTATAGTAGTTTTGTCTACTTTAACATTGTGATTGTACTTTGATATCAGTATTTTCTTAACTTTGTGACAGTTTCAATATTGCACTGTGAAAGCTTTTCTTAATTGTAATTTTGAGTAAATCTTAATTGCCTTCTATTTTTAATCAGAAAGTCATCTTATTAAATGGGGCTTAAAGCTTTTGCTATTGTATGGTATGTATTTGCCTGGATATTTCTATTAATGCGTTTTGTAAGAAAATACACCTAGATTCATATTAGAGACATGGATATATTAATCTAATCCTATTTACAAAAGTTAGTTTGTATGACTGAACTCAGGTGTACTGTTTGCTGTCCAAACTTTGTTCAACAGTATATTTGTGCATATCACCTAAATTTGGAATTAGAAATTATTTCAAGTTTGTGTATTCTACCTGTTGGAGGAGGGTGGGGGAGATGAGGCATTGAAGCAGAGTGAAGACTGCATTCGTTATGTTTGAAGTAGTGCTGGGGTTCTGGGCTCTCTCTAGTGGGGGGGAAATGGACTTTTCTTTACTGGCATAGGCCCACATAAGGCTTTGGGATAGCACTTTAGATCAAACCTGTTTTTCTAGCTACCGATTCAATTGTACTTTTACAGAAGCTTTATTATGTTCCAACGGCTATGGTTTCTGCTGATTTTCACTCAACAGTGTAACTATCTCTAGGTTTTAAAGGGGTTTTCTATTGCTGCTAGTGTTCCAAACATGTTTTCGCTACAAACGACCAAAACATTGGGGTTTCAATGGACTTGAGTTACAACTACAGCAATAAGTAGCTGAATACTTGGCTGAAGTCCTGTCTTTTTTTTAATAGGGATTTTTTTCAGTTTTGTATTCTGAAATGTAAGATGGTGACAACTTGACTTTCCTAAGTGGACAATTTTTCTGTTGTTGTTGTTTAAAAAATAAAAGTTTAAAGCAGAGCTTTGATGCAAAACTTTCTTGGAGAAGGTAATGTGTTTCTGAGTGCTGCTTGCTCTTCTCAGAACTTTCCAGAAGGGGAAAAGTGGTACTTGACCAGAGAACTGTGATTTTAATTGCCCAGTAATAATAGGTACTGTTATGTCTTTTATGCAACGTCTATTGACATCAGAAGTTACAGATGTACAGTAACTATAGAAAGACTGTCTTTTAGATTTATTTAATTTTCTCAAGGCTGTACTCATGAAGAAAGAGGGTTTTCCCCTGTATTTAAAAACCTCATGTATATTTGATGAAAAACACTGCTGTTGTTTTGGGAGTGATAAACAGTGAGCCTTAAACTTCTTAGGTGAACCTGAGCTTTAATGAAGCTGGTAGGAGTCTTTCTCTAGTGGTTTTGCTTATTAATAACTGGCTGACAAAACATGGGTGGGTTTTTGGGATGGTGTTTTTTCTTTTTTTCTTTTTTTTTCTTTTTTTTTTTGGTGGTTTTTTTTCATGATTTTATTTAAATGTATCCAGAGTTGTATATGAGCATTTTAAGTGTATATATGGAGAGAATGATAAGTTAACGTACTCTTTTTGAAGTAACACAGCATAAATCCAGTCTCTCAATGAATTAAATGGATACTTGATTGTGATGTTTCTTTGCAAACTACTACCATGATTGATAACCCCTTTCTCAGCAGCAGATATATTATTTTTATGAGGGTGAGAATTTTCCTTCTGTGTGGTTGCATTAGGTATGTTAAGCATGATTTTTAGTTGTGAAAGGTTTTATAAAAGTCTTTGATATACTGAGTTTTACTAGCTGTAGGCATTTTGTTGAGGAAAAAAAAGAGTAATCATTAATTTCCAATCATTTGCATTATGTTGGCTTGATTGATATCATACTTGAACTGAATTTGCTAATTTGAGTACCGTCCTTTTTGGTATTTCTTTTAGTATAAATCAAGAATCTTATAGTCTTGGACAGTTCTTCGTAGGTTCTGGATACTTTCTTAAAGATGGAGTAATTTCATTAATAAAATATGACATGTTACTAAAGTGTAAATTTCTAGAAGAAAGTTTTTGCAGTGTGTGTTTTTGTTAAGTTTGAGCTAGCGAAGAGATGGTTCAAGTGGTGGTAATTATGAAGCAGAGCTTTCTTTTTTAAAGTAAGGGTATTGGTAGGGATTTAATTAATCATTACATTTGAATAATAATAAGTGAATCATAAGGCTACCAAGTTGTTTTCCCACTGCAATCTGCCTTATTGTTGTATTAGTTGGGGGATCATATCCTCTATGACAGAACCATAAGCATTCTCTGTGCAATCTGGAGATAGAAGGCAGTTTAGATGCAATTTGGAGGCAGCTGGTCAATTATGCTTTTGTTCGAACATGTTGATAACAATTGAGGCATTAGTAATGTAGATTAAATTGAAAAAAAAACCAATTGTGAGAAATGAGAAAAAAAATGACCTGAGAGATCTCTAAGTGGCTTTATGTTGGTCTTTTAATAGTAATAGCTCTTGGGGTTTAGATTGTGTCATTAGAAATGAGCATTTAAAAATGCATTAGGTGTCATAACAGAAATAATAATTCCAGCCCAATGGGCCAACCCTGCCTGAGGCAGGCAGATTGAGCTGGGACTTCCTGTCTGTGTGGGGTGACTTGCTGTGCTGGAGGCCCTGGGGCTCCCAGAGCCAGCTCTGCAGAGGCTCCTTGGCTGCCTCCAGGGTTGGGTACTGTAGAATTATTTATTAAAAACCTGTGCAGAAGGAGTTGCTGTAACCAAAACAGGCATTGTATTGCAGGATGTCAGGCTGGTTCCAGAAACAGATCCAGGACCTGTGTGGTGTATGTATGGCTTGACTCAGTTATATCTTTTTATACACACGCACACACACACATACACACTCTTTTTTTAATGTGTGTATGTGTGTATATATATATATACACTGTTTATTTCTTGTCAAAAATTACTACATAGCAATTGGTTTGAAGACAGAAGCTGTGGGGTTTCTTTTCTGGTTTCTTAACAACCCTATGAAGGAAAACGCCAGAGAATCCTAAAGTAAGAGTTACTTAACAAAATTTAGCAAGAAATATGTTTGTATATCCATCAATATTAAAAAGAAATAGGTGTAAAAGAAGCATAACTCTGTAAAGGGGAAATCTTGTGTGATAGATGGGCATTACTTTACTGCAGTATGGTGCAACTGGTGTGGTGTGAAGCATTGCCCTGTTCCCTTCAGGTGCAGAAATGAAGTGTGCATTGTAAATGCTGAAGAAGGGGTACTTGCTGTTGACTAACAACAAATAAAAGTTATATTGAGGTGAAGAGACACAACTTGAAGAGTTTGGATACCATAGGCTGTGCACAAAGCTGTGGAGAGAGCAGCCATCCTCTAAAATACACCAGAGCAGCGGACTCTGGAATTGCGACCCCAATAAAGGTTTCCAGTGCCAGAAGTTCCTTTCACCTGCTTACTTGCCCATGTTTTCTACAACTGCTGTTGTAGGAAGAAAATTTTTCTCCTCTTGCTGACGTTATCCTGACTGATACCACTGTGGCGCTTTTGTCCTTTTTTTGTATTCAGACAAAAGCAAACCAAAACCTTCATGCATTGTTTCTGTTTGATCTGCTAGGTCAGCCTTAAACAGCAGTCATTGCTGAGCACAATAGCTGTTGTCCTTTCTGCCTTTTGTTTGCATAGTGAAAAAGAAAATCTATAGTGAATAGTGAAAGGAAAATCTAGCATCATAGTCCAGAGCTGGATCTGCCCTCTCCTTGTGATGGAGAGAGATGAAACACTAGATCTGACTTAGATACGAGAGTGGGATTTGGGCAGAAATTCCTTTTGGGCAGAAACTGCTTTTCATAACCTTCAGTGCATTACCACAAGATCCTCAATCCATCTTAACTAGCATGATTAATTAGTACGAAGTCAGGAATACCTGCTCTCCCTGAGAGGTTAGCTGGATAAGAGTTAAACAGGCCTTGATGTAAATCTCAGTCAAACACTAACCCAATTTCTAAAGTAAAATTAAAATTGAGCTTTTTCTTCACAATAATTTTGTAATGACAGCCAGTATCGATCTCAAATGTTTCAAGTACTTACAGTTAAGTAAAATGGGAAAGTGTGTTATGCAATACCTTATCATGAAATGTTTAACACAATGTTCGGAAGCTGGGAGGTGGCCTTGGCTGTAAGTCAGACTGTGCTGAGGTGCTATTGCTGCTGCACCTCTTGCTGTGCTCTTGTGCAGTCTCTGAGCCACCCCGTGTGTGTGCTTAGCAGAATACTTCTTACTCGTGAGTTGACTTCTCATTGCTTAAAAAAAACAGACCCTAAAGCCAAACTAAGACGCTGGCTAGCACTTTATTTTGTTGTAGTACTGCTTATTTTACTAGTGAAAAAATATGATACTGTACATGTACAATTTATAAACTGCATCTGTTTATGGATCAAATAGTTAGACTTTACAATATGAATGTAAAGAAGTACCCTTTATCTTGGAAAGAGCACTGTCATGTACTGGAGTCTCTTATTTTACACTTGGAACAGTTCTCTGTGTTTTGCTGTTGCAAAGGTTATGGCCTAGAAGCATGTAACTGCTTGGCATTTTGGAGCCTGTTAAAGACATTGCACTTTTCTATGTAGAGAAGACCCTCTGTTAATGGTATTTTTAACTCTGGAGGAATTTTTGAGTGGCAATGATTCTGATCTAAAATTGCTTAATTATGTGAAATCAAAGGGAAGGTTCCTACAGTGGAGTATTGATAGAGAAGAAGAGAGACTGAAAATTAAGTTTGTATCTTTGGACGGTGACAGGATAAATGGAGGGATGAAAATTCTTTTACAAATCTTCTGTTCTTTTGTGAAACTTAAGTCTATAAAAAATACTTTCTTCATAATGTTTTGAAAAATATAGGAGTTATTTCCCTAAACAGCCTTGTTTTCAAAGGTGAAGCTGATACCTGTGCTAACCACAGAACTACTAGAGAGACAGTAAATATTTCATATAAATAGAGCAGTTACCAAGCTAGGAGCTACCTTATGTTACAGAAGAGTTGGTTTAAGCGGGGACAGTGCTGCCCTGGTAATATGAATGTGTGTTTAGACTCTGTGGTTAGAATGTGTAGACCTATGGATTCGTATTCATCTGGGTTAGATATCCTTTGTGCCATAAGGATACCTGCTAGCACCAGTAGGATGTGACTGTGATTTATTTATTTCTGTATTTAAAAGTTTGGAGTGATGGTGTTTGGTATTAAAGACTGAATAATCATCCTAAAGGCTTTACTGTTACATCTTGTCTTACATAAACGGAAGTTTTGATGAAATTAATGAAAAACCTTGCAGCCTCTACACCTGTCATAAGCTAGCCAGATAATTGTGGAGCAGTAATCACTAAACTGGATATAGAACATGCCAGTTGCAGACACTCATGGAGCAGTAATTGCTAAATTGGATATAGGACGTGCCATTTCCAGCCACAAACCAAACATTAAAACTCTTGGCAAGACTGTATAATCTGTGAAGGAACAGCCATCCTCTTTGTTCGTGATCAAGGTGGTGATTGCCTGTCACAGCCTGTTCCTGGCTGAAACATGCTTTTTTAGGTTAACAGAAGACTCCTTTGTCTGTCTTCTTTTACTCTTTCTTAACCTTGAAGGGTGTGTGCTGTATACAGTATCAATCTTGTCACTACAGTAAGTTTCATTAGCCTGGATTATGTTGAGGGTGTTTTAGTGGTGAAAAGTTGACTGATTTTGTAGGTGTCTCTTCTAGGCTTCTTCAGGTTTGGAAATGAAGTATGTGATTAATAAACTGCTTGCTACTATCATCCCACAAAAAATAAACAAAAAACCAACAAAACCAGCACCAAAGTAATTATTTTACCTGTTAAAGAGATTATCTAGATAATATTTGAGGAAGAAGCCCAAGATTCAATTTATAGTTGTAGCTTGTTGCTTTCTCCTTAAGACTGATAGTTCTTGAATGTGACTTCATAAGCCTCGGTGTTGCTCTACAAGCTCCTTGATCCAAGATCTGTCTCATAGTTGGAACTAATAGGTGATCAACACTTTTTGCTAATCATGTCTGATGTATCTGGTGTTTGTTCATGCCTGTATTTGCAGGTGGAATGGTCTTGTCATGTTCTGCATTTTGTGTTCTTTGCAATTTGAGATGGACAGCGTATCTCAGGCCCAGATTTCATGACGACAAGAAGACGTATGACATAATCCCCAAAAGAACTTTTTTGGCAAAAAAATTGTCATGGCAATGACTGATATTTATTTGTCTTTTCAGTAAAATTGGTTTGTGTCTACTGAGGCAGAAAAGTTAAGTATGATCACATTGGAATTTAAAGCAAAAATCTTCTGGCCAAGGTTTATGTTTCTTTCCTGCTTCTGTAATGTTTGGCTGTTGTCCTCTCTTTCTTCAAGATGTTCTTGCTTCATGTACTTCAAAAAGGAAGAAATGAATGCCTCAGAAGACGTTTCTCTGTGTTGCTATTTAATACACACTGGTAAGGTTATGAAATGCTGGAAGATGTATTTGAATAATGTTCTTGCTGGAATAATAGGATTATCCTATCAGATCATCTGAGGAGCGATCCAAAGGCATGCATGGGCTGAATTTTAGTATCTAGTTAGTGTTTAGGTCCCAGACTACTGACAGCTTCTTATTGTGCTCATGTTATGTTACCACCTCAAAGTAGCATTTTTGAGAGAAAGTCTCCTGTGCCATATCCCAGGATACAACAAGTTTATATGCTTAGGTAATACTTCCTGAATTTTAAACAGAATTAGCAGATAGTTCCCAAACTCAGGATAGAATTAGTGCGTGATTATATGAAGTAGGGTATATGTTGTTGTTAGACTTCTTTAAAAAAAACTTCAAAACCCTTTCTGTGTTGTAGAGTATTTCAGTAGGCTGGACAAAATAGTAGTGCTCAGCTCAGAGTGACTGAGGATAAAACGTACAATCTGTTTGTCTTAGACCACAAACAGGGACTATTGAACTCTTTGATTTTTCTAATCAAATGGAAAGGTGAGCTCCACTGGAAAGGGATCCAGGGGCTATCTGTACCCAGAGAGTAAGAGACAACTTCTGCAGATGTGAGGCTTTCTGGGTCAGGACACAGCTGCAGGGTCTGCCTGCACAATGTGATGGTGCCTAATGCTGAGATCAGAAGTACCCTGCAGAAGGACTTGTGCCACTTCTCTGCATTTCCTTGGAAAGAGAGTTATATTAAGCCATGCTTACATTGAAAAAATTTCAAGTGTTTGTGAAGAATCATGAACAAGTTGAAGTAAAATATGCCAGCTTTGGTCTCTGCTTTGCGCTGCACAGTGTGAGGTGGGCGGCCTTTAGGTACCTGCACGACGTCTTGGGTTGATGTACTGCCCCTGCTCTATGTCATGTGCACATGTGAGCACAAATATTCTGTCTTGTGCCTTTTGAAAAATCATGAGGCTTGTTCAAAAGAGTGACAAGTGGTAGTCCAAGTCTTTTGTTCCTCCTTTGCCTGGTGGCTGCAGTCTGGGGAGCGGGTGCTGTACTGATTGCCAATCTCTAATTTGATAAATGATGGTAATATTCATTCCTTTTGAAGCCAACATATATGAATCCCATGATATACCAGTGATATGGATGTCTTTGCCTGCTGCAAGAAGCAGTCTTGCTGGAAAACCCTCTTTTGTCTGATATTTCAGCAACATTGAAACTCTCTATAAAAACTCTCCATACTGATAAACCCTTTGCCTTGTGCATTAGACTGGTTTCAACCACTGTATGGTTTCTCAAATAGTTTCAGGCCTGCAGACAGGACAGTAGATATAAGAGGAAACATGGATAAGAGAAACAGAAATCCATCCATGTCCATTTTATTTCACCTGCTGAGTTACCAGGTGTGTTTTGATAGTTGGAGACTGGAGTAAAGCACTGAATTACATCAATAGAGAAAAACAAGACCTGGAAAAATAACATTTATGATGCTGTGATGAGGGTCTGCTAAGATCTCTGGCCTGTGAGGGTGAAGAGGGTGAATTTTTTTCTTTTAAAGGCTTACTTATATAAGCAAGATTTTTGTTAGTGAACTAGAAGACCAAAAAAGAAGTGGAAGGAAGTAAGGACAGGCTGTAAAGCAGATGTGTAAAAGCATTGCTTAGACAACCAGATGTCCTTATATGATTAAATGACTTATTATGTCATTGAGGGCAGTGGTGAATATTCTCATACATTGACTTTAGAATGGCTTCTGACACAATCTCCCACAGTGTTTGCTTCTGGACCAGAGGAACTGTGAGTAAAGCGAATGGACTGTTTGGTGGTTTGAACTGGATGGACCACTGTACTCACATCAGTTGCTCAATGTTGATTTGTAAGGTAGCTAAAAGCGGGGTGTTCTGTCAGGTGATACTGGGGCTGATGTTCAGTATCTTCATAGCTGACCCTAATTATTAGACAGTGTTCCCCTGTGGGGAAGAGAGTTAATATGCTGCAAGATAGAGCCTGGGTTCAGAATTTGGCTGACAGAAACCTCAAGCTGTTTGACAAGTAGAAGTGCAAAATTCTCAGCTTTGCTGAGAGAGATCCTGGGAATCAGTAATGTGTGCTGAACATGAGCCAACAGTGAATTCACAACATAAATATGTCAGCCTGCATGCTAGCCTATGGTAGGAGAATGTGGCCACCAAATTGAGGGAAATTATTTTCCTCATCATGCTGCTGAAACAGCTGCTGCAATACTGTATCTGGTTTTGGGCTCTTTGATTCCAGAAGGATGGTGAGAAACTGTCCAGATGACCACAAAGATAATTAGGAGTTAGGAACAGGTTTCCTAGAGTGGTTGTGAAACCTTTCTCCTTGAAGGTTTTCAAGACTTCTCTGGACAAAACTATGACTAACCTGATTAGAACTAGTGCTGGCATTAGTCCTGCTTTCAGTGGGAGGTTGGACTAGGAAGCACCTTTGAAACAGCTTTTCTGTTTTCTTTAAAGACCAAGGAAGAAGTCAGGTGAAAGAGTGATACAAGAACATTTACCTGGATTATAATAGCAACTGAAGCACTAGGCTTTAGGAGAATTATACAGAATCCAAAGTGTTAGAAACTCATAGGATGACAGAGTGAAAGTACAGGGAAGGTGCTGAGATGACAGTGGTGACATGATTCCAAGATGATCTTTACAGCAACACTGAATTCTCCTCAGTGTTATTTTTAATCAATAAAACATTATAGTTAAAAAGACTGAAACCAACAGAACAGAAAACACTATTTTCTGAGCTTGAAATGAAAAAAAACTCGAGAGAGGCATGAGCTGCAATATTTTGCAAATATGTTTCCTATAAAACTGAATAACTTGCAAGCTGAGAAGAATTATTTACCTTTTCAGAACAGGTGTCTCATGGACTTGCCCTGTACTTTGTTGTTGTTTTTGCCTTGGAATATGTGTCCTGAGTTGTCTTCTGGACTTAAGCGTTGATTCATCCTTACTCACATTTGAGGACTTCTGTACTTGAGGGATAACATGTCATAGTCTTGAATGACTCTGCTGTTAAGAAATCAAAATATCTCCTCTCATTTTCTCTAAAGTACTGTTTCTGGAAGAGAACAAAAAGAAGAACCTAATTTCCACTAATTCAGTTTGAGGCTGTTCCCTGTGGAAATTGAAAATAACTTATTTTTGCGAGCTTGTTCTCTTCATGAAAGGCCCAAAACCGTAAACCAGAGAAAACAAGCCTGTTTTTGCAGTCAGTATTTATGGAGTAATTTTTTCTTTCCTTTTGGTTATTACAGAATTGCTGTTAAAGTTCTTTTGTGAATTCCTGAATGATGTGGTTAAGAACTGTTAAAAAAGAATGCTCTGTTCTCTCCCTGCCCTGGATCTTCCTCAGCAAGAAAAAAAGCAGCTTGCAAAGAACTTTTTTGTTGTAGGGGTCAGAACACTTAAAAAATGCCACTTAGATGCCTTCTCTCAGAGACTAGACCTTTATTTTTTTTGTCCTTTTGCGGTAGCTGAAAAGGGAGGGAACTTTCCTTCTTGCTGGAGCTGATTTTTAGCTTCTTTGGACTATAAGGTCTCTGAGATCTTGGCAAAAACAGGGATTCCTGTAACTTGAACTCCTCTTGTCTCTGTGTCCAGTTAAATGGGTATGGGATGTGGTTACCCCTTCTAGATGAAGTTAATGGCAGCTTTACTAAGATAGCTAAAATCCAGTAGTATGATTACTCACCTGGAGGAAACCCAGCTTCCAGTCACTGCTTTCACATCCAAATAAATTTAGGAGAGTATCAGGGAGAATGTAGTTTCCTTCTTTAGCATGTGTCCAGGCTAAGTATCCCTCAACCACACTGTGCGTTTGGCCTTAAGTATGTTAGCTTCTGATTTTTCTTTACACCTGATTGAAAATTTCAGTCTGGGAATGAGGTAGATTTTTCCATTGACAACTCAATTGATATACCTCAAGGCACCTACACCTGTAATTCCCTGGCAATTCCCCTGGCAACAACTCTAAATTCAGTGACTTGTTTTGAATGACTGCACTCAAGGAATTAGAGCTCACCTCTGCAGTGTGGGGTGAAGCTTGTGAAAATAGTCTCTGCTCTCCACTTAATTAGCCTGTTTGTCATACCATCTTGATGTACTGGTATAACAAACCAGGATATCAACTGGATTACAAACATCAAACAACTACTATGCTTCTAAATGAGCTGTAAGTTTAAGGTTTCTAGTCAAAACAACCTTCTCCCAAAGGCATCAGCAAATGACAAGCCTGCAAGAATTACCCTTTAACAAGGATGCTGTCAGTGAGCCGCGGAGTTTACACTGGTGAAAAGGAAATGGCACCTGTCTGTCTGCAAGTGGCTGACTCCCCAGCTGTTCCCAGCTGTGTGCTTTTGCAGAGCTCTGTTCCCATTAGAGATTGAGTCTGGGGACTGCTAGCACAGCAAAATGCAGTGCATGGTTTTGAAAAGAAGAGAGACTATTTTCATGATCAGCAGGGTCATCTCTAGGTTTGGAAGGTAAAAAAGTGGTCTGATGGTTCTCCTTATGTGTCTTTTCAGGATGCTTTTTGTATGTGCCATATGCTTGTACAAATAAAGGAACAAACCAGGTAATCTTTTGTGGAGTGGGGCTGCTATCCTCCTGAATATAAAGATTTTCCTTATTTCCAACTCTGTGTGTGTTCATGGGAAGCCTCACCCGTGTCCCTTTTATCAGTTCTCAGTATGACATCTTCATGTTTCTTTTCAATTGTCACTGTTACCACAGGGCCAGTTGGATTTTGCAAATGGCATCCAGAGCTAGTGAAGTATCTGCATTGTTACAGAATGGGAGGAGATCTTCAGAGGTATGATGCTTCCACTCACTCTCCTTCCAAAGGGGAGATGCAATATGGCAGTCATGAAAGAAAGAATGATAGGAGTTCTGAATTAAGCCAGCACTTTTCAGAATGGAAATTGGAGTGACTATGAAGTATGTTTGGAAAGAGAAAATAAACACCACCACATTCTGAAGTCCAGGAAGATGCTCTCCTCTTCTTCCCCAAAATGTTCTCCTTACTGGTAGCCATAAGAAGCATGCAACATTAACTTTGAGACAGTGAAGCCAGCTGGTGAGCTAAGGCTGAGATCTCCAGAGGCTGAACCTGCTCTTTGTGGAGCAGGGGAAAACTGGAGATACAAAGTGGTAGGGGAAGATGAGATCTGGCTGCAGGGGGTACCACAGGGAGTGCTGGTGCGAAATCCTGAGCTAAACACATTCTCTCTAGGGCTCATCCTGACCTGAATAAATGAGGCAGTTTAGTGTTACTTAATGCAAGCATGTCAGTACAAGGCTACCTGATACAGGTAATGAAGTTGAGGGGAGATGAGGGGCACAGAATATTGGTATGGCTGGTTCTCCATTATCTGAAATGGAGAGCAGAGCTTTGTATACTCTGGCTGGAAAAATCATCAGCTTGTCATAAAAACTTAGAAAGCAAACAAATTCCACAGAAACCCTGGGTGGTTTTCTGTTGGTCACTGCTGAAAGTTCCCCTTTTGGTGACTTGAAGAAAACTGAGTAGGGACAGAGAAACAGTAGTGTAGGATATACAGATAATAGCAGCAGATAATAATTTTATAACATTTCTTTTTCTTTAGACTTTGTTTATATTTGTGTTGGGGAAAACATGTCGTAGCTTATTTTGAAACTCTGCTGAAGCCAGGAGAGGTACAGGCTATCACTTTGGGTGCTTCTAAGAAAGGGTGGAGGCATTGCCTCCCTTGGCTCCTGTGTCTCTGTGCTTAGTGCATGGCTGCAGCAGCTGCTGTGCCTCAGCAGGCTTAAGCTGTGCTCTGGTTTGGACCTCTGTCAGTGCCATGCCTTAATGGGGATGGCACAGCAACAAGCTGCAAGTAGAAGACAGGCCTCTGATTGTCTTAAGCCAATGCTCTTATTTATCTTCCTGCTCCATTTCTTAGTTGTCTTCAGATACAGCAGGGATTAGGTGACTGCTGTTAGAGCAACAAAGCTGAAATGCTGAGGAATCCCAGCCCTGTTCAAGGCAGTGGGATTGGTGTCACTGATGTGCCAAGTGCCAGGATTTCACCTTGGTGAGTCTGGGCTGTTTAGAGTTACCATGCTGTCTTGCTGTATTGTGTGCTGAGTGCAGTGTATTTAGCACTTATTTATTCTCCCTCTGTAAGTGGTTAGTTAAAATTCAAACCTTAAGCCAACTAAATCCATTGTAGTGAAGCTGAATATTTGTGAAAAATAAGTCTATTCCCAAAGCAGAACCACTTGTATTTTCCTTGCACTCAGTGTAAATGCTTCTGTAAGGTGAAGGTAGCACTGATGAAGGGTACCCGTTTGAAGGCTTTGAAGCTGGCAATCTCTGTCTTCAGGGCAAATCAGCAGGAAACTTCTGATGCAAAATCCTTGGCTGGACAGTTCAGCTCTGCACGGGGCTGAGAACTTCAGATAGCTGACTACAGTACGTCAAATAGTTCAGTCTGTGGCAGCACAGAGCAGTTCCATGAGATTTTTTTACCTTATTTCTTATTTATAGCAGTTAGGTACATTGAACTACAGTGAAGAATAAAATTAAAATACGTTTTCTGATGAGTCTATTTGCTGTACTTCATGAAGAGTATCTCTCTGGCAAACTGCCTAAAATGCATCTCACAATTTAGACTGCACTTTAGGCTGTGCTGAGGGCGTTGCACGGAAAAGGCTTCTTGCCTTCCCTCAAAAGATGTCCGAGTAGGGCTTACTACCATAAGCTTTAGGATACCATTTCAGACCTCTCAAAGCCATATGCAACTCCACATTATCCTTACTTAATGCCTCATCCTTACTCCACTTGGGTGTTTATTGCACCACCACCTCCCTGCTGCACCACTGCTGATGGTGCTACCCCATCGGTACCATGCGGTGCAACCTGAATGTGAGGGGTGGGACCAGTGTGTGCCCTAGAAAACTGGGGACAAAGATTCCTACTGCTCCCCTTCTGCAGATCGATTTCCACTAGTTTTAATACAGAGCTTGGCAACAGCTGAGGAAGTGGACAGTAATCAGAGAAGAAAAAAGATCGTATTTTTAATTCCTGCAGGCCTATAGCAGTGCTAACCACAGTCTCTTTTGGCATGATGAAAGGCCAAAAATTAAGTAATCTGATCAAATTAGTTTCATACCTTTTCTCCTGCTTTTGGTAGGGTGATAGGATGATTCAATTCTGATTTGAAGTACAGGCCATTTTATATGATACAATATTGAAAAACTGGGGATAATCTGAAAGATGGTATTGCCTGGTATTGAATGTTTCTGTCTTCCTCAATGGAAGTTCATAATTACAACAGTAACACTGGAAATCTGTGTTTCAAAATTTTGATCATTAATTACTATTTTCATTATGAACCCCTAGATTGATAATTGCAACCATTATCGGTGTCTGAAGTCAACAGTTCCTGTTCACAAAGTGTTTCTGAAGGGAGAGGGAGCCTTCAGAAGGCATTACTGACTCCTTTTTCCTAGAAGCCCCTTCTGAATGCCGTGACCAACAGGCAGCTGAGGAAATTGGTTAACTGGGTGTGCTGAGTTAGAGCCAGCTCTGTGCTGGGCAGTTTGTGCTAGAGGGTTTGTGGATGTCCACAGTGGTATGATTTGCTTTGGCAACAGGTGGGCCTGACTTTGTTTTATATTGATTTATCCCAGAGTCTGTGTCTATTTTGTTGGTTTTTTTTTTACTATGGTAATTAATTTTTGCATTCTGTGAGCATACTATTTCTATGCTATATCCTACCATACACACATTTACTGCCACATGCTGGGTGTTTTAGGTCCCTGCTTATGCACAAGAAGCTGAAATAACCCTTTGTCTACAGGATCTTCTTAGTTAGCCACCACCACCTTGCTGTCCCTGGCCAGCCTCAGCTCCTGTTTTGTTTTCTAGAACTGTCTTCAGAAGATCTTTGGGGACTGGGAAGTGTGGGGTTGGTGGCTCTGGCAGCACTGCAGGTCAGAACTGATGGCCTCAGAGCCAGACCTATTGTGACGTTTTCCTGACACTTGTGAAGGGTGGGAGGTGTGCTGCATAACAGGATGGTGACTTAGGTGTCTTTTTATTATGGATCTAAGTACTTGTGGTCAAGCGTGGGCAAGTAGGCAGTAATGAGAGGCTAGGTAATGAAACCAAAGCGTGGAAGTGCACAACATTGCTTGATAAGGAGGAGTACTGAGGTGAAGAATAAATATCCTGGCTTCTGGACTGTGAGTTCAGGCAGATGGTATTTGTACACTGCCTTTAACTGTGCTTTTATTGCAGCCATTGAAACCTCAGCAGGAGAATATGGAGCCAAGTAAAGCTCTGTGCTCTGAGGACGGTGTTGCTGAGTGGGGATGGCTTGTGCCCACAAATGCACTCAGCTTTTGAGCAGTGGCAGAAGTGCACTCCGTGTGTGTTTTCATCCTGTGATGCACAGAGACCAGAAAGGTTATGATTATTTTATGGCTTGTGGGTTTAATGAAAGCTTTGATAAGCCTGGTCTTTTTTATCCCCACTTAAAGCTGACTTTCAATTATTTTTGGTTTGAAAGGAGTATCTCCGTTGAAAAATCTGTTACAGGGGCATGAACCCATACTTTTAGGTGGTTTATGTTTCAAGTCAAATCTGGACATAGCTGCAGGGCTTAAAGGGAAGCTCTGAAGCTAAGTTAAACATGGTATTTCACATCTCTCTCCTCCTCTTGACCTGCCATGCAGTTAAAGGGAGACACAAGAATGACTGCCTGGGTACAGCACAGGAGCAAATACTCTGGTCTCATCACCATCTCCATTTTGCAAATATGTCCAGAACATAGCAGTGAGCAACTCTTATTTATCTGGTTCCTAATTCCCCTTTGAAACGTATTACATGCCAAAGTTTATCTGGAGTCTCCAGTGCCTCATTTTAGGTCCAAACAGACGTTAATTAGAGACGTTAAGCTCTCCACTGCTCCTAAGCTTTTCATACATCACAGCTGGAGTTTGTTTATATTGCAGCTCAGTGCCAAACAAGGCACACCCAAGTGCTGGCTCTGCACACAGTCAAAATCTTTAATAAACAAAATGAGGTTAAGCCCATTCTTTATTAATAAAGAAAAAGAAGGAGGAGGGGGAAAGTATTTTCAGTCTTGAAATCCTACAGGAGTTTATTTATTTATTTATTTATTTATTATTTTATTTTTGTTTGTTCGTTTTTTTGTTGTTTTTAATTTAATGATGTTTTGGAGCCAGAATTCCTATTTTTATGAAGAAGAAAGTTGACAAGACTGCTCTTTTCTGTTGCCCTCCTGCTTTTGTTCTGCTGTTGGCCTTCTTTCTCCTCTTTGCTCACTCTTTTCACTTTCAGTTTTCATACTATTTTAAATTTATGCTCTTTCTGATTGTACTGAAGGTCCGTTTCCTGATTCATCCCATTTTCCAAGTCTTTTGCTGGTTTTCATTGTTTTAAGGCTATTGAGGCAAGGATAGTAATACTTTAGGTTATGAATAATATCCCCTCCGTATTTTTTGCCCTGCTGTTCTGGTTTTATTTGGTCTGATTTTTGGCATACGCTATAACAAATAACAAATAAAACCCATGACTGTTAGGTTTCTCAATCTCTAGATTGATACTTGTGTTTTACTTGTGTGCTGAAGTTGTTTTGATACAGTAGCTGTAGATTTTTTGGTTAGGAAAGAGTTGTGGAGTGCTAGTTACAGATTTTCTAGGAGCTCCCCTGGTGAGCCAGAGTCCATATGTTGTTTTGGCTTGGTCTGCCATAAAATTACTCCTGATTATGACTTAGTGCCTTCCCCCAGCCACAGCTTCTGGATATTAATAGAGGTCTAATTATTGATAATTTATATCATTAATCATAATTAATAATTGTAAGAGGAATTTGAATTAATGACTGGGAGTTGTCAGGGAAGTCTTGTACAGGTTGCTGACTGTTTTTATCAGAAGTGTTTGGTGTGGGGAGGGAACAAATACCTGCTTTTGTAGTTTTCAAATTCTATGTAAATCTCAGCTCCATGGTGAAGTGTGGCAGAAGGAGGTGGTTTTAGGGTGTCAGATACATTTGCTGGCCACCAACAGTGCGGGTTTGGCCCGGGTATGTTCCTACCACACCTCTGATTGCACTGTGGTTTTATGTCTAATCTAGAAGGTATTTTACTTGGCTTCTTGATCTCAAGTGTTTCAGCTACTCTTGGGCAATATGTCCACGTTATTTATTGTAGACGGGACCGGTGTGTGGCACTGTTCCACCCTGTGCTTTCAGTGCTGAGGTGACCTTGAGTAGACTGGCTGATGCAGTCCCCTTTACTTTCTGTTTCTTCAGACAGTGTAATGATCAGCTTGCTAGTGCTCAAACCCTGATGTAAGGGGGAGGCAGCTTTCACTTCTCTGCACGTTTGTGGGTTTTTAAATCAGTAAGATGAGCAAGGCAATTTTAGGATGGCAAAATCTGAGATCCACAGAAAATATTATGCTGGAATTGGTCTTGCTTATGTCCCATCCAAATGCAGGACCTGTTGTGCAGATCAGCAGCATCCACTTTGTTAAACTAGACTGATGCCTGTCTAACCTGAGATAGCACCAGTGCTGGTAATTTCATAACATCCCTGATCAGTCTATTCCCCTGCACAGGGGAATGTACATTTGTCAAATTAATAAGTGGTTATTAATTAATACCCTTAGTCACTCCACTGTCACCTCCTGTTGGATTTTGTGATGGACATGGAGAAGGGAAGCAAGTGTGCGTGGTGTTATGTCTGGGCAGTGCTTACCTCTAGTAGGTGCACCCTGAAATCCCCAGGGACGGGTGCTGATGCTGCTTGCAGGTGGCCTGACTGTGGTGCTCACAGCTCTTAGCACTGCAAAGAGGAGGTTGAATCTGCACTGTCCCATGATTTTAGATGTTTACTGCTTTCTGAACTTAATATTGAGGGATGGTCAGCTCAGTAATGATGAACCTCGCAGCTGGTCATGGAGCTTATGTTCTGGAGGTAATGTTCTTCAGACAACATGTGCAAACTTGTTCCTTGTCAGCATAACAGCAATAATGGGATTACAATGTCAGCAGTGCTAACTGAAATTAAAACAAAGCCAGGTGTGTAAAATACAATGCAGTAGTCTACAGCCAATTAAGCTTCATTGTAAAGTGACAGTGAATTTAGCTGCAAATGATTCCAAACTGCAAACTATGTGATGGTGGGATTAATTTGTTTGCATTAGTATATCACTGTGTGTATTGGGCTGGCATGAATTGACTAGTTTTGTCTATAAAAACTGAGCAGCACTTTCCTAAATTTGTCTTTGGTTGTTGATTTGTACCTCCTGAATGAGACACATCATTTTTTCAGGATGGTTGAAAAATATGTGTAACTTTCTTGGCAATTCACACTGCCTAATTTTTACTTTGATTAGATTGTTTATATTCAGACTAATTCCCATTCCTAACTTGTACTGGATGTACAGGAAAATAAAAAGGGAGACAATAGTCCACAATCTCTAAATGCGATTTCTCTCATATAACACTTGAGATTTGAAATATACTGCTTTTGTGAGATGCTGAGTTTCTGACAGTTCTTGCTCTTTCCTATTTATATAAATTGTCTCCTTTCTGGTCAAGGTGCTAATTCAGTCACCTGAAATAGTGCTACAGGACAGACCCATTTAAATGATGGTGTAAATGCTTAATTCCAGTGTTTCAAGGTTAGCATCATCATGCTTCTGTCTCAGTCCCACTGACAGTTCATAAGGATTCAAACCTTTTAAAATGGAGGATAACAGCTGTGACTCAGGGCCAGTGTATCTTGACATTTTACCCTGGTGAGGAGATCTTTGTGACTCATTTGAGAACAAGGTGAGTTGCCTGATGTGCAGTCACTGTACCTCAGAGTGAACCTTATCCTTCTCAAAATAGGTTTCTATACAAATTGTTCCTGTGAGAAGTGCCTCAGTGCTTGGGTGACTCAGTGATGAAAATAGCAATGGGGAACCTAGCCTACTCAACAGTAAGTGCCATAAAGACTGAACATCTCTCTGCTGATGCTTTGCCTCATGTTATTGCCAGGAAAGAGCTCCCTTGATAAAACTCTAGGAGACACCGAAACTATTACTTCTCAAGAATACATGAGAGGCAGCTGCTCATCAATAGATTTGTCTAGACTGCAATACTTGTCATTTCTCCAGCATATTTACACATCACAGTGGGCAAAATGAGAACAACTCATCTTCCCAAAGATATGCCCAGAACAGAAGAGCTCCCCCTTAAATGAGCACCTCTTACATGAGAAGTCAGCCTCATGTGCATACTCGTACAAGAAGTGAAAGATACTCTTCCTCATGTTGACATGGGCCACGTTTTGTCATTACAGCAAAACTGAATCTGTTATGGTGAAGCAGCTGTTGGTGCTAGGCAGTTGTTTGGGCTGAGTGGTCATTGCAACCACCTAATGATGTTTTTCCCCTTGTTCAAATCCTGCAGTTCTTTATTTCCCTCTCCACCCGTAAAAGTAACAGTATTTGATCTGATCTCAGGCGTCTTCTCATCACAGCCTTCTAGGCTTCTGTCTCTTTGCTTATGAAGCTGGCTCCATCACAAATATCTGCAGTTTTAATGCTATGGTGGTAGTACTCCTGGCATGTTGTTATAGCAACAGTGCATACTGTATATCTCAGAATATCCCACCTTATATCACTGAAATAAAATATTTTGTGAACTATCAGGTACACAGTATCTGTGGTGTTTTGAAAGACATGTTGTAGCACCCATCTCCTTTCTTAGATAACAGCTTCATTTCCTTATAGTTGCTCTATAGTTCCTGGGTTTCTAATAATCCTGGGTTTCTAACATTTGTTCCAGAAACACTCTTGGTGTTGATATATCCCTTTTGTTATGGAGTGAGCAGAAATATGTGTGTATGTCTATGGCAAAAAGTGAACAGTTGATTTAAACAGTGGCAGCAGAAGAACCACTCTCTCCTGGAATAAACGTGCCTAACAAAATAAATTAATGTTTGGAACTGAAATTGGGGGAGAGTACATGAAAAGTAAGCTTTATTCAGGGGAGGATGGGTTGCATGGCCCAAAGTTCACAAGGTACTGCGAGTTACTGGGATGGAGCAGAAGTGATGGCAGTACCTCCAGTGCTCTGAAGAGAGAAGACGAGAGGAGGTCATACTTGTCCTTCCTGATTCTTCCCTGCCCTACCGTGAGTGACCCGAGGATTTGTTTCTGCTTAAGACCTGTTTTTTTTCTGCAGCTGTGTAAGTCGCCTGGCTGTCAGTCCTGGCTCTGCTCAGCCCAACACAGCCCTCTGCTGTGAGCGAGTGGGAAGCTTCACAGCCTGGCCTCAGCTCATCTGCATGAGCCTGATTTTCAGACACAGTTTAGAGGGATGTTGCCCACTTACTTTTTTTTTTTTTTTACTGCAGGCTGGTATGTCGTGTTTGCATATTAGTTCAACACTACAAATGTTTTGCTTGGCTTGAAAATAAAAAAAATATCCATCGATTCTCTCAAGAATTTCACAGATGAACTTTGTCCCTGCTTCACCACACCAAGAACCCTCACAAGGAGAGCCTCAGCCCACGCTTATGCGAGCACATGTAAAGGACATCTCTTACGTGGGGGCTGTTTTTACAGGTTCTATCAAAGTACTCTCAGGGAAAAGATTTGGAGCTGCAGAGGGTGTATTTTTGTTTACAGATAAAGTTACTTGAATTGTTGCAGTTTCTGGCAGATGGCACCTAGTGGAAGTACGAAGTTTTACCATTGACCATAGACTATGCTAATAGATACTTGAATTTACAAAGCCTTCATTTGTGCTTGCCTCTGCATGTTCACTGTTGCGGGGTGATCCCCACTGTGTGTTTATGGGAATTTGCTGGCCCATTCTCTGTTTCTTATGGTGCTGTATGAAGACACCTTTTATTTCCTCTGGTGGAAAAAAATAAAAAAAGGATGGTGATGTCTGAATAAAATAATAGGCTAGAAGGCATTTGAATAGTTTGAAAAGTACATGGATGACTACCTCCTGCACATGTTCTGCTTTTGCATGTTTGTAACACAGAGATTAGAAATCTGCAGCAAAGCAGGAGATGGATTAGATGACCCGCAAAGGGTCCCTATCAACCTCAGGATCTCTGTGTAAGAGGCATATTGTTAAAATCAATTTAAAATGATAGAGAGGGGAAAATAGAATCTCACATACATGCAGGGCTGGGGGAGGAGGGCAAAACAAAAAAGAAGTTAAAGTTCCCCTTTTTTTTTGTTTGTTGCTTTCCTTGATGTTATTAAATCAACCAATGTGTGCTCCTTGCAGAAATGAGCACAGAATGGGAGACCCTGTTGTTAGAGAGGAATGAAGGGCTGGTTTCCAGCAAGGCACATACATAATAGCGTTTTCCTTTCTCCTGAACAACACATACAACCGTGCTGTCTTCACAGTGCCTGTTTGAGGCATACTGAACTGTTTTGTAATTCACTTCAACTTGACATCTTTGAAAGGTCACATCAACAGCAGGCAGTTGTGTGAAACTGGCAGGTTTTGCATAGGATCAGCAGGGGTATTTCAGGCTGGGCTGAAGACGTGTTTGTAGAAATTTGTTTACAAGTTTATGTGGAATTTCTTTATGTCAGTCCAGTGTTAGTATTTTTACTTTCACAAGCATTGCAATAAAAATAATAATAAAAAAGAGTAAGTTAAAAAAAAAAAAAGACCGTCACAAAACATAAACCTCCTCAAAATAGGGGATATGTAAACCTTAAATTATTTACTACCTGGTAGTAAGTATGTACTTTGCTCATCATGGACTTAGTTGCAGAGAAAGCTGTAATAGCATGCAGTGTCTTCTCTCTGAATGATGCATGACAGTGTGGTCTGAGCAGCAGTGTGCAGACTGCATGGAGCCCACACACACGTCTGCCTGTTCTGTTGCTCAAACACTGCCCACAAAGCCAGGCTCATCCTCTGGCACACACCCAGGCTAGAGCTTGATCTGCCACCTCTCCCAGTATAGGTGGACAGGAGGTAGATGCTTCCATGTCATCTACAGACTGCTGGTGCTGCATTTCCCAGCGGTGGGGTAAATGCTGAAGCATCTTAGCAGGCTCTGAGGCTGTGTCTGAGGGAGGAGAAGATGTGGTGCTTAGATGGTACTTGTGTAGGTGTGTGTGAGTCATGAAGATGTTTGTGTTGGAGAAAGGAATTGTTGCAAGACCATTGCAGGGACAGCCTGGTGCCACCCCTGCAGTGAGGAGAACCTGGCAGATGTATGGCCCTGAGTATTCCAGGAGGGTAGCAGAGCTCTTGGACTAGAAAGATGTGTGTAATTGCAGAGCTGCAAAGATAGTGAAAGGTAAGCTGTCACCCGTAAGGTTCCCTGGGATCAGTTTATTAGTACTAACACATGACTGGTGGCACCTCCAAATTTGCATTGCAGATGCATGCTGGGTTTAAGTCCTACGGTGCACTCAAGTCCCTTCTGCTTTTCAGCCTGACCTGTATTGTGCCTTGTGTTGCCTGCAAGGTTTGGAAGGGCTTCCTAAGGTCTTCAGGCCTCCTCACTGATCTCAGTGGCCTTGTACACTTGTAATATAGATACCATTAGAATGATTCATAAACAGACTTTGCAGACCCCTAAGCTTATGAATTAATCTCAATTCCAGCCAAAGGTGGACCTAAATTAGAACATGGAATTTTAGTCCCTCTAAATCTGGGGCAAGTTTGAATTTTGGCCTGAACTCTGGTGATGTGGTCTCATTTCCAATCCCATGATTTAATGAGCAGGAATTCCTAAATTCTGTCAAAATTTTGATTTCCTTTGTGTGCCTGGCACATGGCAGTTGGGCCATCACTGGATCTCTGTTTCATAGTCATTCAAAGTGGTCAGTAATAGATGCTTTGGGCAAGATGTAAGAAGCTCTGAAATGGAATGGCTGGCTAAGGCTCTTTTTGACCTTTGATTTAGAAGTTTGGATGTGGAGACTACCTACTACTTAGCCCTTGCTGCTTAGTGTTTTCTTCATTGGATTCAGTGGGACCTTGATGGGACTGTGGCTCTGCTCTCTCAACAGTCCATCCCCAGGACGTGCTTTGCTTGTTCTGTGCCTAAATTACTTCTGCAGCCTGCTGTTAAACTTCTAACATTCAGCAGCAATAGAGAAAAAAAATCTCTGAAAGGTAGTTTAGAGGGAATGAATCTCAGGCATTGTTGCTTTTATTGTGCATCTCTGTTCTGCACATGATTTTTCAGCATCTTTATTGGTTTGTTGTGTGGAGTTAGTTTCTGTGTGCACAACCCCTGTGGCTCTTGTCTCAATACTTGGACAGAGTTGTCTTCTGCATAAGAAGAAAACTAAAGAGAGTAATGATTTATTAGTTGCCCTACCACAATTTCATTTTGGTATAGTGGTGATAGGAAATGTCCTGATTCTCTAAAACTAAACAAGATTTAAGAGCAGTTTTAGAGTACATCATACTGCAGCCAACAGATGCAATTGTTACTGCTTTCCTCCCAAAAAAGTACAATTCAGCCTCATGCACACTGTAACAGGACAACTGCTTATATAAATAGAGCAGGCTAACAGCTGAACAATTTCTGGAAAGATTTAGCAAGTAAGATAAATACAAACCACTGATATTAACCCTCTGAATAACCTTATCCTAAGATTTGAATGACTTATGTTTCTGCTGTATTATTTTATTTAGGCCAGACCCACTTTTAATGCTTTGTTTACAGAGTATCTTGTCAAAAATTCTACTTATTGTTAACAAATACATGAGAAGAAATATGATTCCACAAAAAATAGATTAAGCCCAGTTTCTTGGGAAATGCTATTAACTCCTGTCAACAACTGCTGTCTGTTCATGCAAGATAATAGGTACCCACCCTGGATTGTTTTTAACTTGCTTGGATGTACATTTTGTGAAAAAAGATGGAATTTCAGCTTGTGGCTGTAGGACATTATCTTGGTCTTTTTCAGCTCCTGTTTGCATCAGTTATTACATTTTTGTTGCTTTTATTAGGAGAAGGATCAGACCCCTGGTTAAAACCAGACACGTGTTCCTGAATACCCACTCACAGCTTGAGGGGAATCTAGCAGTGGTTTTGACAAGAAAAACCATTATTCATCATGCCTCATTTAGCAGGCACCAAATTTTACATTTTCCCTCTGCCAGCTATTCACTCTCCCACCCCTTCTCATCAGTCAAATACAATTAATATCACCTTAACTGACTGTTAACTTTGATTATCCAGTCCAGTACTATTACTAGTTTTGTTTCTTGACATTAGCAAACCATGAGTAATGATATATAATCCAGTTAAAATGATGTTGCTGGCATATCCATATACCTGAGTTTATATTTCTTTTTTTTACCCCAAATGCCTTCCAGACTAATTTCATATTACCGTGCTCTTTACTTATGCTTTGGCTCCCTACCAGCCTTAGTATTTCTGACCATCTTTCACTGTGAATTCCTTTCTGCTGTCAACTCTTCTGCCCAACCTTTTGCTGACTGCTCTTCAAGGAAAATCCTTTTTCTTTTGCAATTCCGTTATCCTTGTTGCTTCCTTGGGAGTTTTTGAAGGGGACTGTGACCTCTAAAATAACATCTTCTTTGACATTCCATCAACATCTTGTACTATCTCAGTTCAACAGAGTCCTTCAGCTGGTGTTCCCCACTGCTCAGAAGTACCAAGGAAGGAGAGCTGTCAGTAGATGGAGTAGATGGTTGCTGAGATTAAATTATCCTATTTGCTGGACCACCTGCTGCTAGATGTTGCTCTGCTGCTTCAAACACACATTTTTCCTATGTTTAGCCTGAATGCTGCAAATGCTCCTGAGGTTTTTGAGTAGCTGTTTGGCACAAATTGGCTCAGGAAGAGAGATCATTGCTGGAAGTAAAAAAATCAGACATGGGAAAGGCCTGAAGGAGTGTTTACATTCCTCATGCTGCAGCTGAAGTAGGGCTGGTCACAGTGATTTGCTGCCTTGCTCTCTGTCCTATAGTTTTCAGTGTCCTGTGACACCCTCTTTTCTGTGGGTTACCTGGGTTTTAGAAGCAATGATTCTTGCTATAACATGTAAATAATCAAAATATGTCTCCAAATATTTTATGGCAAATCTAGGAAGAGCATTGAACCATCTCTGTTTGAATCAGGATAGTGCAAAAACCTCTCTTGAGTAGTTAGTCATCCTGCCCTCCTGGAATGAGTTTGTGTAGTTGTCACGGAGGACTCCAGTCAAGAGCACTGGAGCTGTGTATTGATTTATTTGTCTGATACTTCTTGATCTGGACCCCACTTTGTCTTCTGCAGCTTGCTTGCTCTGGGCTTGCAGGGTTTAATTTTCCGTTGTAGCACTGGTGGGAGCCCAGCAGGGAGGAGTCCTCCATGGGTGATGTTCACCTGGCTCACACCTTTCTGTCTTCCATGGTTTTGGTGGCTGACTGACTGGCAGAAGTCACCTCCCTGCATTGTTGTTGGTTTTGTTGTTGTTTTTTTTTTGTTTTTTTTTTTTAAATATTACTTTTTCATTCTGTCAATTTGTTCTATCGGGTGTATTCTTGTATCCACATACTAATGGGTGAAAAAGGAAAATTTCAATTCCTGCGTGAAAGTGGTGTGCTGGTATAATCACAAAACACGAGAGTGGCAATATCCTGCCCTCAAAGACATGCATGTTCTAGAAACTTAAAAAGAAAACTGCTCCTGTGTCTGGTTTGAACATGGCTTAAACTCTATCTCTACAATGCATCTTGCACTAAACGACTATTTAATCATTCTCTAATCAAAGTTTCTGAAACTTTCCTAGAACTATTTGAGAAGACAAATTATTTTGTGGAGGTCTTGTATCTGTATTTTCTCAGCTGATCTATCCTTTTGGTGGCTACCAGAATTTTCATGACAGTAGGTTTTTACTTATGGGGGGATATAATAAGAAAGACTTAAGATCTTATAGTTTGCTTTAAACACAACAACTAATATTAATGAATCCCTACAATCGAACATCAAACTATTCATTAGAAGAATTTGTTCCTATCTCTTGAGTTTAGGCCTTAAGGATGTAGCTGGAGTTTCTTTGGTTCTTGTGGCCCAAGGAATATTTAAGTATTCCTTGAAAAAACAGAACAGCTTCAATCTGGTGGTACTGACACCATCCTGACCCTAGATGCTGCACACCTGTTATGTGAGACATGTGAGTTTGAATTCTCAAGGGACGTGAGGGAAGCTGTATCAAAATCTGTCTGCAGTAGGTGGGAATTGTGGTCATGGGGGTCCATCAGAAAGGGCTTGCTTAGCTCCTTAACGCAGGGGAGAGCTGAAGGTTGTGCATCCAGACCGGAGAGGAGCAGTGCTTCTTACAGCACGTCTCTGGTTTAACACATGCAATTCTGTTTTGCATCTCCCACCTCATGACACCTACTTGCAGGTCTGTGCCCTGAAGAAGGCAGAAGTTGTGGATCTGTGGAACAGCACTGCTCTGCTTGAGCAGCACCTTAGACACAATTTGACATTTGGTGACAAAACTGTTTGAGCCAATATAAATCACAGGGCAAATCTGTGACTGTGCATGCTCTGGGGTAGTGTGCATACTAATGTCTCTGTTGAGTCTGTCGTCAGACACCTAAAATAGCTGCGGATTTGCCAGGGAGGTGTGGAGATCTGCAGGGTCCCATTAATACTTAATAGAATCATCAAGGTTGGAAGTGACCTTCTAGATCATCCAGTTCCCGACTAACATATTCCTGGTTATGTGTTGGCACTGGTCCGTCATCCATGCTGCCATTGCTTCTGTTCAGGCTAGCAGAACCTGGGCACCTGATTTAGGGCTCTCACTTCTGTGAGCTGGCAAAGTACGTAGGAGTGCTGAGAAACTAAGTACCGTATTTACCAAATTCTTTGGTGATTCAAGCTTGGAGACTCTTATCACTTGTATATTTTAATTTAATGAATTTTTGGAGGCCAGAGGGAAGATCAGGATCTCGCTGTGTTACATGCTACATAGACATGTAGAAAGAGTCTTACCCTGAAGGTCTTTCAATCTATATACAAGAAGATTAAAGATTAGAGAAACTGAAATATCATGCAAGGACAGTAATCAGATAATAAGTAGTAAATGTTGCATTAGTTCCGCATTAGATTTCCCCCTTGTTTTTGTTTTATATTCCTTTACTCTTACCACCAAAGATAAGAGGTAAAGAAAGAAGAACTGATGCTTTCCACTCCTTTTAACATCTATCTCACTTATAGGAAAAAAAAAACAAACAACAAAACAACTGGCATTTTTGTTGGTCTCTGGTTATTATGTTTAAGTTTTTTTTTAAATTAACCTTTATTGTTATGAAAAATATTACCATCAATAATGGTATTTTTTCCTATTATGGTGCCCAAGGTCTGCAGAGATAGGGGCCATATTGGAAAGATGCTCTATAAACAGAGGAATAAATCTACGTCTAGTTTGTTTAGCAGCCCTTATTCTGCTACTTACGAGAAAATGAAGATACTTTTTAGGGGGAAAAAATTTCAATAATTAAAGTATCATCTCCTTGAGCCCCAGCCCTCTTAAGGGACAGCAGAATTTTGCTGTCAGGAGAAGTCTGTGTTTTCCAGCTTTATACCTATGGAATGATTTCCATGCATAGACTAGTCAATATGCTTCTCTGACGATTTTGCTTCACTTACGTGAAGTACAGCAATCAGCTGTCAATACTGAAGCCCTGTATGAAAGGCAGTCAATTTTCTTCCTATATTCAGTGCTATCATGCTGCCTATAGCTCCAGTAGATTGCATTATTTGGCACACCTGTGAATTTAGTGAAGTGCAGTACATATGACAGAAGGCTTCAGTCAAGTTATATCAGCATCTGGCACTTGCCATGATGAGATGTAGGAGGATTGAAAGAAATAATAGTTCCATTGAAATCAGCAGTAATACTCACTGTACTCCAGTGAGGACAGGATTTCAGGATGTGTATTGGTAAGGGCATGTCCCTGGCTTCTCTTAAATGATTCCACCTGCAGAAATTGTCATTTGTGTCCTATGTAGAGAGGATCTGAAACCTAATTTTGGTTTATTATTGCTCAGTGGTCTGCTGGGGAGTAAATCTAACAACCAGTTTATATAATGACAAGCTCCCAAGCTTTATAGATGATCAGAGCACTATCTTCGGCAAGTTAAAGGAAAGCAAAGTGTTCCTTCCGAAAACGGAAGTGATACAAGTCCTTTTCCTGAGACAAGTTGAATACAGCGTCATCAGTGTCAGAACCAAAACTTTTGCCATTCCCTTTTGTAAAGAGCTGTAAAGAGGCCCACAGCCCCGTTCTCCACTTCCTGAGCCAGAATTTTCCTTGGCCCACTTGGCTGTCGTGAAGTGGCATGTTTAAAATTATCTGAAGGCTCATTCTTCAGCAGGGTCTGGTTTTAGGGAACATAGCTTTCTCGGCGCAGTTGGAAAGCGCCTGTGTTTCCTCCCTGCCTTTCATCGCTGGCACTAGATGGTGCTGCGGCACCGGGCTTCGCTTCGGAAAACTCCAGCAGTGTCAGCCTGCTGCTCTCTCCAACGCATCCACCTCACCCTGAAACATGGGGACGGTGAAAAGACCCCTTTCTAATCCTAAACATGAGCTTTTGTCTGTTCCAAACCTGGACGTTGTTCAGCCCTATCTACTTGTTTCCCTTTCTTTTAGAAATGGCTCTGCTCTTCCTGTATTTCCTTGGTCCATATGGAGTATGTGACAGGCATCAGAGACCTGAGGTTATTCCATCTATCTCTTTAATCTGTTCCTATAATTCCCCATCTATTCTCCCTCCTCCTTATATGTTCCCATTTATTAATTTACTTTTTCAAATGTTGTTTAGGAATGTAATGGAAAACCCATTTAAACCTGCTTTAAACAGATCTGCTTAAAACAATTTTCTGTATTTTTCAATTAAAAAAATGGATTGGACAGGTTCAAAAGAAAGAAATCGATAATCTCCAGCACAGAAGACAATACAGGCAGGCCTTTCAGTACAACACAGACAGTGCTGTACAGGGGCTGCTGTGTGGAGAGACTCTTCAAGCATCTCCCATTTTGCTGCCTGAGTGCTTGAGATTCGTCTTGAAATGCTTCTGCAGTTCTCTTCCTGAGTCTGCCTGGAGTCAGTTCTGATGACCATATGAATGAGGGTAGAGGCCTTTATTTGGATCCCTTCTATTCCCTGCCTCCCCCAACATGATTTCTGCTGGTGTGAAATACCGGGCTTCGGTGTTGTAGTTGAGATGCTGTTGTAGGAGAGATGTCGACTTGTGTTTGGTTGAGACCAACACAAGCATAGAGATTTTCCTCATGCAGGTGGATGTGGCCCTGGATTCAGCTGGTGAAGGAGGAGGGACAGGTGAAGGGCTTATCTGGTGCTGCTGGAAGCAGGCCTGAACCTCTCCCTGCTGATGGTTGGCTCCTGGTCTGGCTGTGGGGATGGGGTGTAGGCCATCCTGTTCTCCTCCAGGAGACATCTGGAAGTTTGCAGTGGGCAGCTGTGGAGGAGGAAAGGGCTGTCTGAGGTCTGGCAAGATCTCTCCAGTCTGTATGTCAATAAACTTATGGCACGCTTACTGGATAAGGTAAATGATGAAGATACATAATGGAGTCAGAGAAGACCATTCTCTGATCCCATTCAATCTGAGGATGAGGTTGAGCCCCGGAGAAGGGGCTATAACATCCAATATACCTAACAACCTAAACCTGTGGGTGACAAGCCTGATCTTCAGCTGTCCATTTGGGTTTCTTCAAGGTTTTGCTTTTGTCTGTGTAATCCAAATCTGTCTATATCTCCAGTAAAAAAACATGCAGAATGAGAAATGTAGAGTTTAGAGAATTTGAATCTGTCTCTACTCCAGATCCAGCGGAAATGTGAAAGCTCAGCTGGAGATGTGAGGGATCTCTGGGCCAAGTTCATTCCTCCAAATTTGGTTCCTCAGTACTTCTTGAAGTTTTACAGCTATTTTGCAAAACATAGTGTAGGTGTCTGTTTAGCTGTAAAATACCAAACAACATGAGGGTATTTTCTCATTGCTGCTGACTGAAGTTTCACACAATGTTAGTTAAAGTGGATGGAAATGAGCCATTGAAATGGTCTCAACACAGAAGTTTGGTAAAATGTATTGCAATATGGCCATTATGTTAAAGAAGAGGAAAAAAAAGGGAAATTTTCTATGACAGAGACTGTGTGTGAGCTTGAGGTGCCCTCAGAATTACCCAGGCAAAATTCAGCTGAACTGTGTATTTCAAAACTGGAGACAGGAGAAAGAGCAGCACAGATTAGTCTCTCATTTGTAGGAAAATAGTTAAAATGACAACAAAGACAAGAAAACCTACATTTCAATTTCAATACATCTGTTTGAATTATGGCTATTTGGTACTTTTGAGAATAAATTGCATTTGAAATGGAATCTTTCTAATGACTTATCTTTCAGGCAGGTATTGTGCACACTTTTTAAATGCATTTTACATGTTTGGAGGGGGGAAGAAAAAAGATGAATTATGAAGAAGTTAAGAGGAAAATAATTTCAGGAGGTAATGGATGAGCTCTGTCTGGAAGATTAATCAAGGCAGTTGCAAGAGAGTGCCAAAAGCATAACTGAAGTAGAACTAAATATCTGATTGTAATTAAAACTTTAGCCTTCTAATGGCTCCATGAAAGATATTTTAATAAACGTGAAATGCACTTTCTAAATGGCACGCTAACTTTTAATGACTTGGGTGTTTTGTTTGATTAGTAACCTGGACTGTTAAATTAAAGCCAACTGCAAATGCATGATAAAATATTGATGGTTTCAGGCAAATGAATGGGGGGAGTTATGCTTGACAGATTTTTGGTATCATTAAGAATTTTAACTGGTGGAAAATATATATTGCTGGTGCTTAAAGATAGTTAAAGAGGATCTCGTCATTTATATGCCCTAGTTTTAATTTTGCAGTAATAATGGGGAAAAAAATCTGAATTATTCACAGATGGTTGGTCAAGAGAGGTCACTTAATTTAAAAAGTGTTATTTTAATTACACCTGTTTCTCATTTCCGGCATAGAAAATTAAATATTTGGTGGTATTTGGTTATTTCTTTTCTTAGAGTGCCTGGAGCTTTCTTGAGGCTTCTGTGTTTTTTTTAGGAGTGTTAGAGAAGGAAGAGTGACATGGTAGAAAGAGTTTTATTGTTTTCAGTGTAAGCAGCTTTATTGGAAGTTAATTAAATTAAAAAAACATAACGGTGTCTGCAGGTTCAGAAATAACACGTGGGATTTTCAAAGGAAATGGGGATGATCCCAGAACTCAGTCTCTTTTAAAAACAGATTTGTTGTATTATCAAATTTCAGCAGCCTTTCTGATATCTTCACGTAACTGGGAAAGAGAGTTGGAGGATTGTGGGGAAACTGCTGGAAGTGTACCTGGTTTGCATCAGCTAAGAATAGGTTCTTACACCTGAGATGTGCTCTGCTTTTTTTTTTGTAATGCCTTAGATTTTACACAGACTTTTTTTCTACTGTACTGTACTCTGTTCTTCATGCAAAGAACAGAGATCAAAATAAGGCACAGCACCCAGAGCAGGGTTAATAGAGCAGTACTTCAGAGTGGTTATAATAGGTGAGATTTCACTGGAGAGGAAGAGAGCACAATATATTTTGCATACATGTGCTAGAGTGGCAATTGGAGTGAAATCAAACTTCCACTGAACTCCAAGGATGCCTGGTCAGGGATTTGCATAGGACTAGGTGTTTCCTAAAGCTCTGCATCACCTGTACATCTTTCTGTCTCCTTCCCTCATTCTGATCTCTGTTCCCTGTGCCCAGGCAGCTGCTGGCTGTGCTTTAGCTATTCCCATGGCATTGCTCCTCTGGCCCCAGGACCCTTGCAGGTTCTATGGCAGAACCTCTACCTCATTTTCTACTTTGGAGTTTCCTACTGTAAGCAGCGGCCAGCCTGCAGCAAAGCAGCAGGAGGCAAAAGACAAGTCTTTGGATGGCTGAAAGTGATCGTAGGGTCAAGAAATTTTTAAGGGAGGAGTTTGGTGAGATTTTGGCCAAAGCCACATGTGAGTAGCTCAGTGGGATCTCATGGAAGAGTAACTGTCCCTTTGGCTTCCCAGGGATCCCAGACGTAGGTTAGGACCAAATTCAGTCCCTGATGAGAGGGAAGATGGGAACGCAGCAGGTACTGGCTCCTTCTGAGCAGTGTTGGGGAAGACGTTCAAAGAGAAATGGTGCAAGCCAAGGCAAAAGTAGGCAGCTGCCATCTAAACCAGAGTCTGTGTCATGGGAGTATTTCAGCTATCTTACACTGCCACCTGGAAGTAATGGGGAAATACCACAGCTGAGGTACTACTTAGAGGGAAGCTCCAGGGCTATGTCCAGTTTGAACCTACATATGGGAAGCAGGAACTTGCCACAACGTTTAGGTAATGTCCAATGACTGCATAGTCCTAGGCACAGGGCCATGAACTGGTTTGCTATCTTTTGGCCAATATAGTTTATCCTGCAGAGGAAGGACTTCTTAGTTACTGAGAGAAAAAAAGTCATCATATACACTGAAAGAAAGCCTTGAAGACACTGACTGCTGTTGTGTATCTGATGAGAACTAGTTACCTGCTGCTGGTATCCATTGCTATTAGAGAAACCTTCAGACTGCAAAACTGTGATGGTAGTTCTTCTGAATTTCATGTTATATTCCACTTGCTTTGTTTCTCCATGGGCATTAGACATTACCCGATACAGCAGGCACCTCATATTAATTTTATGCCTGTGAATTTCAACCAGAGCATTTCCAAAATTCAGTACCTTGGACTGCAAACTCATCAGGCCCATCTTTTCTTTGAGTCATGTGCAATACTGAGCACATTGCTAGTGCACAGCTGATAAATTCTAAGTCCCTGGAGACTCCCATTTGTCAGAGAAAAATGCATCCATGTTCAATAAAAGATTCTGTCACTCTATTGCTGTTTGCAGCTCTCTCAGATTTATATATTCAGCTGATGATGAGCCATTCAGTGTAATGGGTGTGATGTGTCTTTCCAGTTGGACGGGATGACCACAAATGTTATTAGATTCCACCAGTCTGCTGATGGAAGACAAAATCTGTTCCCACAAAATATCAGTAGTACCAGCATAGGAGATAATGCAATATTTATTTATATACAGGAGGCCATAGATAAATTTCCCATATTGTGAGCCTTGTGGAATGCTGAACGCTCATAAATGATGTACCAACTTTATCCTGGCAGAACTGGCAGATATAAACATGATGTTGTTTCTGACTGGCTCAGTTTTACTGTCATCCAAATGGCTTAGTGTATAATGTAAAAGCATGTCTGAGTCAATGAATGCCCATTTTTGAGTGTAGCCAGATGGATTTCTGCTGTGCAGGCCCTTGTTTGATGTCTAAATTTGTCTCCCACACACTCTCCATATCAGCATGCTTGGAAGAAAACCTTGGTTTAAGCTGGTTATGGAGGCTCCATGTTTGCATTTACCAATTTTCTGACATTCTGCCAAAAGGCTGGCTTTATTCCTCACCAGGTGGAGAGAAACACACTTAAAATTGTTTCCCTAAAAAACACAAAATGGGGACTAGAGTTTCTACTCTTTGGTTTCAGCTGGGGTGGTGTAGGCGATTTGGACTTCTCCTATTTCTTCCATCAGGGAGGTGGGTTTCTCCAGCTCTTCCCTTTGAATAACTCATATGGAATTTTTTAAAACTACCCATGCAACTTTTTTGTTGCTAGGTACGTACCCACTTCCCTCTCAAGGATGGTGGGGACCCTTAGACCCATTTGGGAGGAAGCTGAGATGTTTCAGGGTCAAGCAACAATATCATCAGGGCAACCTTTGACTGAGGAACTTTTGAACCTCTCAAGCTAAGGGAAATTAAATTCACAGGTAGGACTGTTAAACTCCGTGATTTTTTTTTTCTAAAGTGCATTATTGAAATGTTCATAGGATTTAAAAGCCATAGTGTTTATCCTGAGTAGTTCTTGCCCTGTTCTTTTAGCCATATTTTTTTCTTTTTCTAGATCCTCCTGCCTTTCATTTAACTCAATTATATTTTCTTTCTTTTTTCCTTTTCTATACTAAATCCATTTGTTCCAGATGAGTAAAAGAAAATAATAAGTCACCAGTCCTGCCTTATCCTCCTAAGCATTGGGTTTTCTTTTCTTTCTGGTCAGGAGTATCTGTTCACACCATTACATATTGTTCTTAATTTCTGGAAAAACAAAAGAAATGAGGCCCTCATTCAGTCACATCATAACATACCTGAAATGGTTGTAGCATATGGTGCCAGTATTGTTAATATTTTGCTTTGTCGAGCATTTCATTCAGTCTTCCACTTTGCTATGGAATTTGTATGAATTTCTGATTGTGACCTTTTATCCATTTTTCCTGTTTCATTCACCTGTTCCTAGCCAATGTTTCTTTCCAGTTAGATTCCTCTTCATTTTCAAGTTGCTGATTTTTTTCCCCTTTAATGCTAATATTTTTTCTATTTTCCTTCTCAGGCTTCTGTCTTTCTCTTCCTTTTATTTCCCATGTCCTGACTAGTCTTTGCCAATGTATTTCATCAGCTTGACCTTGCTTGTTATCATAGGGATGCTGCAGTTCACTCTTCCTGTTCTCCAAAGTTCTTCCACATTTACCTTGCTGTTGAATACATTTTCATCCCCTGTGCATTCTTGGCATAAGAGGATTTGGTCAGGCCCTGCAGCCTTCATCTCAAAGATAAAAAAAAAAAAGTGGGATGGGGATGTGTGGTGGGAGATGAGGGTGGATCAAAGGTCTCATCTGAGCCTGGGGGAGGTTTTGGAGAGTGCCAGCCTCTGTGGGCAGAGACCTGCAAGGAGAGATGCCAGGATTTACTGTGCTGAGTATGACCTGAGGAGCTGGATTCCCTGTCTTTCTTTAGTGCTTGCTGCCTAGGGACACCCAAGCATGCCTAAACAGGGCAAGAGTGATGTATTTTAACGTCATGTGAGTGATGGTGATGTGACAAGCATCACATCTGCTCACTTTTGTTTTGCCTAGACTAGAAATTCTGCCAAGACTTAGAGCCAGGACCCAAGTCTAAGTAGTGCTCGGGTCTTCATTGTTAGTGCCTTTTAAACAACATAGTGTGGGTGTAGTAGCACAAATCATCACTGCCCTTCCTGGGTTACATTGATGCACTGATACACCGCATATTACTTTCCAGGCTTACCAATGCCCAAGGTAATATAAATATTGTAGGGACTGGAAAGGTGACTTAGTGCATCTTATAAACCCTGTTTTGCAGTCTAAAGCTACTCCTTTGCTTTATTTGGTAGGACTACAAAGCTTCAAATAGCTCGTCTCAAGTCTCTGCCAGAATCTTTTCACATTACACTAGCTGAAGGCAGATTCACAAAACACACGAACAAAAGATGTTATATGTGGCTGTTCTCATGGTTAAAGTATTCCTAGAAGACAATATTATGCAAGTAGATACATTTCTAAAACGGCCAACAAATTTTGATGTATAACACTGGGTCGTGAAGATTGAAATTAGAGAGTGCTCGCTGGGGAGACCTCAGTCACCCACTTTGCACAGTGGCAGCCACTTACCTACAGAAATTGAAGATTGTTGTTGCCAATGAAAACATCTGGAGACAGTGAGAGGGCAGTATCTGAGACCAGAGAAGAGCCTATAATGACAGCTAATGAAGCCAGAAAGAGACTTTTGCAATGAGCTCTAACCTCCTGTCACCCCAGTCCTTGCTGCGTGACTAGAACTAGAAAATATACTTCGGTGTCTTGTCAAAACTGCTCTGTAATGTTTGGACTGAAGCCGCTTTGAAGGTGTGATCCTACGTGGGATTTTTTTTTGTTAAAGTAGAATGAAAAATGTTCTGTCACGTTCCAGGTTCCAAACTGTAGCTGGAGTAATAAAAGGTCACTTTACCATTCAGCATCCATTTCCTATTCCTTTGAAGTCCAGCATTTACTAGCAAGTAAACCACAATACTTCAAAAGTTTCACAGCAGTGTGGTGAGGCAGAGACATAAGTACATGAGTAAAATAACTGATTATCTGGTACTGCTTTTGCTGCTAAACAAAATAGGGTCTACCCTGGTTTTCTCCACATCGGTGCTCTGTACACTCTTCAAAGTTGTCTCTGGCCGTCTGTACTGTATCTTTTATACACGGATAAATATCTTTGAAGTGTCTGGAGAGGGAAAAAAGCACTTTCTTTTGGCATCTCCTTTGCTGTGGTGTTTGCATTTGCTTGGGAGAATTAGAAAATATTTTATCATCTCTTCTCTGTCCCCTTCCTCTTTCCCCCTCTCTTTTCACAACTTTTCATATTGTGAAAAGAAGGAAATACTCAGGAAAAGATGTTTGCTGTCCACAAGCAGAAGAAAAGAATACGTGAGGCTGCAGTGTTTCTTAAAAGGTAATTTCTTTTGCCAAGCTCCCCTTGTAATCAGATAGAACCATCTGGAAACAAACAAGCAAACCAGCTTTTTCTGGTTACAGCCAGGAATGAAAATGTTATTGAAATGATCGCAGAGCCTTTTCTCGGGGATTGATTTTATGTGCCGTGCCGTGATGTGAGGCCAGCCCTGTGCTGGGGACGATGCGACCTGCCGGCTGCAGGGGGCAATCCAGCACAACTCAAGCTGGTCTGTCAGCCCTTGAAATGACTGTTTCTGACAACAAAGACCAAAATTGTGCTCACGGTTTGGGGACTGCCAGGCTATGTTCTAGTGCAAGGATCAGTCTCCTTTGTGCCCTGATTATGTGTTATGCAAAGACCCCTTCATCAGTTGCTCCTGGGTGTCCATTGGGTGCTCTGGAGTTGCCCGTTTTCTCACCAGAGGTAGGTTATCTGGGGGGAGAACTTGTGCTGAAGCTGCAGTGCTGCTTTAGAGACTGTCTGTCCAGTCTCCTGGCCAGTGCTCCCACACTGTATCATCAGGAGGCTTGGTCATCTGGTGTTTTGTTTTCTCCAAAAGGCACAACCAAAATGAAAGGTATTTGGCAAATGAACTTATAGTAAGCACAGTTGCTGGAAACAGTTGTGTTGGGTCCCAAAGAGTGGTCAAAGCCTATTGGTACAGTGGGACACTGGTGCAGGGGCAAAGGTGTGAGAGCTGGTAAGGAGATGCAGGGGAGCAGCTCTGACAGCATTTGTTTTTTCTGTTTTAGCCCCTGACACATGAGATGCAAGACATTGGAGCAGTGTCTTCTCCTGCTTCAGGTTTGCAATGGGATGATTTAGTGGTGCTCAGGGACACAGTGGCTGTGTCGGAGGTAGGGCAGCCATCCGTGCTAATTTCAGCTGGGGTAGAGTTAACTTTCTTCGCAGTGGCTTGTATGGGGCTGTGTTTTTGATTTCTGCTGAACAAAGGACTGATAATATAGAGATGTTTTTGTTATTGCTGAGCAGGGCTTACACAGAGCCAAGGCCTTTTCTGCAATGGTGGCGAGGGAGCTGGGTGTACATGGCAGACTGGGAGGAGACACAGCCAGGACAGGTGACCCAAACTGACCAAAGGGATATTTCAAAGCATATAACATTATGCTCAATATATAAAGTGAGGGGAAGAAGGAGGAAGGGAGGGACATTTGGAGTGATGGAATTTGGTTTCCCAAGTCACTGTTGCACATGATTTGGCTCTGCTCTCCTGGAGATGGCTGAACACTTGCCTGCCCACGGGAAGCACTGACTTAATTCCTTGCTTTGCTTTGCTTGTGTGCACGTCTTTTGCTTTCCCTGTTAAACTGTCTGTATCTCAACCCACAAATTTCCCAGCTTTTACTCTTCCAGTTCTCTCCCTGATCTTGATGGTGGGGGAGTGAGCAAGCAGCTGCATGGGGCTTGGTTGCTGGCTGGGGTTAAACCGTGACACCATCCCAGTCCTCTCCAGAGACTGAGAGGGAATTAGGGCAGGAGACTTGTTGAGATCCTCCTCCTCTAATTCCCTTGTGCAGGCTTGTTGAGAGCCTTCTCATTTGTTCAGTTTCTGCATCTGCATGAGAATGGCAGGCAGCTTTCTCCTGAGCTGTTGCCCACCTGCTGCCTTTGGACCACCCTGCCTCTGATATCCACTGATCCCAATCTCCCTGTCAAAGGATGTTTTTTTGTCACAGGCCCTGGCTTAGTGCTGCTTGGTTAATGTGCTGTGCCATGCGGGCATTGCCAGTGGAAAAGCGTGATGGCCTTGCTGCTGCTTTGTCTCTCCTGCTTAAGGCAGAGAGCAGTCAGCAAGATGGTTTGTTTCCTGGCAGGATGCACAGGAAAGTCAGAAGCAGCTCAGAGAGGGAGGAGGAAACTAACAAAGGGACAGAGAGGCAGGAGGCTCATCCTGCTGGCTCTGGCTCCTCAGCCTCTGCAGCGTGGATCACCATGGCCTGTGCTGTAGAGAGCCTGGCTGGGCTGCCTCACATGAAGGGACCACCAGGGTCAGCCACGATCACCTGCAGCTGGCCTGTGTGATTTCCCCTGGCAGCTTGGTCCTTGGGTCCTTTGTTTTGTTTGCCTCTGCTCCTGAGTGCTGCAGATGTTTCTGGTGAGTGCTGGGCACTCCTGCTGGTAAGCAAGACACAAGCAAAAGTGGTCAGATTTTAATTGTCTGTAGAAGTCCCTGGCCAGTCTTCATACTTCCTAACAGTGACACCTGAAAAGCCCTGCATGAGACTAAAGAGCCTTTCTGATGGCAGCAGAGGGAATGTTGGTAAGAAGGGTCTTCTGAACCTGAACAGGTTGGATGGTGAGAAGAGGAAGACTTGGTGCCTCCTGGATGCTTCCCACCTGCATGGGGGGAGTGGAGTGGCACTCTCCATAGCAGCCCTTGTTCTGCGAGGTCAGTGATCAGTGGAATTTATTGCATTTTGTTTGCATCTCATTGCCTCTCAAGAGGCTCTCTTTTGTCCAACGAAGTGCAGAGATTGTTCAAAACTTGTCCGGTGGTTGCGGCATGTATAAAATATCTCCAGTGTAGATTTTCTGGCATCCAATAATAGTTTTGTTCCCACTAGAAATTCATTTTAGCAGAAGCAGTACGCTCTTGTCAGATTTGGTTCAAACTGGACAACAGGTTTGATATTACTGGAAGGAAACAGAACTTGGAGATTCAGGCAGCACAGTGATATCAGCTACATTGCCTCAGGAAGGTGGATTAAAAATTAATAATTGTTATTTTTATTAAGACACTTAACGTGCAATGCAACCCAAAATATTGGCAAAGATGGAACCTAATGTTCAAGGTGATAGGCAGCCAGCAGGTTTTTCTCTGGTTATTTGCATTAATCAGCAATGTAGAAAAGTTAAAATTTGTGCAGTTTTTAATAACAGAGAGCTTGTCTATTGAACAACAAAGAAACATTCTATTTTTAAATAGGAGGAAATAGTCTTATCTGTTTCTTGTATGTGGGAAGATAAAACAAAAAGAGAAACTGTTAGAACTAGAATAAACTAGGGTTTATCATCCATAGGTAAGCCAGACTGCACTGACAAAATCTGTGAGTACTCCACTGTTCTTATCTAAACTTTTCTCAAGTCTTTGGAAGTGCCTATAAAGGAGAAAGGATTACATTTCCAAAGGTAGATTCAGTAATGATGCATTGTTGTTACTGTTAACCTTGCAACTTAAAAAAAGAAGAAAAAAAAAAGAAAAAAAGACAAAAAAGGACTTTTAGAAAGGTTTTGTAATTTCAAACCCATTGTGTTGGGAAGCATGTGGGACATCTTGTCCAACTAAGTCCTCTCCTTACCCACCATCAGTGAGTGGCTCTGTACCCCTTCCAGGGCTAGGTGTTGCTCCTGCCTCCCCTTTCTGCCCCTGCTCCATCCTGGGAGATGCAACTTGCCTCTCTGACATGATTCTGCTGCGCTCCTCCTGGGAAGCAGTCACTTTGCCTCTGGTAGTGTTTCCGCTTCAGGTTTTATAAATTGCACAAGGCTGGCAAAGCAGAGCTTTTGGTTATGTTTGCCCTAGATACAATTTTATTATTAATCACACCAAGAGAGGCTCAGAGGTTTTTAGGGCTAGAAGAGACCATTACTGTAATCTAGTTTGGAAAATGTCTTCCACTGTGGTTTTGAGTTTTGTCAAAAAGAAAAATGTTATTTGTTTTCCTTTGCCCTTAGGCCTTAAGGTGTAATTTAACTTCTTCATAAACCAAACAGAATGATAGAATAATCATTATCATAGTAGTTTTTAAAAGCTTTTTCATTTACTGAATAAATTTCTGAAAATTATTTTTTAGTATTGGAATAATCAATCTATCCTGGTTTTAAATGGAGGAAACCCCCCGCAACCTTTTTGGTTAAAACACTGACAAACTCTGATGCCACAGGAAAGTCCAAGGATGGGGGCATGCACACAGCACAGCAGGATCTGTCCAGAGAAATTGAGGAGAATTTTATCTGTATCTGAATAACAAATTGAAGTGGGCCATAGGGGAATTCTGCTCACATTTCTGTCAGAAGGAAAACTTTCAGCTATTCTTGATGTTCAACTCTCAGGACTTGTTTAATATTCAACACTGGTTTCATCATCAAAGAAATTGAGGCAAAATTAAAAATTCTTTTCCTGGGTCTGTTATTTTCACAGCTTCTACTTCCTTTCAAATTTGATACTGCCATCCATTTTGATAAAAGAAAATGATATGTGAGGAACAAGGCAGGCAGGAAGAAGACAGAACGAGAAGTGCTTTTCAGCACTGACTTCACCTGTGCAGAAGTTTATAATAAGATGTCTGCAGATCACTCCCTGCTGAAAGCTCACAAATAACACCCTGTTATGGAAAGTGAATTAAACCAGTCCTGCTACACATGACTGCTGGGGAACACCATGGCACACTGATCTCTGAACAGTTGGTCTCTCGTCTAGTGCCGTGCAATTTCTTCTTGCTCTTTTCTGTTGAACACGTATGACTTTTGTGTTGTTTTTATGTGTGTCTTGTCTCCTCCCTTCCCGAAAGCTTTTGGTTGGAAGAAAAGGCTTCCAAAAGCTTCTTAGGCTTATTGATCTGGGTTGACTCCTGGGGCTGGCTCTTAGGATCCAGAAGAAAGCTCTTTTCAAGGAGCCTGGTTTGCAAAACATCCTCCCTGTCATTTGTTCCCCAAATGAATGGGTGAAGGAGGAGCCTGGCCTGTGTGGGCACCTTAAAGAGCAGCATGAAGGTGGTTTAGGCTTTGGGGGGAACCCCTGAAGCTCTGCTTTAGGATCAGTGCCAGCTACATCACTTTGTCCTAGTGTGACCTTGAGCAAGTAATTTGATCTGTTCCTATGTGCCCTGGTTGGGAGCTGCACAAAGGATATAACACAACTTTAAACTAAGCTCTGAGGCATTTGTGCTGCTGTCACAGGGGAAAATCACCTCCATTGCACTAGCCTGGCCAACGCAAGCTCTGGTAGCAGCCCAGCTGCAGCATGACATGCATGGATTTCTCTTTTGGAACAAGCAGTGTGGTGGTGGCGGCAGAGCCAGTGGAAGAGGATGGAACTGGGAGGTTTTCTGTGACAAAAGGAAAATTGAATGAGTTTGTGCCAGTGCTCTAGACTTTGGTGGGCGGTTAAGTACAAAAATCAATGTTGATATAACATTACAGCTGAGCTATTAAACCTGTTAGTTAACCTGTGGATCTCAACCTGTAATCCCACAACCCCTTTTTGAACTGTTCATAGGCTAGTATCTAAAAAACTACTTACACAGAAAAATGGTAAGGTGTTTCTCTTTTCTGTAACTCCAAAAGGGTTTTGCAAATCACAAAGTAAAATTTGCCTCAGAACAAATTAAATATATAGGAAGTCTCACTTTAGGGACTAAAGTTTTCAAAAAGTTCCCACATATTTTTCGGAATACATAAAGAAAGCCAGCTCTTGTCTGTTAGGTGTTTGTTAACACTAGTATTTCTCAAATCCCTCCAGCAGAAGAGGGTAGATCTCTGAATATATCTTTGGATGAGATGCTGTTTAGATTAAGAATGTCCTTCTGTGGTCATGAATGGATACGATGGGATGCTGGTCCCAGCCAGGCCTCAAGGCATCGCTGCCTTTGCTGGTGTTGCTGTTGGAATCACTCTTGTTGCTGATAGTTAAAAGTTGGTTCTGTAATTGTAATGCATATTCATACTCCATATGACTATCAGCAGTTTTGCAAATTCTGTTCCTTACATGGTGCCTCTCTCTGCATAGGAAAAAATGCTTTAATTTACATAGTCTCCAGGGGAGTGGCAAACAAAACCTGTGGCTTGATTGTTTTTCCTGTCATTGCCTGTTTTTCTGAGAACTTCTTGTGTGTCACTTTGCTGGTATAACCTGATACTTTAATTAATAGACATAAATTTACTAGCAGCAAAACATAGTGGGCATTTGTTGTTCTAGTGACCCTTGTCTTTTCTTCCCCTAATAGCTCATGCAGCTCATTCAGTCCCAGCTGAAGCTTTGGATTCTCAGAGGCTGCAGATGAGATAAAAGGCTGGGTATAGCTGCCCAGAAGGGTGTGCTACATCTCCTTTGTTGTCATCCATTGTGGGAGTGGGCCCAGATGCACTTGCCTGTGGTTAAAAAAAGGAAGTATTTTTAAAGCTGTGTAGACATTATCATAGCTCATATGTACAGAAGGGTCAAGCTAAGGTTGTCATGGGGATTGCATCTGAAATCCTGGTGGCACTGAAATCTGCCAGAGCTTTGACAGCCCCATTAATTGAGTTTCTGTGGTTGGTAAGCCTTCTTTCCTAATGTTATTTTTAATGCCACAGAGAGAAATCAGAATGCAGTGGAGTTTCCGGAAGGGGACTGAAATGTCAGTGCCCCCATGCCATTCAAACAGCTGTGATGGGGTGGGCAGAGAGGGTGAGGGCAGATCCCTCATCCTGGCTCTTAACTGTCATGGGCTGGGAGGCTGCTGGCATTGCTCCAATCTGCCCAGTGCCATTGGGGAAGCTGCTGTGTGGGAGCTGGAGCTGCAGGCTAGAGGTCATGGTCCCATTCTTCCCCTCACTGGGACGTGTGGGGATGCAGAGCTCTGGAGGATGGAACCTGTCCTTCCTGCTACAATGGCTGTTTTTGGGGTGCTGTGGTTTGGACTTTGGCATGTGGACAGGCCGTGCAGCCCTCGGGGTTATGAAGGCTGGTTAGCTGCATTAGCTGGCTGGTGGGTGCCCAGGGAGAGGCTCCAGCTCTGAAGGGGATGCTGTACAGTGGCTTCTTGTTTCTTCCTTCCTTGAATTTAAACTCCTTAAAAACAAATCCCTTCACTCCTCAAATAAGCTCTTTACTTCTGCCTTTCAACCCTAAATAGCTTAGCATATAAGCAGCTTCTTTTGGAAAAAAAAAAAGTTGATGCTGTCTGTGTTTCTGTGATCAGATGCTCAGAATGAATTTCCGTCTAATCCTAGTTTTGAAATTGATTCAGCTCAATGACCTTGGGCAAGTTACTTAACCTCTCAGTGACCCAGTTTTTCCATTTATAAAATAGAGAACTGAGTACCATTGTGAGCTGGGTAAACACCTCCTGAAGCTTAATTTAGATATGCCTGTTTTAGAGGCCTTTGAACTCTGTGCTTGGAAGCACCATGGAAGAGCAAAACGTGATGCTCGGTGAGGAGTTTAATCGTCCAATGCACTCTGTGGGTCTGGTGCACAGCCCAGCCCAGCCCAACTAGCCCAACCAACATGATGCCAGCAGGAGGTTCATGCTTGCTAGGAATGATGTTAAAGCATCTTATTCCCACCTGTGCTTGGAGAGGCAATGGAGCAGCCTCGTGCTGCCCCAACTGGGCGTTAGGTTAAGGAGGAACGGCTGAAGAGGAGTGTCAGGTATACTTGACCCTCTTGGTTTCCAGCCCTATTTGGTTTGAAACATGACATGTGCAGACTGGATGGATTCTGGAAACGAAGTGGAAGTGTTGGCATGCCCGTTTGCATACTAATACAAACCGAATGCCATTATTTTTCCAGCTTCCACAGCTGTGTTATGATTGTACTAGAGCTGAATTCTAACAACCAGCCAAAAGGTTTGTTTGCATGTATATGTGCACCGAAATTTTGCAAGCAAAACTGGAAAGCTTTCTAGTTGTTGCAGTTGTTGTGTTGTGGGTTTTTTTTAAACCCAGCATACTTTTGTGCTTAGATTAAAAATTATGGATCAGCTGTATTTTAACAACTGTCTGTTCCCTGAATTTATGCAGTTGATGGCCTCAGAGCTCAGTTTGAAAGGTTTCCCCCTCTGTATTGCAACTGGGATTTCTTCCATAGATTTTTTTTTAACAGAAACAGTGTTTTATCTTTGTATCTTTGTCTTGTATAAAAGATAAAAATCTATAGTAATTCTTTCCTATGTAGACTGCTCTATTTTTTCCCGTAAAACACTCTTGCAAATAAGTCTGCAGATCTTTCAACACAATGCCTGAAGCATCACACATGATAAATCCTCCCCTAGTCTCAGTTTTCTGTAACCTTCCTCATTCCTCACAATGACACACACTTTCTCTCATTCATCTTTTATTACAATTCAATATTGTGCTTGAATATAATTAGGTTTTATGCAGTATACCCTTCCCCCCATGCTTGGGGTTTTTTTTCTTGAAAAAGGAAAAACTACTTGTTCCCATGCACATTTCATCTGGAAATTGACTTCAGTGTTATAGGTTCCAATATATTTACACAACAGGTAGGGAAAGGTATTGGGAAAAAAAGAAATATTTTTAACATCATAAACCTCTAGCAAAAATATGTATGTAATAGAATCTGGTACTGTGGTATTACACACATTACAACTGTCACTGTGACTTACAGCCTTAGTTTAGCTGAAAGAAAATCTATAACCCTAGAAATGCAACAATGTCCGAGTCACAGTTCAGAGTAATAAATGTTTTTCACAGAATAGTGTAATCCATATTTCCAAAGCTGATACAACAAAGGCATTTCTACTAGAAATCTTTCAATTTCATGGGCGGAGGCTCAGAGGGGGAGAGAGAATTGTTAGGAGAAATGATAAGCAATAAAATGCCTGTGTTCAGAAATATTGGCCCTTTGGCTACTGCCCTTGGTTGATCGTTCTTGCCCCCAAATTACATCTTAATAAAGTATTGTGTATCTTTTGATACCAGTACAAGAAAACCAACTTTTAAAGTCACTGCTGTCATTTCAGGGTGGTGAGGGCATTGGGTTGCAGACAGCTGTGCACGAGCACCTGGGTATGTGCTCATCATGGGCATCCTCCCTGGTAAGCACTGGTCCCTCTGGGGCAGATGATGCAAAGTGTGTTTTAGTGATGAGATGGGCTGCTTTGTCTGGCCAGGGCTCTTGGACATGCTTCTCCATGTCTCAGTGCTGGGAGCTGCCAGCTGCTGTGCCTCTTTGGGGTCCCAAGTATGCAATCTCTCTGTACACCCACTGCCGAGCCCTTCACCTCTGTGGTGGGATGAACTGATGGCTTGATGGTTACATTCATATTCTTCTCTTGGGAACTTGAACTATGAAGTCTTATGCCAAATATTATTTTTTTATTTATCTCAGCTATTTTTCTCTAGGAAAAGTGTTCTCAGACCAAAGGCAGTGAGAACTCTGGGATGTCCTTGTGTCCCTGGCTTTGGTTTGACTTTGTGTATGGGGAGAGAACTTGACCATGTGCCAGAACAGTGACACTATCCTGGCGGGCCTTCCTGCCCATGACAGCAAACAAATATATCACACTACACATTTTCTCTCTCAGAAGGGTATAGTTTGAGTAGCTAAGTAGCTTGTGTTTTGGGCTCCCAAGACCTTAATTTGTTTCTGCCTTCAAACTTTTTGGCAAGCTTGCTTATATTTATTAACTTTCTAAAGTCCATGAAAGCAAAAAAAGAGAGCAAATTGCATTAAAGTAATCTGTAATCATTTGAGTTACAGTATGAGTGAAATACTCTCATAGCTGAGCAGTTAAAATGGAAATGCAGCATTGGGAAGCTATATGTCCATAGTTTATTGCCCACTATACATGTTGCAGAGTATCAGGTTCATTCCAGTCAAGGTTAGTCAGATACTTGTGTATAGTTTCGTGTTAATAAAAAAAAAGAAAAGCAAAGTAAATGGAAACACTGGTAATAGGAAAAACATCTGCCTTATCATACCCTTCATTTGTTTCTTCTCTTTCCTGGTGGGGTTGAGAAGATATGCTGGCACCCAGGACTTCTGAACAGTGTGTGTTTTGCAGCAAGCATGTGGGTGGCATAGAAAGGCCAGTAGGTTGGTCTGTGCTGGAGAACCAAGTTTTCGTCAGAAATGCAGAGGCTCAGCATATCTAATTGTATTATCATCTTGTACCATTGCAAGGGCTTGGTATATACAGCACTAATATTGTCCCTCGTATGCTGAGATATCATGCTTATTTTCATGCACAGTACTAAAAATTTTGACTTCACATAAATTAGCTTTATTAGCTACTTTACTTAGTCATCATTCCTATTGCTGCTTCATTAGATAACTGATTCATAATCATTGACTTATGAAGAACAGATTGCAGAGTTTCCCCCCTTCTGTCTGTTCCTCACCTCCTCCGGCTTCAGTGTGCGTTTAGACTAATGCAATGGTACAATGCATAACGCCAGTCCCTTTTGAATCTTGATGTGGGACAGCCTGAAATGCTCCGTCCTTGTAAAGCTGTGTTTCTCTTTCAGACCTACTGTAGGAAACTCTATAATCTTGATTGGAGTGTCTGACTCACAAAGATGACCTAATTTTGTTGGCAAGTTCCTGCTTTCTTGAGCCACTATAATCATAATTTTTCTGGTGTTCAGGTGCTGTGATAGGAGTCTGAAATACTGCATGTGTGTAAAATAGTCAAGGCCCAAAAATATCCTCACAAAGTGATGAGGCTATGTTCAGCTTATGTGCCCTTGGTGCACAGGACAGCAGACACTGTCAGGGCTTTTTTCCATCTCACCAAGGTGAAGAAGCAGTTATCATCTGGCGTTTCTGTCAGAAGACCACATGACTCTGAGACCAGTTGTTACATCCACTGAGGCATGACCTTAAACTGCATGCAGGATGTGGCCTTTCTGCTGAAACACAGTTACCAAGCAACTGGGTCCTCAAAAAAGGTTTATTGTCCCTGTTCATTTGGGTGTTACACTTCTTGTAGGCTTTGGGAGCAACTTAAAGCATGAAGTTGGATGTTTTGAAAGGAGAAGGTAGGAATGTCTTTGTGAAAGAAAACGGACCTTTCTTTATAATGCTTTTATTTGCTGCTATCCTTTGTTATTTGATTGTTCTGTTAGCCCTGTCTTCAAGTGCTATGGAGTTTCTCTAGTGACTCTTAACTCCATGACAGCCTCTATGTCCAGAAGTCTATGTGTTTTTCACTTGGAAAGAGGTGGCTCTTACCAGTTCTTGCAAGAAGAGCTGTGCTTTTCCTTCAGATTTCTTGGAAGGAATTTTCCCCATCTTCAGGCTGTTCTTCCACAGTGAAATGGAAGAGTTTTGATAAAAGACTGTTGTATATAGTGGAAAAGGATTCTGCTGCAGGGACATGAGCATTGCACAGCATTGCAACTCCTCATGCCTCAGATGAGAGGTTCTGGCCTCATGAAAAGGTTTGTGCTGGTTTCCCTTGCTGCAATGAACAGAAAATTTGAAAATCCCAAATGCCTTGTAGAATTCCTATGACCTTTTGGTAACTTTTTAGACACATGCGCTTGCTAAAGCTCTAATATGCATGTGGTCACTGAACTGGCACTCCTCAAAATTAAATAGACCTAATGCAAATTACTAATAATCTGAGAAAGCTTTGTGCTAAAGAGGCTGTACTGAAATTTCACAGGAGAATCCTCTTCTGCAGGCTACATTAAATGGCCTTGTTAGACATTTGAGTATTGAGTGTCATTATGTAGTGATTTGAGAAGGACAGAAAAAAAATCATAAAACTGCTAGTAAGATTCTCACAGCAGATCTATTATGGCTAGTCTCGCTAGTAATAATTTAGAGTTTTAATTTTCTGAAGTGCCCCACAGGTTTACTATATCCAGCCAAACGCTTCATGGACAAGTTGGCAGAATGGAAGCTTTTTATGACCGATACCCACTTCTGACTTTATAGCTTTGGCACCTCTTTCTCCATATTTGTGTGCCACACACATGCACATCCACGCAGACACACACAGAGCAAGTCTCAGGGAGACGCAGGAGTTTGTCAAGTCCTGCACAGTTTTCAGCTTAATTCACACTATTCAGAAACCATCAGAATCTTGACGAAGGGGCTTTATTTCCCTTTTTAAAGGGAAAATAAAGGGTTTTAAAACTAAGGGAAATATGAAAAACTGAAACCAAAGTAAAATTAATTGATACAGAAACTCAGAGACAGTGGGTTCCTGATTTGAATAGTCTTCCTGAAAGATGGCACCTTTGTCTCTGGATTTTACTCATCAAGCAATCAATATCCATCTCTGAAAAGTGACCAACTTGCTGAAAAGCTGATAAAACCCCTGGCAGAGAGTGTAAGTACCCTGAACCATGGGACTTATGTCAGCAGGCAAGGAGAAAAATAAATTTTTCTACTAATCGGCACAATGCAGACTAAGTTATCCCTTCTGGGTGCTCATCCCGTGATTTGGATCTGTCGCTGACAAATGGGGACAGCAAGGCGTGTGTCTTGGTGTCTCGCTGTAGGGATACAGTGAGTTGGTGCTTCTTGGACTGTGAAGGAATGTTGGGGATTTCCCAACCCCTGCCAACCCTTTCCATGAGCAGAGCTGTCCGCAGGTGTGGAGACTTGGGAATCCTGAGCCGGAGATTTTAAATAGAAGTGTTGAAATTAGCTTCAACATCTGTAAAAACTCTTTGACAGAGCCTCTTGCAGCAAAGTCCCCAGAACATGAATTTTGACAAGGAAAGAGCCCATTATTATCAGTGATGTTTCAACCATTATTTTATGAATATATTCAATGACAAGAACTAGCTTGTTTCCAAGACAACAAAATTCAAACCCGATCCATGATTGCTCTAAAGGAGGCCTCCTGTCATTTTGTTCCTTTGAAGAAACTCACAATTTGATGGGCAAAATGCCAGAAATAATTAGACAGAATAGCACCATAAACCCCAATGGAAGCAAAATATCTGCTGTAAGAATTTCCCACCAGAAATCCTGAAAATAAAATCAAAGCCTGGATAAAATCTTTTCTGTTGAGTGTAAGAATGAAGGGGAAAAATAAAAGTGGGTGGGAGAAGAAAATCCAGTTTTTTGCCTCATCAAAAGGAATACTAAAAACTGTCTTTGTGACTTGCTTGTGTCTTCTTGTGAAATAATAAGTGGGCAGGGCAATCAAATTTAAAGCAGTATTCCCCAAAGCAAGGTCAAAACTGCTAGAAATGTTCATTTCATTTTTATTTGCTTTTCCTGTGAGGTACACACTGTGGCTATAATTTCCCATTCTTTATGGGGAGATCAAAAGATTTGTGCTGTGCCATGTAGGAATCAATTCAGTCATCCTGGCAGCACGCCAATCTTTATTACATTATTTCTTAACCTGCGTTATTGCAGAATGGAATAACTGTTCCATGGGATAATCGAGGGAGTTCTTCTTGCTTCCTTGACCTTGATTTCCACGCTTCTGCCTTGTCGTCTCAGCACCCACATGCAGATAATGATTGTCTGTGTTAGAGTAAGTGAAATATCACTGCAGAGCCTGTGCCGAAGCAAATCACCGAATTGGTGGCGTGTAAGTGAACCAGTAGCCTGCATTGTTTGCCTCTGCTTTTGCAGCATACAGAGTCTCAGGTATTACAGTGGGAGTCTCCTCACTTTACTGTCAGTAAAACCAGACCCTGTGACAAGAGCTGTAATTTGCTCTTTTCTTCCTACTAGGCCATTTCTGTAACCTTCAAAGCTAAATGCATCAGTCAATCCATCCTTCTCGGAATATTTCTGAATTTTTTTAAAGAATCTTTTCATTCAGTGTTTGAGCAGTGGTGTACTTTGGTAGTTTTGGGGACATGCATTAGGGGCAGGCTAAAACACACTTTTCCAGTTCTACCTAAGTAAGCATCAGTTTCACATCTACCAGTTCTCCACTGGGAATGTTTCACTTACATTTTCTTAACAGAAAAAAGTAGGTTTTGCACAGGCATATTTTTCACAGAGAAAATGGAGGGTAGGTTCTGTTTTGCATTGAACTGATCTAATTCAAAATGTACTTTATGCCAATCAAATCAGGTAGCTTTTGGATTGAATCAGCATTCAACTGTGTCCCAAAAAGTTCTGCAATGACCACTGCCAGTGGAAGTTTGTGGACATTGTACCCCACTGCTGCTTTGACCCTAGACTTCCTGTCCAGGTGCATTTTCCATGCTACACAGAACCTTTTGACTGAAAGAGCCATGCTGGAAGTCGTGGTTTTTGTGGTCATGCTGGGGAACAGAGCATGGCGGGGGAGAAGGAGCAGCCCTGAATGAGGTGCATATGAGTCTAACACAGACCTGAGGCTTAATGTCAGTGAACACTATGTTGATATGTAGTCTGCACTATGAAATGTCACATTGGGTTGAACTCCTTCCTGGCTGGTGTAATTCAGTAGAAAAAAACAGATTTCAGTAAGGACATATTAGTAAGGGAGAGAGAGAGGAACAAAACTTGAAGAGTTTTTTTTCCAAAATCTTCTCCACTGCTAAAAAGTGGATTTTTAATCTTATTTTGAAATAGGAACTTTTGTTGAAATCTTAGGATTTTTTACAGAACAAGTATCCTTTGTAATAATGAATCCCAGTTGCTAAGTTGCAGACCAAAGTTGATGGCATTAGTTGATGCCAAAAAAGTGCAAAACACAAAAAAATGGAGAGTGTGGAGTGGACCAGGCTCTGAGACCAGGAAGTTGGTACATGCTCAGAAACAATGATGAAGAAGTAGCTGTCTTTCTTTGTCCCTCCCCTAAGAGGCAGGTGGTGGCTGGGGCAGTCTGGGAACCAGTTGCAGGGACAGCCATTGAAGGCCAGGGTGCTGCTGCCCAGTGCTGCGAGTCTGGGCAGATACAATGGCAGCGTGTGGGACAAGAGCGGAGACAAGGCTCTAGAGACCTTTCAGGTTTTCTCCTTTTGAGACTTCTCTCTTAGGCTGTGTGCTTGGTCAGGTACAGAAGTTGAAAGGTACTTACCTGCCTGTCAGATCACCAGGCAGGTGCTCAGCCAGGCTGCCTGCTTATCCTCCTGACCTGATCCTGCAAACTTGTGAAAGGAGTCAGACCAGAACTCAGGTCCTGCTTTCCATCATGACAGTCTCAGTCCCTTCCTGATGAATTTGGGCTGTGCTGCTTGCACTGAGTGGAGCACGGAATCCAGAAAACATATTCAGCCAGACTTTGTGATGGGCAGGGCAGAACTGAGGAGAAAAAGAATTTCTGCCTTTGCTGAAACGCTCCAAATGCTGTTTTACATAGTGTTTTTTTTCCCCCATTCTGCTCTTCCACATTCTGTTGCTATTATCTGAAAATACCTCTGGCTCACAGTAGGTTGAGACAAAGGTGTTTACAAAAGCACTAAGCCTGAGAATCCAGCCACCCAGCATCAAAATAGGAAACTTAAATTCATAAGCTCCCTCCTTTAAACTGATGGAAATGGATCCAAACAAAACAAACCAAAACAAAAGCAGTAGGTAAACATGTTGGAATGTACAATGGATAATGGATATTGAGGGATGATCTAGTCATGCATGCTAAACAGATACATTTATGACTTTAAATTTAATTAGTATGTGGAAATTAACAAGGCTAGAAAGAAGGACAATGTGTTTTTAAGTGAAGGCGATGAATAGGTACTGTTAGGTGCATATAGATAAATGAGAATTTAATTTGTAAGACATAATGAGCCAGGTGCCTATAAAATAATTTGTGGGAGTTTTTTTCTGGATATCACAAAAGATAATGCTGTAGCACTTCAAGGTCAGTCTGTATCTACCTGTTCATTTCTTTTTGGGGAAAATATTTTTAAGAATAACTACCTGAAATTAAGTTCCTTTGTAGAAAACTGCTGGGTGTTTTGATTTTTTTCCTTAATTGTGCATAATTACTAATTTTACATTCAAAACCCAGCTGGCCTTTGTTGAAGAAGGTTTTAGTTGCTGCTGATTTTAATTTTTCAATCTGTACATTGACTGAGACAGGTTTCTGTGCAGAAACGCTAGTCCAAGACTGTGTCCCTTATGTGTGCCACATGGGGATGCATTTCCAGAACTGATATTTCATAGGGCTTGAATCTGAAAGCATTGTTTTAAAACCAGAGCATCACTTTGAAAAGCAAAGTATTGGTTTAAAACCAGCACTTCTTCAAAGAAAAACAGTTAAACTGAGTACAGTATGATGCTATGAATTGCCTTTTCCCTGTCACCTACAGGATTTTCATCCATCTCCTTAAGCGTTTCAGCAGAGACTATTACCACTTGAACTGAAAACTAATGATATCAGGAGATCCTATTATCCCAGTGATGGATAGGATTGTAAAGGTTACCTGTTGGATCTTGGTGATGTTCAGCAGAGTGAGGAGAGATTATGGCAGTCTTTTTTTTCCTGTTTTTTTATATTTCTGGGGGGGCTTCTGCTGTCTCTGGGTGTTGGTGGGATGTAAGCTGCATAGACCTTGTAGCTGGGTAACAGTCAGCCTCTTCATCTCCATTCTGCTTTTCTAAGTGCTGCAGCAATTTCTTGGATTTCCAGCAAAAAATTGTGGTTCTTGCTTGTTGCTTACACATTTTCTTGTGGAGCTGCTAGTCCTCAGAAAATGGAAGCCAGAGAAGACAGGTTTCTCTTCTCAACTGGTAGCAAAGCAAAGCACAAGTGAAATTTTAGGAAAGAAATTAAAGGCATTTTCCTTCCAACCAAATGTCATAGGTCTACTGCAGGTAATAGCTGCATACAAATTGATTCAGGAAGAATGATTTCTCTCTCTCTCTTTCTGTCCTCCTCTTTTATAAGGAAAGGTGTTAAGTACCCCATATAGGCATTGCTCCCAGTGTCTCATGCAATCAGTAAGTAACTTTACCTTGTACAGGAATGAAAGGGATTCTACCAGGAGTGCAAAGGATTTGAGGAGGATTAGTATTTTGATCAATTTTTAAACATCTAGTTTTGGATTAACATACCAGTGATGAAGTGATCTGCTTTAAATGGCCTTGTGGTGGATGGGGAAGACGGAATACCCTCTTATTGACAGTTCTTTGCATTGTGATAAATTTAATGTGGCAGTAAAGAAAGGTTTACGTTTGTATAAATGCCTTTTACAGACAACAATTTCCATCCACTTAATAATGACCCCGCTTTTCTCACGAGAACAGCGCCATTACCAAGCTGTTGGTATGGCTTCTCCAGCGCCAGGCAGCTCTTCCCGCGGCACTTAATTGCCTCACCCATCTGCGGAGCGCGAGGCTCGCCTGAAGACACCTGCTTTCTCAAATGTTGTTTTTAAGGCTCAGACCCATTGCAGTTGATTGCACAAGGCCTGTTACTTTGGTTGTGTTTTAGGAGTAAGATGGGTAAGAGCCAGGCTTCCTACTAGGCATGTGACTTAGCAGAAACGGCCTCTAATTAAATACCCAAAAGGCACATGCACAAAATGCCCACATGCAAACATCTCTCTTTGCATAAAGTATTTAAGTTCAATAAAGGACTTGTCATAAATTGAAGCTAATGGTTAATTTAATATTGCTTTGTGCTCTATTGGATATGAAGTGTGTCACCTAGACTTGTTAGGGTTAATACAAGTGGGGAGGGGTTGGACGTAGTCTGTGGTTTAGCCCATGGAAGCTTTGCTTTATTTCACCTTTTTTTCCCTTTGTTTGGGAAACCCCCAGTGTTTCAGGACAGACTTAGGACTGGCAGGCCACCTTGTGAATGGACATGATTCATGGCTTAAGCTCTCAAACCACTCTTGTTTGACCAGATTCTGCCAGTTGAGGAAGCCCATATCAGCCTCCTCCCAAGCCCAGGCCAGCCCCCCAGGCACTGCTGGCCCATGCAGAGGCACATGGAGCTGCTGGCAGCCCTGGAGATGCCCTGGTGCCCCTGCCTTCACATCTCCTGGAAAAGGGCATTTGCAAGGCCACCTGACTTCTCCTCAGAGCTAATGAGCTACTCACTCTTTTGTCATAAAGTTGGCTCCAAAGAAGTGCTTTGGGGGGAGATTTGCCAGAAGACCTTCCCAGACTTGTCTGCCTGTGAAAAAAAATGATTGCAGGAAAAGAAAAAAAATTTCAGAGTACAGCTGGTACAGACTCTGGAATACTTTGTGTTTGCTCATCAAGGCAGTAACAGCCAATTTATTCAAGGGCCTGACCCAGGAAAAGAGTCTCTGGCCAAGAGTTTTGAAATAGGAGTAGCTGTGGGGTCCTTGTCCCAGTATGCAGCCTCTGCCACACCAGGGGCATCACCAGCAGGTGTAGCATCACAGGTGGCTGCTGACTCTGTTAGGAGAGGCTGATAGCTGAGCTGTGGGAGCAAGGCACCCGGATAAAGTGTTTTGTTAGGGGCCACATCCTTGCTTTCCTGCAAGTGTAATTCATTTCCTTACACCTTATAAAGTAGGAGAGGGCAGGTTAGGCACTGAGGTCTGCTTTGCAGTTTCCTTACGCTCCTGAGAGCCAGAACTTTGCAATTTATCTCTGGGTTTTTTTCCCTCTTTTAGTGGCTTTACCTCTCCATACCTGGCTAGCCAGAGGGGTTCCTGCACTCTTCCTCTATCATGGGGAGCAGAAACACTCCAGTCTACCTTTTGCAAATAAGTATTGTAGAACATGTTTCTTCTTATTCAGTGGTTATACCATCCTCACTGCTGTTTGAAGAATACCTACTCCCCTTACCCCCAGTCCCCTCCCTTCTAAAGAAACACTTTTATTTACAAGGTGTAGCTTACACGATTATATGTGTGAGTTGGTATATGTGCTCCTTAACATTTTTGTGCGTTTCTGAACTTCAGGACCCTAGGAATCCAGTAAGTCTTGCCATATAATATATGATATTTTAAACCTAGTTATATGGAGCTAGGAGGTTGGTATAACTGTTGGGTAGAAATGCCAAGATATGTTTATCTATTACTGAGCTTTGGAACTGTATGTCACTGATTTAAACAGAACTGTCACACAAGTGGGGGTTTGGTGATGCTGGACTAGTGCTACGTAAGGGGGACTCTGATCCTACACCTGTTTGTGTAAAAGGTAAAAGTTTACATTGGCTAGAGCAAGGGGGAGTTGGAAAGAGTCTCTAGAAATTACCAATATTATAATTATATTAGTATTCACAGCTGCTGAAACCCCCTTTCATTGAAAAGATAGCTTCTTGCTGCTAAGAATGAAGGAGCTGTGGAATCCTAGAGCAGAAAGTTAAAAGAAAAATCAAGAAAGAATATTTGGATGTTGAGTTAATGGATTTTTTATTCACTTTCTGTTGGCTCAGATGGCTGGCAAAGCCTCAGGAACAGTGGCGTGGCACAGACCAGTGCTTGCACTGCAGAAGGCAGGGAAGGACCAGGCTGGTGTCCCTGTCCTCTACCACACCCCACACGATGGAGGGCCTGTGCCCTGCTGAGGTCTACCACCCAAAAAGGTTGTTAGAACATAAATCAATGAGCAACACATGCAAGCATCTGGTTATCTACATTTAAAGATAGTTTAGGGTTGTCTTGCTCATAGTCTACAAGACAAAATTGAAGTTAGCCAAATTCAAGTCAAATTCGTATGGGTTGCAGTGGGTTTCGCAGCACTGGTGTGCAGCGACGCAGTGTTATTATGGATATAATAATGAGATCTTGACATGTTGATGGCGGTGAGAAAATGGCCGTTTATTGCACAGTTTTAACTGGCTTTTATAATGTGCTGTAAACAGGAAACAGGAAATAAGTCTTAGAGAAGGTGCACCAATAGAGAACAGGTAAACAAAGCCTTATATTGGAGAAAGCAGAGTTTTCAGGGTCAGAACTCAAGATCCCAGAATACACATCTTCAGCTTCCTCTGAGAGTTGGAGCCTACTCATAGCCCCATGGGGTCACTCCCAGGATTTAGCCCATGTCATGTGATCCCACACTGGTGATTCTTAAAACCTAGAGTGTGTGTTTCTAAAAAAGCTATTATTTAATTCAAATTGAGTCCTGAGAAAACCTGTGTTATTTTTGTAAATCACAGAAAAAGAGGCCGCATCTGTAAATTTTAGCATCCGTGGTCTCAGATGAGTTGCTTGCTGTCTGGTCCTTGGCAAACAGAAGGGATAGGAGTGTGCTGAGTTTTGTCACTTGTAGGAGAATACTGAATGAATTATTAATGAATATTTAATAGTTCTATAGGGTGGCAGAGGGGTGTAAATGAACACAAAGGAAACTAACATTATCTTAGTTTATGAAAGAAGCACTGTGGTAATAGGAAATAATAGGCTACTAAATTGGACTTCATTTGCAGGCAAATTCCTAGAGATCTTGAGAGCTGAGATCACAAAATATATGAGGAAGTGTGCTCTGATTAAAGTTACCAATGTGCCTTCAGAGGGAATAAGCCTTATATGGCAAGGCTAGAAGTTATTCTGTGAGGCTCATTGAGAGGAAAAAAATGTGAAGGAAAGGAAAAGAAAAAAATGTAAATAATTTTTATTTTGCATTAGATCAAATAACAGTGTCTAGGGTTGAGAAAAGGGACCCGTTTCTGAAGATATGAGATCCATGTGATAACCACAGATAAGCAGAAGAATAAGAGGGAGTAACGAAATTATCATAGAAAATGCAAGATGGTGGTTAAAGAAGTAATTTTCTATTTAGTGTGCTAAGGGTAGTTTCAAAAGTGCTTGGTTTTAGTTTATCCTCTCCACACTGCTGACAAGTGAAAGGTCATTTTTAAAAGAAATGCTGCCAGATCAACACTGAGCACCTTTGGAAATTCTGTGAATTGTATCTGGATCCTGTGAACTGGAAATATGTCTCATTTTGAAAGAAACATGACTGTAACCTAGGAAAATGACAAGTGAGGGGGATTTAGATTAGCCTCACTGTACAGGCATACTGAATATGCAGCAGGTACAACTCTACCTTAAAAGAAACAATAAATTCATTGTCTTCCTTCCCAAAAAACCCCTCAAAACCAACCAAGAAAACAGCACTCAAACAGAACTGTAGGCCATAAGGTAATGGGTAGGACAAAGTTGAGGGAAACTATAGATTTATAGTTTATCAGATTTCGGCATTTATCAGATGTCCGCTGAAAAAAGTCCAAGACTTCTGTTTTCTGCTCAGACTTTACAAATAAATTGTAAAATGTATGACTGGATAACTTTACACTAAAGACAGACCAGGGTCTTTTACCTGACATTAGAGTTGCCTTACACTAGAGCTGTTCCATGGAAGCTGACAGAACTTACATGAATCTCCATCCAAAATATTTAGTCCTAGTACTAAATTCATCAGGTTGATTCCAATTATTATGGTTTTTCAATTTTCCATACCAGAAACTGTTTAAAACCAGGCATATTACTGCAACCATTAACGTTCACAGTTACAAGCCATATCAAATTACTGGTGGACTTCAAATCTTATTCCTACCTATTTTATTTCTTTGTTTGTATCTCCATACCCAGATCATGTTCATAATGAAGACCTGTTAGGAAGCATTGCACAGGGAGCTAGAGGGAGTCTAGATGTGACAGACAGACCTGTAAATTATTTGCAGTTCTGGTCAGTGTGTGTTTAGAGGTGGACAGATTAAATGTGTGTTGCCTGCAAATAACCTGCTTACCACTTTTCACATTCTCTTCCCTACCAAGGTGTTGCTGTGGAGAAGGAAACCTGCCACCCCACTTGTGGCCAGGAGCTGCCAATCCCTCCCTGTCTTCTTGAGGCTGGTGGTAGACACTTTATCTGGGATCTGGCAGCACGATCAATGCAGGAGTGGTGATAGGCAAGCATTAATTCAACCCAAATCACCGTGCTGATTTACTACACTGAAATGGCTGTATACTTCCCATGCTCCCTGGAGCAATTATTCAGGATCCTCATCATCTCCAGTGAGTATGTTAAACCTTTCTGAATTTTATTTGGACCATGTTTTACCAGTGCAGGCTGTCCATCACTGCTTTGATTGCCCGTGCCTTGCAGTGGCCATGAATTTGCTCGTCCGTCACCTGCACTCTGTGAAGCTGTGGTGGTGTTTCTGAAGCATGCCTGTACTGTGCCTGCATCTGTGTGAAGTATTATCTACCTTACCAAGTCACTAAAAAGAAATAAGTACAGTCTCAGCCATAGTATATGAAAGCTGACCAGGAAAGAGAGGATTAGTGGTGACATAGCAACTGTTATAGCTCTGCAATGAAATGAGTGTTGTAGAAGCACAATGTATGTGACTCCCTCTGCTATGGTTCTGTATCTTGTATCTGTGGAGCAACACTCACAAAAGCATAGCTAAAACTCAGCAGAATATGATGCTTGGCAAAGCTACCCAGCTGGGGAAAAGCAATGAGTAATACAGACTCAGTATTGGCATAAACACCACCACCTTTCTTTCAAATTTTTTTGACAATATTTTGACCTTCTCATCACAGAACTTTCACTGATTTCCCTTTTAGCTTTTTCTCCGAATTTTGTTACTGGAGTTAGATCTGTTGCAAGAAGATCAGAGCAGCACTCATGATATTGAGTTGAACTGGAAATTAAAATGGAATATACATCTAAGGTAAATATATAAATTGATTTTGCAAGCTGGGGCATCCATATCCCTACTAACTCTTTAGACAATCAGAAAACTAGTGTAATTCCATAGTTATATTTATGGCTATGTAATGGGTTATACACTTTCCCAATATGTCTAAAACATCATTAGGAAAGTCAACATTTCTGTAGAGAAGAGAAACATGAATGAAAAAGGAAATGTTCCTGTAATTTAGGTTATGTGTTTATATTGGACTTGCTTTTTGGTAGTTGCTAAGAGTTCATGGAGCTGTTTGAAGCCAATGGGAAATGAAAGTGCTCAGCAGTGCTGTAACTTCATTTGAGTGACCTGTAAGCCTTTCAGGCAGGAAATAAAAGAAACTCCTTGTTTTGTACAGTTCCTAATTGAATTATGCACTTATTTTTTTAACCTGACTAGAGAACAAGTTTTTAAATGAGCTCAAAGAAGGTCAGTTGGTGGTTGTCAAGCACAGTGAGACTAATGCCAGTTCTGCCCATTCTGCTAATAATGCAGAAGTTCCTCACTACCTGTCCCCAGGAGCAGAGACAGTGGTCAGGGATCCAGCAGCTGCCTGAGCCAGTCCCATCAGATCCCTCCTGTCCCGAGGACCTGCTGCTGTCAATGGGGTTTGTGTCTGTCTGCACGCTTCCTCTGCTGCTGTGCTCATCAGGTCACGGGGCACCTGGATGAGGAGTGGCTATCAGTCCCCATCAGCCATGCTGGAACTCACCATGGAGAGGGCACAGCTCAGGCAAGAAGTAAAAGCAGGCAGCTTCAGATTGCTTATTTAAACACTATTGTAATAAATGCTGCAAATGGCAGTAATGTTGGGCTCTTCTGCTTGACCCAACATTACTGTTAATTCTGACAAGGAAAACTGTTACTCAGTGCCCTTGTACTTGGTAATTAATTAATACAAAAGCTTTTCAAAAAACAAATATTCAAATAGTTCTGGATATATGTTAGAAATTTACCTGAGAATTCTTTTTTGAGGGGAAAAAAAATGAAAAAGATTAAATGTTGAGCAAAGCCGTAGAGAATATGTGTACTTGTACTTGTGCATTCGTACAAGTACTGCAAGTGTTAAAAAACTAAACCTTGCCCTTTATCATTATCAGGGTTTTAAATTCTTTATGATGGTTTTATTGAAGGATATGTCTTTATAGACAAAGGATTGCCCCTTAAATTTTGTCTGCAACAAATAAAAAATCCCACCTTTTTGTAAATCACAATTCTTATGTTGTTGCTATAAAATTCTATAGAGCTGACATATTTTAATTTTATTGACTTGTGACTTGATGAGACATAAGACCTCAAAATGGAAGATACTTTCTGGAGCTTGTTGTCTGAGGTGAGTTTATTGTGCAAATTGGATAAACATCTACAGCATCTATGTTGAGCCAGAGTACCTTTGGTGATATATACATGCCCACACTTCAGTCTTCAGATAGTTTGGAATGTTGTCCACCAAAGTGCACACCCAGTCCACCAGACACTTGCTCCTCAGTACAGAAAAGTGCGATTTCAGTGGCACCGAGATGGTTTAAAGTCTGCTGGTTAGCTTACAGGGACACAGGGTTAGAGTGATCCAGCCACCTGATGTTTAAAAGCTGTGGAGCTGCAGCAGAGTGCAGGACTGGGGCAGCCCTATGCTGAAGGACTCAGGTTTACTGTGGAGCATTTGTGTCCCAGTCATTGAGTGCTCCCACATGGCAGCCTGCTAGTGCACATTCTCATCTTCTGAAAGGCACAGCCTGCTTATGTGTGTGCAGCTTCTGCTGTGCAATTTTCTCCAAGTTTCTGTTTCAAGCTTTATCTCTGTTTATATGTCCATGGGCTTCAGAAACCAACTGGCCCTTTTCTTGTAGCAGCCAGCTCTGCTCCCTCTCCTGGGAACACTTTTGGCTGCAAACTAAACCAATTTGAGTCTGCCTTACAGCAGGGATGTTTTCTAACTCTATAGGGGCTTGTTTGTCTTTAGCTTTTTGCCTTCTCCAGCATTCAGAAATAATTAACAAGTAACGAACAGAAAATAAAAGGTCCTTGAACAGCATAGCAGATGGGTTAGGCTACAGCACTTCTTTTCCTGGTTCTTCCTTTATTTTATGATCATGGGGGAGTTGTTCTGCCTCTTTCCCTCCCAGCCTTTATCTGCCTTATTTGTTCAGACACTCAATATCCCATGTTAGGACCTGTCTCTAATGTATCAATACAATGTCTAGATCAAATGAGCTCCAATTTGTAATAGAGGTTTCAGGCTCTGCTGATGAGTATACTGGATTCACAGGCTGCACCTGCGCTATCCTGAAAGAGTGATCTCGATGGAAGATGGTCTTGGCAGAGCTGGCCAAGCAGAAAGGCATATTTCTGGCATGCTTGTTGATGCAGAGGAGACATCTGGCTTCCTGCCTTTCTTAGTACCTGATCTATTAACCCCTGCACCACCTCTGAAATTCAATTGTTAGCAAAGAGCCAAACACCAGTGTCTTTTTATGGACTTTCTGCCTGGGGAGAGATTAACTAACGTGGGATACTGTAAAAGGTTGATGATCATATGGGTACATCTGTCTGAAAGCTGCTGATATTGCTGAGAACATTCTGAAAGACTGTTTCAAATAAAAAGTTTTACTATTTTTTTAGCAGAATGAGCTGCTGAATGTCAGAATGGGCATTAGATCTGCAAGAGATGAATCTGGTTTTAGTTGCATTTAGCTTTAACTCAGAGGACAAGCCAACAGCAAATGTCTTAACTGTTTCTTGACACAAGTGGAAGCACCTGTGCATGCAAGTCACTCTGCTCTCCTTTGCTCGAATTCTTAGCTTCAGGACCTAATCCTGCAACCCTTCATAACATGGATAAACTTTCTGTGTTGTGATATCATCACATACAGAGGATTTGCTGTGGCAATAGCGGCAATATAGACACAGCACACAGCTTGGTCCACAGAGAGCCGAGAGCCAGCGAGCGAGCCCCGTTTATTGTCCTATTCCCATCTTATATAGTAGGAACCCAGGTAGATGTTTTGCAAGAAGCCACGCCCCCCGGGCTCTACACCGCCCAATTCAAAACATATCATGCCCGGACTCACAACAACAGGTGCTTATCTTATTGTTTTTCATACCTTCCATGGGAAAGAAGGACATTCACACAAGCAGCCCCAGGCAGCAGCTTCGGGCTGCTACAGGTTTGCAGATGCACAGCCTCTGTTCACAGTTAGAGCACTGTGCGGATTCCAGTCCATCGGTGACAAAAAGATTGCTTTGATTCACCTGTCACCAGTTATGAGGTAGGCTGAAACACGTTGTCCAACAAGGCAGCACTTCCTTAGCACACAGACTTTCTTCTTACCATGCTAAATTTTTTTCATATGCTCCCTCTTAATTATATTGCTGCTCCTCTTTTACCATCCACTGGAAAGATTTCTACCTTGTGGTTTATTGCTATCTACAGGTATAAGACGTTCTCTTGAGCTGCATGCTGTTCATTTTTAATAAGGGGTAACATATATTGAAAGCACTTATAGATGTTCCACTCCTGTGATTCTTACTTGTGTTGTATTTTGTAAAATACTTCTATCCCTCACACCCTTTTTGCTTGCAGAGTTATAGCATGTTATGTGGTAACAATAAATGTTAAATAACCAGCCTGCTACCCAACTGCACTTTGTGGCACTTGTATAATTACAGAGGCTTTCAGAAATCACATTGTAAGGCTCTGATTTGCTGGCAACATGCAAACATTTCACTGTAAACACTCTTTCATTACCCGAGATTTCATTACCAGAGGTTTCTGCTCTAATATCCTCTTTCCTTTGAGAATCGGGGCCAACATTACAGTAACTGCATTGTTAGCAAGAGCAATGTGAGATTAAGACTGTGGACTCCATTGATCTGAGACCTTCAGAGTAAGGGTGCTAAATGTACTTTAATAAGTGGGAGCTCAAGTTCATTCTGTGCATAATGACTGCACAGAAACATTTGAGTTATGTTGCTTTGAGCATAGTAAAAAAAAAAAAGCACATTGTATAGTTGAGATCAGATTATTTGCCTTTTATTCATCCCTATTATATGTGGGTAAGCTACAAATGTCCTGTGGATGTCTTACCTGCAGAGGCAGTGTATGCCAGCTGCCACTCAGCCTGTGCATGGGTCTGCAATTGCCCAGCACCTCAGTGGGCTGAGTTTTACACTTTGAGCTAGTAGTCAGGCTGAAAAACAAACGCTTTTTGCCAGGGAGCTGTGAGATGCAGACAGTGCCAAGTACCAAAGTCAGATCTACACGGGCTTTAGTGAAATGCTGTTTGCACCAGCCCAGTGTTGGGCCTCTTGGGTGCTGTCTCTTTTACAAAGCTACCAAAACCAGATCTCTTGTCTACTAGTAAAACTCCATTAACATCTTTGTTACTCCAGTATGTGCACGTTTATAATTAATAGCTCACAGATACCATATTTTTTTCCTTGGTGTTTCACTCCCTTCTATTTTTGCCTTGTTTCCTTTTGCAAGTTGGTGGGGCACTGCTGAGCTTGGTACTAGCTTCCCTTGACAGTAAGCATTAAACTGTTGGAAGTGTCTCCCTCAGACTGTTAATTATCTTGGAATAATTCATTACTGAATGCACTTGCTTTATGCCAGCTACACTGCATTGGTGAAACCTAGTCTGAGCTCGCGTGCTCCCTTCCAGCCTGCCCATAGCACCAACCGTCCGTCCCGCTTGGTGTAAGACATTGTTTTCCAGTTCCTGTGTTGGGAAGCCTGTGGTGGCGGTGCAGGGCGGGGCAGCAGGTGCCGGCTGCTGTGATGTTCCGCAGACAGGCTGCGCAGCACTGATTGCACTTCTCTGTGGCCGCGTGTCCCAGGCGCACTGGGTGGTATGAGTTGCGCCGCTGCCATGGCTTAGTTTCTGCGCTTCTGCTGCTTCGAGGAGTTTGTGTATTTGGCCCGCTAATACTTAAAGCAACACAGATTTTTGAACAGGGTCGAGTGAAAACTACTGCTAACTCTGGATCAAGGCAGGCTGGAGTGCAGATTCTCATGGGACAAAGTTCCACTTCTCACGGCTGAACTCCCGGACTTTTTGGATTTTGATCAACAGGATTGTCTGTAGCCTTTATACCCATCTAATAGTTTTCTACTTTCTTTTTTTATTTTTCTTGAGGTCTTGATTCCATGTCTCTAAAAGCTACTAAACTGACACTGCCTGGAGTTAACTTCAGATCTGTCCCATGGGAATCACTTTGAGGACTTGCTTGAGTCACTTAAACAAGGAAGACCTGTGGCAGGTGGTCTTGTAGAAAGAGATTGGGACAAAAAGTCAGAAGAGGTTTGAGAATGTGACTCAATCTCCACAGACAGCCTTGCACAGAGCTTTGCAGTCACTGTCCCTTTGGAAATATATTTTCATTGTGCGAAGCTGTGGGGTGCAGCCTCCCTGTGTCCTCCTCCTCTTTCTCCTCCCAAGACACTGCCAGTGACTCAGCCTGGTTCCTGCAGCACGGCTGCTTTCCTGCAAGTCAGAGGTGGGCATGCAATCTGTTACACTAGATGCTATATTGGCTTTTAAGGCAGCCTCTCTTTTCATCAGACTCTGCACAGTCTGACGTGGTAGCTTCAAAAATTCTTTGTGATGCCTTGGGACCTCTCCCTTCCTTCATCTCAGAGCCATCCAATCTTTCTGCAGCCTGGTATCAAAATCCTGTGTTACAAAGAGAGGGAAAAGGATGGGATGTATTGTACATACAACAATTGCAGCTCAGCTTTTATCCTATACATGTATATATTGTTTTCAAGTCTGTGTGAATGAGGAAGTTCTAATGAAATCTAAAAATACAAGGAGTGTTGACCTTCAAGAGATGTTTCCTATTCCAGCCACTCAACTCAGTCTGTGGTTGCTGCTGCTTTTCCTGACTGCAGAGAGAGAGGCTGAAATAAGCAATCAGCTTGTTTATGGCAGGTTTTAGTGCTTCGCCAGTATAATAAAAGAGGCTTTCGCAGAAGGGATTTGGTTCTCGTGTACTTCAGTACAGTTCTGCTCCATTTTGCTCCATAAAACCTAGGCTCTTGTTTACAAAAATTAGCAGCTTCCCAAGGTTTCTGCTGATTTTGAGGAATCAACCCCTTGCAGCTATGTGACACCATCACGCAGCTCCCACTCCACCTGGTGCTTGCGGAATGACTGTTCCCTACTTGCGGTTAAGCACTTGGATTAAACACCTGCACAAAACAATTGGCACAACCCAAAGGGCTGTTAGAGGCTCCATATCCTGTTTGGGAATCACTTCAAGTGAAATTAATGATTCATCTCTCCATGCAGACTTTTTAAAAAGAAGTCTGTTTTTATATGTGCAATTAATCCGAAGCGGTTGGTGTTACACTTCAATAAGAGAGCAACTTTATGACTTTTAATTCCATAACGTGTAGTGTTCAAGACAACTGCATTTAAGACAACAAAATCCTTGTATATGTGGTAACTGTGACACATGCATATCCCCCTGTCCACTTATATTTTCTCCATTTTGGAACAAGAGGGAGAATGTAATTTAAAAGGCTTCTATGTATGTGGTCCCTACGTGCCATAGATGTTAGAGATAAATTATTTTCATGGCAGAGGTTCAAAAAACAAAAATTTCCAGTAGCCTTTGTGTGCTGATTCATAAAGTGCTGCCAGCACTTAGGATAATATCACAAGGGTTGTGATAGTTAATATTCTGTCCTAAAGCTTCAGGTTTTCTCTCCATGTGATTGTTTAAATCTCAAGTTTCCTTTCAAAAAAGAAAAGGGCCCATTTCTGTCCTAGCTGCAGAGAACAGCTTGAAGTACGATTTCACCTCCTAAGAGCCAAAAAACATAAGGAGGAAGGTAAAATTTTCCCAGTCTTTTTCTGTTGTTTCCAGTCTCTGGGGTTTTTAATTCCTATTTATCTCTTACTTGTTTGGATCTTGTTTCTGGATTTTGAGTGACTGCATTTGGTGCCAGGAATGACTAATCTACATGGTGTTTGTGGTTTGATACTTCAGATGAAGGCAGAATCACTTTCTTGTAACAGATAAATTTTTCATGCAGAGGTGTTATTTTACTACAATTAATTGCTGTCCTGTAGGTTTGCTTCACCAAGCTGTCTTCACATGGAACCAGTGCTTGTCCCAGGATCTTCTAAATGCATAGCAGCAATTCAGTTTCTTTTGCTCTGGCAAGTAATTTAGCAAGTAATAGTCTCCAGAAGGAGATGAGCCAGGCTGAGCTCTACCTGTGTCAAACAGTTTTGGAAAAGTATGGAAAGTATGGAAAGAAAGGAAAAGTATAATGGATCCTGGTGGATCAGCTTTTCTCACTACTTCTGCATGTGAGGTGCTACATGGAGAGTAGTATTTTAATCCTATACTACAGCAGTAAAAATATATTGCTCCATTTTTAGCTGAAATCTAATTTCTGCATTTTAACTTTTCTCTCTTGCAGTTCTGGTTCAATTGTTCTAAACAGAACTGTATAACTAAAATGCAATTTTAGATGAATATTTAAAATAAAAATGAATTGGTGGACCCCTGCACTGTATTTTACAGTCAAGCTATTGAAATCCAAGACCACTCACTAATTAGCTGCTTCTTGTGAAGAAGCAAATCTGTCATTTGTTACCCAACTATTTTTTAGCCCAGTCTAATGGCATTTTGCCCCATTTACACTAAGCCGGACTGTGCAGTCTGTCACTGCAATAGACATGCTGCTGAAACCACAAAATATTTATTCACAGATAGTGAAACAACCTGTCTGAGGCAAGGTTTCCATCAGGAAAGGCCTGTAGATGGTGCTGTAATATAACTGGAAAAAATAGGTTTGGCATGAGGCTGGATGGCGTTGTCTCAGTCCTCAGAACATGAACTCAGATCTATTTTTCTTAATTTCAGACCTGCAGGATTTTGAGTTCTAGGTAACCACTGGAGATGAATAGGACAGGAACCTGCAGATGAGCTCAGGTTCTCTGGCACACCACCTTCCCCATGTTCCTCATACTTTGTGCAGCCTGAGCCCCACTTCACCAGACTGGCACCATGAAGATTTTGGAGAAAATCGTGCTGTTGACTGATCTGCACACTTCCATCTTGGAAAGGGCTGAATGTCCTAAAGATCCAGGGCTCTTGTGTAAGAATAGACTTTCTCCAGGAGAAGGAAATGGGCAAAAGAACAGAGATAAAATGATTCAGGCTTTCTACCAGCCTCAATTTTCACCAACTCGGCCATCCCAAGAAGCCTCCCAGTTCCAACCTACAGCTTACATTGTGGTGGGTCAGCTGTGGGTGTCCTGACTGCAGGAGCTGGCAATTGCCAACTTGGCCGGTTAAGCAGATTTTAGGAGAAATAATTTTGCTGAAGAGTTGACTCTGTGTGGTTAAGAGCTTCTCTCAGTAACTGCAGGCTTGGTGTCTCCCTCCCCAACTGTGAGTTATTACTGGATTCTTTACTCTCTTTCATAAACTGCTGATTGGTGGCAGATTGTTTAGCAGCTGCCACCTGCTATAGTGCTTGTTGAATAAATTTCCGTTTTTAGTTCTAGAATAGCCTTGGTCTGCTAGCGGCTCTGGAGGCATTTCAGAAGAAAAGGGACAGAGATAATGTTGTGGGGTGTTTTTGGCAGGGTTCACTACTGGTCCAGTGCAATTCTTCAGGAAATCCTGAGCCCCCCCAAAATAAAGCATTTTTAAGTGTGAATAACCTCTTCTCTATCCAGGGAGGATTTAGACATGTACCTAAGTTCTACCACTTTTCCAGGATGTAAGTGTTTTCCTGATCTGCAGTTTCTGATCATCTGGAGCCAGGCTCCACTGAAACAGGGCTTTTGTGAATCCCAAATGGCCATTAGACGTTGTTCTGTGATTGAGATGATATTTGAATCCCAGAGAGACTATGTAATGCCTTGTAGTTTAGAGAGAACCTGTAGGGAGAACTCTTCCCTTTTGAGAATATTTATTTGGGGGTAGTAAAGCTGGGGAATAGATGCCAGAGAGGAACAATACTCTCTAGTTCAATCTTAACACAGGGAGCATTCCTGTGAGCTCTGGTCTTCATACTCACCTCAGTGGGCACAAAACTAATTGCCGTCTCTATCTGCATTCCTCAGGAAAGATCCTGGTGACTTAGACAAAAAGAACTAGTGAAGATGTAGCAGCACAAGTGTTAAAAATGCTATCCATACAGGAGAGTGACAGGGGTAGGGGATGGTTGAGGAGACACCCATTTTTTCTCCTGCATCTCTTAGTATGTCTTGGCCAACAGGGGAAAATCCTCCTAGCAGGTTCAGCCCACTTAAAGCAGCTCGGGACCCCTATCTTCCAGGAAAAATTAAAGCAGTTCAAGTAAGAAATTTGAATTTTTCCTGCATAAAGTCCAAGAGGAAGGAGAATATTAACATGCAACTTTCCATGTGTAGGTGATTGGCCAGTGTCTTCCTTTCTGCTGTCTGTCTGTGGCATAAACTGAGACTGTTCAAATCAAGTAGGTGGGTGGTGTGAACAACTGATGGATTCCTCTCTTGTAACAGCTGTTGTCACTTTTGTCAGGGAGCTTTTTTAAAAACAAGAATAGGAGGGGGTTGTTCCCATTGTTCTGGCCAGATTCCAATTTGGATAATTGCATTCTGCCTACCTAAAATTGTAATGACATGTTTATGCTTCCCATCTCCATAACGCCTGAGGAGCCTTCGCTTGAAACTTGTTTAAATACGAAATTATTAGTTGAGTCATCAACATTAATTTTATTCTGTATTTCAATCAACAAATAATAGTTCTTATTCAGGTAGGACAGATCCTTCTTAATAATACTATTTTAGTGGATCCACACTAATACTATATTTTAATATTATTAATATAATTTCAAGGTGAGTCTCTAGTGGCCTGGGTTTCAAAGATGGGAACACCCACTGAAGTAACTAGTAATTATTACTGCACGGCAATCTGGAAATCAGGCCATTCACATCTAGTAGTTCAAACCCACCATGAACGGTCTTGGATTAGTGTGGTACAACTCTCCCACATTTTCAGTGAAGCTGCATTTTAAACTACACATACTGCAAAAGTAGCACTTAAACATCTAAATGGAATATAATTGGCTTTTTAATGTCCTGTTCAAGATCACTGATTTTAAATCTCTCTGGATTTCCATGAAGGTGTATGGAGCCATGCTCAGACTCACAGATTGGTTAGTTTTTATCTGATTTTAAACAAAAATAAGGTTGCATGGAGCATATCTTCATTTTGATGCGGTGTATGAAGGGAAATTCAAATGCAGATTTACAGTTTGCAGGCAGATTTGATACCGATTTAAAACTTCGATCCAGAGCAGTACATAAATCTCAGTTTTAACATGTCTCTCTAATACATCCCACAGGGGGACTTGTTGGATGAATCATGCCTAGACTCGTCCTCTGGGAGTAGATTCAGGTTGCAAATCTCAATGAAATGCTCTTCAGAACAGCTTCTGTAGGAAGATCTTTCTTATACCCACTGAAGTTTCCACCAGTCTGGCAAGTCCCTGCTGAGCAGCAGATCTGTCTCAAAGGGCCTGGCAAGCTGTTTTCCGTGTCTTGTCTGTATCCTGCTCCTGCAGGTAAAACTTGGTCAGTGCACACCTTGTAGTGTGGCTCTGGGCTGTCCCTCTTGGTGCCTGGAGAGACTCTCCTCTTGCGTCTCCTGCCCTGTAGGGTCAGTGCTAGACAGACATTCACATCCTTCCCCAAGGGTGGATGGATTGCAGAGTGTGGAATTGCTCTTCCCAATCCATTTCCAGACTTTCAGCCTTCTCACGCTGGCTGAGATTCAGGCAGTTGGAAAAGCAATCTGCATAAAAGAGCGAGGAAGCCTTTTTAAACCTGTCAACCTCGTTCATCGATCAAAGATTATGATCCTACTTTCTCATTGTTTTATGGAGAGCATTTGTTTGTTTACTACTTTGGCAGCTATTGGTACATAAGCAATGCATATACTATAAATATCCCCATTATCCAAAGGCCCAGCTCTGTGAGCACTGCCAGGCACCACGCTCAGTGCCATCAAGTTGATAGAAGCACTCCAAGCAATAAGCACTGAACTCGACAGGGTATCCATATTTCCATCTTTCTTCAGCATGAGAGACAAAAAGATGAAATCTGTCATATGCAGACATCTAAGAGAGGCCAGTCATCCACTGCTGAAATGTGTTGGTGAAGGACATGTGGGAGGCAGCACCAAGCAAGGGCATGGAGATGATGCTGGGGCAGAGACATCAGTGCACGTGGCAGTGGCAGCAGTGGAGGGTGTAGGAAGGGGCCATTGGAGAAGTCAGTACCCTGAGTCAGAAAACAGGCTGTGAAGAAGACGCAAACAGCCAAAACAAAGCTCAGAAAGAAGGCAAGGAAGAGAGAAAGGTAATTGGCAGGGAGATGCCTGCAGAGTTGGGTGAGAAAGGGAGTTAGGGCTGGCTGACGGCAGAGGGGCATTTTGGTGAGAGGAGGTGATGGGAGCAGGAAATTAACATCTAGTTCTTTTTATTTAGCAGAGCTGTGCCCTGTCCTGGGGAGTGTGAAGTCAGGGGTCCTCTCTAAGCAGTGAGCATAGTGGTAATGCCCCATTCATGGGGCTGCCAAGGCCAGTGCTGTGTTCTTTAAAACCACTGAAACTCAGAAAAACTTTGTTCTTTTTCACGCATTTTGTTCTTTGTCAGAGGGATTTTTCAGATGGACATTTTGTTGTTGCATGCCGGAACAAAACCATGCATCGTGGCCACAAAGATTAGTAGTCAGACCTGTTTATGCACACAGCTATCCAACTACTGTTATTTGCATCCGTATAAACAGAAGCTATGCTAAAGTCTGGCCGAAAATCAAACCCATTGTGAGCTGCCTAGAAGGCTTTAGCAGATGGGAGCCATATAAATAAAATGTGATGTCGTTATTAACTGGCCTAGCAGTTCAGTGCGTTTCTAACAATGATTATTTGGAATGGCATGAAGTGTGTTCTGTCTTGAAGGATGAGTTTATCTTATCTACCAGACTGAGGCATTTAAAGGCAAAATGTACCGTCCTTTCTCTTCAGGGGCAATGATGCTTTGAATCCCCTTGTATCCCACAATGTCTGAAAAAGAGAATTTCTGCACAGTTTGGATTAATTTCATTGCCAATTACATTAGAAAACCCATGTTACAACTCTGTATGAATGCTTTAATTTACTTCCATCCTAGTTCAGCACCTACTCTCTCAGTCCTAGCCCCAATAACGACAGAGTGTTCTTCGCTCATTTGAGATAAAGATATAGCTCTATCTTTATTTCAAATCATTTTGAAATCTATCTTTATTTCTATCATTTATTTCAAATGAAGGAACCTTTAGTTGACAGTGATCTGCCTGACTCTTTACAGAACACTATGTCCTATATCAGAATGAAATAAAGAATACACAGTGCACCAGCATTTGGTTGTGGAAAACCCAGGCTGCTTATATACATGTGAACCCAGGGAGCAGAAAGAAATAATTCCATTTCCTTAGTGTTTCCTGTCCAGTTCTAAAATCCCCAGTTAGGAAATACCTCACAGTCTCTTCCTGGTCTGGTGACCAGCCCTTTAAACTGAGCTGGGACAATGACTCATACCTCACAAACAGCTGTTTTCAGTTTTCTCATGTGTGGCAACTCCCTCTCCTTGAGTTCAGCCCTTACATATTTCCCCAGGCTTTCTCTTTCTTATTCATGAGGTGGTTGTAGCTCTACACATTCTCCTCTCCATCTTACTAGCAGGAAAGAGAGCAGTTTTCTAGGCATTTAACCCATTTTATTGGCTGGGCATCACTGTTGTTTGTGCTCCATTCCCATTTTTTACCAAAAGCAATGCTTCCCAGTGCTGATGAAACCCTGTTTGTGCCAGGTGGCTGCTGCCCAATTCAACCTTTTCAAGCTGCTGAATTGCTTTTCTGGAAGATTTCACAGTTCACTTTTGTTGAAAGAATCACCTTGTCAAAATACAGATTGAGAAAATCTAACAGGAATGGCAGGCTGCAGAGGGAGGCTGGTGTAGGGGCTGAGTTACCCTTACCTTGGTGCTACTGGTTCTCAGGGGTAGTTGTTGATGTACCTGGAAGTGTGGCACCTCCAGATTAAAAAAGGCCTCATTTTCTTGGCTAAAGTTAGACAACAACTGAGTAATACAGGTGTGTTCCCACGTGATGACTGTGAACTAAATGATGGCAACGTGAGCTCAGGGAGAAAACACTGCTGATGGTGGGTAAGGAAAACATTACCTTCAGGAGAACTACCTTGGGCTCTGCTGTTCTTACGTCTTTATCGAGGCTGATTGTCCCCCGGACGGAAAAAGCCCTACCAGCTCTTGAACCACTGCCCTATCTGTCAGTAATGAACTTCATCCAGTCGTCTCTGTATACTCTCCATGTATTTACATGTCTTTCTCATGGAGCTTAATGTATATAAAGGTCAAATACTGAGGGAGTAGGTATGTAGGGACAGCAGAGCAGGACCCAGCTTTGGAAAATGCTGTGTATTGCATAAATTGCCATATCCTTTAGCTTGCAGCTTGATTGGGTTTTATCTGTTTTCCAAAAATCCCTCAGAAATATAACCAAAAAGACTAGTTCTTCACTGTTAATAAGAATACGGACCTGACTCACTACTACTAAAGGTGAGTTATGTAGAGTAATTAGATTTTAGGGGTTCTGTTTATGAGTTACTTTCCCAGACACAGAGATATTAAAGCTCATCCTCACAGCCCTGTCTGCTATCTCCTCCAAGGCTGTGGAAGGCATCCTGCCACACTATTAGCACTGGCACTGGCCTTGGTGCTGGCATAGTGTCCCAAGCATGGGCACACACAAGCACACACACACATACATGGACTAGAAAGGTGAAGAACATTTTTATGACATTATTTTTATGGTAATCTATTCAATGGTTAATTTAGTTTAGGGTACTGATTTATAACAAGTTTATAGATCTCCTTTACTATTCTTTGTTGAATTATGGACGTGGCATGTGTGAAATGGAAGTACTTGGCCTATTGTTCTGCTTCTCACGCAACCAGTATAGTTGAGACAATAAAAAGATCTATAAAATTAATATATACAGAGAGAAAGGGACAGAGACAGAGAGAATATGTAATACTCTAGAGTCTGATATCACATTTATCTCTCCCAGAGAGGTTAAGACTCAGAATTTACTTGTAGAAATACCAAAAAGAGCTTACCCTCTTGTGTGGAGTGAAATGACTTCTAAGCATCCGGGCTCTCATCTCTTTATTTATAAAGACAATTTTCATGATGTAATTTTTTGTATTTCTTTTAGGCTAGAACCATATTGCTTTGCTTACAGCTTGGAGCTAGGCCATCTATTGCTGAGGGCTTCCTGACCTGGAGCTATTAGGCAGGCTTTTATGGAGACATAACCACACTAAATTTCAACTCCCAATTTTCTTTATACCAGTACATTGTATCATATTTAAATATACCTGCATGTGAACACATGCACGTTGTAATGGGTAAATATTTATACATCTCTCAGCAAACCCATTATATACTTTCACTTATTAAATGTGATAATAGCATTTTTATCTTACCTATGCTAATCTGTGTTCAGTGTGTACTACTAACTACACAGAGGCACTTGACTCCCTATTCTACCTCTTCTGAGGTTCTTTCTATTTCAAACCATAGAGAAGTAATGCATTTATGTTTGGTATCTCAGGTATTTTAAGACTTACTGGTTTTCCCTTCATATTTGTAATGAAGTTGTGTTTCCCAGTAGCCTTTCTTTTATCTGTAATCATGTGACTAGGGAATAGGGAAATTGTTACCTAATTTTGCTTTAGAGTTTTCTTTTGTTATTATCTTATATGAGATGCTAAGGAGATAAAAGCAGGTATAAAATACACAGAACACTACAAATCACATGTTTTGTATCTTAACACAGTTCCTCTGAATGACTGACTTGGTTTGCTTGTGTACCAACAGCAATAGCAGTGCTCCTTTTTCTGCCTTGGTCAGAGGAAGGATAAGATAATTCTTAATCAAAGCTTTAACACAACCTTGCAATGAAATATGAGCAAGGCAATTAATCCATATTAAAATGGTGAAATCACTTCAGAGCCATGATGTCTTGTCCAAGATGTCAAAATCTCTCAGCTCTCCAATGATGCATTTGCTAACTGCTGCTGTTTTAAACTCTCCTCTTGCCCCAATTTCTCCCCTTTGATTAGTTCTCAGTATGTTAAATGGGGTAAGCAAATAGGTAGTGGGTTGATAATTGTGAAGCTGGTTGATGCCTTATCCTTTTATGTGTGTAAAGGACAGCAACCTTCTTTAATAAACCTATTAACGTACCATCATTCTTTCTACAGAGTATCAATATATCATAATATGAGGTCTGTCTTCTTGTCAACATACATCACCACTTGTATTTGAACAAAACAGAATAAATGCACCAAATATAATATTACAGTCAAATGGAAAGAAAATTCCTGGTTTCTACTGTCCAAAAGAAAAAGCAGAACAATAATTTGAATAGAATTGCAGTGTATCCTGTTAGTCATTAAAGAATTTATTGTGTAAATTGCAAATAATTTAAAAAATTCATCAGTTTTAATGAAGTTAACAATTCTGTGTAAGATGGGTATTTTTTTCTCCATTTGGTGTATCCATCATCCTGTACAATAGAAACCAGTGTTGTCCACACAGTCTAGGTTAAAGGTTAGTGACACTGCCAGTTGTCAAAGTGCTTAGTTTCTTTTTAATAAACAATCTCCTAGAATTTTTTGTCTCCTGAAACATAAATAATAAACCTGCAAGATCTGACAAAGCCAAAAATTTGAAGAGAAGGACCAAATAGTAGAATCTGGCTTGTGGCCAGCAAATTGTTGGAGAAGACTATATAAAAAAAGAAAATATACTTGGGCTCTTTATCATTCAAAGATACTGATCAGAACAGCTAAGAATGTATTTTTTTTCTGGGCGGGGGACAGATAGGGGAGGTGTGTTAATCAACAGTTCTGTAATGATATTCACCACAGTGAGTACTGATGCAGACAACTAGAGCTAATAGTGGTACAACAGAACTGGCTAATACTTTTTTAAACCCAAGTCTGCTTATTTTTCTATGAGACATTGCATTTCAAATATTTGCAGTAGTAACATCACAGACTACAGGCATAAGTAAGGCAATATTCAGTTAATGCAAAGTTTAATCACAGGGTAAATACCTGAAGGTAGCATCACATTGGGACAAAAAGCTTAAATTGACAAGTGTTTCCAAATAAAATTAAATATTCCAGGCAAAGCCAACAGACTAGGTGTGGCTTACTTTTTGAACATGTTGTGTCCCACACATTAAAGAAAACGTTTTATTTTATTTTTGAAGCTGCTAGTTGTTGAATGCAAAAAAGAAGCGCTGCACTCACATCCTGTAAGAATACAGTTTCTCCTATATTCTGCATGTATCAAGTTACACCTCTGGTAAGGCCTGTAATGGCTACCAGCTGATGGCAGGAAGTTTAAGGATACAGAATCAATTAGTTAAATGCCCCATCCAATGATTAGGTTTGTTGACCTTCCATCATGGCAATATATTGGTGCAAATGGCTGGAAGCTGGGCAGAATCACTCTCTTATCAGGAGGCTGAAGACTCTCCCTGCTGCAGAGCCTGTGGTAAGTAAAATAAGAGCTTTCTGGTCAGAGAATGGGCAGACTCTGTGCCTTCTGCATCCTGGCTGAAGTGGAGATGGGCTCTTACAAATTTGTGAACCATTGGTACACACTAAAGTTTGAAGAGTGCTCAAGCCTGCACAGTTGTGCCTCCAGTTGCAGTGAGGGTCTTCAGTTCATAGGGGATGTGTACCTTGGCAGCTGAGTTGTTTGTGTGCCTACTGAACCCACTCACCACAGGAATGGAACTTTAAATTGTGACTTGAATCAGCTGTTGGAATGAGTCATCAGGGAAGATGAACAGGCTCCCTATCAGCTGAGATCTTTGTACTAAGGTGTGTCTTTCAAAATGATGCATACTTGTCTTTTGTACAGTTTTGCTTCTGAAACTGGTACAAACTATTATCATCTGTGGCAAAAGTTTTTGCATGTGCAGCAGGAAGAAGGTGGCAAAAATTACATTGGTTCCATTCTGTCAAGAAAAATGGATTAAAAATATCTATTAAGACTGAAGAGCACTTGTCTGAGCCTCTTTTTAGCATCTTGTACAGGGCTTGATCCAGAAGGGCAACTGACAAATCTTAATCAACCTTGCAAGCCCTTTACAGAGGAGCGTGCAAAGGTTATGGTAATTTTTGCTTTGGTTCTGGCATCTGTCCTTTGCTGCCTATGATGTGGTGTCCCAGGTAGCTGTCTATCCCTATCTAGCTATGAAAAGAGCTGCCAAAAGCCTTCCCTCTGGCTAGGTCAGGAGCTTATTTCATTTAGTCTGTGTTATGCTAATTGTGTACTATGATAACGAACACCATGAGCTAGTCACTGTCTGTTTAAGTAGACAACCACATATTGTTCACAGCTATCTGAATGATACTGGAGTATTCCTGTTCTTACCTGTTGCAACTCTTCTTTGTGGTAACAGATACAAATGTCTTTCAGGTTGGATGAATGGTGTCCACAACATCTTTCCTTCAGCAGAAAGGCTTGGCAGCTGAAATTCATGCCCATTATTTCAAATTTCTCCACAGTCTTCTCTGTAGAATTCTTTACAGAAGGCTTTTGACAACAACTTTGGGCCTGTAAGGGGCAAATAATGTGAAACATGTTTCTAATGAGCAATAATTACAGGTTTAAATAGCTGGCACAATCAGTGTTCAGTGATTTCATTATTAGATGCCACCGTAATTTATGCTAATCCTGATAACGGTTCCGGATGAGAGAGGTCCAGACATAGGCGGTTGCACTGCAATTATTTACACCCTGTATTTCTGAAACAATAGATATGGTAATTTGGAAATCAGATGACTATGATTTCATTTATTCTGGTAGGAAACACATGTAACAAGTTGTGTCAACAACCATAAAATTAAATAGGATTATTTGATTTCCAATTCTAGTTTTACTCCTTGTTAGCTTTCATTGCCCTAAATGACCCCTGAATCAAAGGAAGTCACAAGAGAAGCAAAGGAAGCTTTTTTTGTGGAAACCTGGAATTGCAAAATTTTTTACCCTTCTGTAACTCTTGTATTTGTATACGTGTTCTCAGTGCAAGCTAATTTGGGGGATTGAACTTCATGAGTCTGCTTCTGGGTAACTACCACCTTTGCAATTACTGCAAACAAAGCCAAACCTTTCAACCTTCTCCAGCAATTCCTAAGTGACTGGGATTCTCACTTGTGCCTTTTAACTCCACTGGACTCTTCTGCAAGAGAGTTTACTCTCTTTACTAAGTCATTAGTAAACTGAATTTTCAAATCAAATCATGTCATGCTACTGTGGTGGGTGGCAGAGCATCGGAGTATATCACAGATGTTTTAGAGGGGAAAAGAAAATGGAAGCTGGAGTGTTTTCAGTATACAGAACACTGAGAAAGCCTTTAGCAGGAGAACCTGTGCTTCAGTCTCAGTTCATTCTTTAGCACCTCAGTTGTGCCAAACAAGTCAATCAGACAGTTCATGTGTTTAAATCTCAGGCTACGTGCTTCATGTGACTGGAAGATCAGGTCTCTGGTGTAAATAAGTGAGGTAGTAGTCTGTTGATTGTTAGAAGTTCCTGGAACAATCAGGACTCTGATCTTTCTGCCAAAGTATTATTCACTGTAATTAGGACAATGAACATCACTATAACTCTATTCACTGTACCTCTCATCTGCTCCTCCTCTGGTGAACTTGTACAGTCTTAACTCAGTACTTCAAATTTGAAAGTTGCTGTTGGTATTAGTGAAATAGATGTGTGTGTTTTAGCAAGGAATTTTTATTATCCAAAACGTGGTCTGGATACTAAAAACCAGTGTGTACAGATTGTATTTCTTTTCTGTGGTTGCTGGGACTTTGATGCAGGACCCACACTGGAAAGGGTAAGAGAAAGCATGCAAGTACTGTTGCTGTTCATGATAAAGAAGAAATGAATATTGAAGATTATCAATTTGCAATATTTGTATCCTGGTGCATCTTAAATAGTCTCTACCATCAAGTCTGTTTTGTGATGCGATAGAAGGTCTGGGATGGCCCTTGTCATACACAGGTGGTTGGCAGTGCCACAAGAATGGCGGAGTATTGTGGCAGCTTTGCCAGCAGCTTGGCAGTGTCTGGACTAACAGGACTCCTGTGTGTCACTGTCTGTCTGTTCTGCTCCCCAGCACTCTTGCTGGCTTTCTTTTGCTCACATCCAGGGCTGTTCAGTCCTCCTGCTTCTGCCCTCCCTAACCTCCTTGGGCAAGTAGCAAGGTGAGTCTGGCCTGGATGCCATACTTAGGAGGCTTGGCTGCTCCTGGGATGCTGAGGGTTGCTTTTGTCAAAGTTGAATGTCCATGTAACTGTCAAATCCTAGCAGGAAGGATGGGAAATGACTGCTGAACAAGCTGGTGTCGTCCACATATTTGAGAGTGGACAGTTGGAGCGACTTGGAAAATCATATCCAGAGGCTTTGGTAAACCTTATGTGAACTGCTCAAGGTGTTGAAGCTGAGACATCTCACAAGAAAGGCTCTTGCTGTAGTTTTGACACTTGCTACTTCCAGCATAGCTTGGATTTCTGATAAGACATTCCTTGTGGTATGTAATTTTCTGTTTCTGACCATAGCCTGTCCTGGGAGGACACAAGAACAGCAGCTGCCAAACAGATGGGTGAAACTATAAAACCCTCTTACCCTTTTTATTTTTGCAAGCTTTGTTCTTTTAGAGTTTTGGATGGGTGAATCTACAACTTAATTTCCTCTTTATATGAAGAACTTTGCCTATGTGTTTAGTAGAAATATAATTTGCTAGAGGAAGGAACCTATTGTGGAGTACAATGTGTTGTCGGTGTTAGGATGGTAGCTGTCAAAAGCAGACTTCATTGTAATCAGCTTGTCTTTAGCTTCATATGTACCCATTAACATTGCAGCTTTGACTTGTATAATGTCACAGCAGCTCTATAAAAGGAACACTCCCAGTATCTTGATCTCTTCCAGGAAATTTGCTTCATTTACAAGCTTAATTTATAAATACAGAAGTTAGTTCCACAGAGCTGCATCTTCATTTCACAGGCTAATAATCCGTGTTTCTGTGCTGAAACCAGTGGACATAAATCACCCCATGTTGGAAACCTACAGCATACAACCTAGAGTAAAAGGTTCTGCTTTTATCGTGGTCAAGATAAACAAAGGCTTAACTAGAGGAAACATCTCCATTCTGGAGTTGTTTTATGTGGAAGTTACAAATCGCTTTGTTTCTGTGTAATATAAACAGTTTTTCAAAATGCTGGTGTTGTGCTATTGATATTTAAGATCACCTCATTAATCATTTTGGGGAGTAACAAAGTTACCTAAGTTCACGGACTCGCTTCCTGAAGTGGATAATAATAAAGAGCAGAGAAGAAATAACATTTTAAAGTATAATATTAGTGAAAATTTGGGTAAGAGTAAAGATTAATTTGAAAGGACTAGGTACATAATAAAAATCGTTTCTTAATATTGGGGAAATGATCTGGTCAGGGGTCAGGTGTACAAAGTGGGGAATAGAAAATAAACTGTATGAATGCAAGTGGTGGTGAGTGTCATGTAGAAAAACACTTTATGCTAAAATGTCAGTAGCAGATTATCTTATTTTTGCATGCATTTGGAGAACCGAGATGGAAAGCAGGATTAGGTTGGCCTCTTGAGCTGTGAGCAAAATATGTGAAAAGCAAATAATTTTCTTAGAAGAAAAGGTATAAATCTGAGTCTTGCTGTTTCTGCAATTTGTGTGAACTCTGACAGGAAAGAGTGGAAAGAAAGGCAGATCAAGGAGGTCTAAGGTTACTCAAGCTGAAGAAGACTAGGTAGTTGCTGGGGTTGGAAAGAGGAGCTGATCTCTCTCACAGGGAATCACAGGAGATAGTCAAGAGGCTGTGGAAGCACATACAAACGTGGTGGGGAGAAGCAGTAATTTTTTAGTATTTCCCTTTGTCCCTCATGTCACATAAAGGTGCCTCAATAAACATGTTTGCAATACACCATGATCAAGTTTTCCATGTGCATCAGCTTTGCTTGTTGTAAGTGCAAACAACTGTGATGGCAAACTGGGAGTAAATGTAGATATTTAGGGACTATCAAGACCTTATGAAAAGAAAGATAAGGTCTACATTAAGAATGGAATAAATTATTTGCTTTTGACCCTGAATACCTGTCCAATCTATGAAATTAGTAATAATGTGTTATAATCTCATTTACAAGGTTTCCGCAAAGGTAAAATAACAAAGGTTACGAAGAGTAGTGCCTTCAGAAATGAATAGCATTCAGCTGAAGCTAAAAGGATTTTTTTAACCCCCGAACCAGTGTTGTATATTACACTTCTGACTGTTTGACTGATGGGAAGTATTTCTCTTTGCTCTCACAGTATTTGGAAGTGATTCAGAAAAATGCATAATGCATTTTATATGAGCATTATATGAACTTTTAAATGAGTGTTCAGGTGTTAGTCATCAAAAATGCATGTTTACATGGTTTGAGGTGAACTTTATTAAGAAAAGGCAAAGAACTGTTTGCTCAGGTGCCATCTGAACTGGATGAGGTGCAAGGAAAAAGTGAAAATAAGTATTTCGTCTCTTTTCTGATCATTTTACGAGAGAAGAGCTGCTATTTTTGAAAGGATGTCTAAGTCTCTGTGTCTCAAATGCACATCAGGACCCGACCAACCTCTGCTGTGGGCAGCCTGAGTACCAGTTTGTTTTATCTTTGATGATTCTCTAGGACTCAGATGCTGGGGTTGGCACTGGAATGCCAGGACAGGATTTGAAAAAGGTCTGGCAAAAAACCGTCTGCATACAGTATGTGGGCCTGCTTTTGGTACAACTTAACCTGGCACTGCTTCAGTTTGCTTCCACCAGCATCAGTTGTTGGTTTCTCTCATGCACAGTGTACACAAGAACATATCCAACCTTTATGTTCAAACTGTTTCGTTACCCAGATCTGTTTAGTTGAAGTGGAGATTGGACTATTGGGAGGGGAAGCCCCCTCCCGCCCCCCCCGCTGCTTTGACCTTCCTGAGGACAGTATTTTCGGGAAAAGAAACTGGAGCAAAAGTATTGCTAATGATTCAGAGCAGAGCTCTTTCATTCTTTTCTGTAGTGGATTTGAAAAGTTTTGTAAAGTGGCAGAAATTGTTTGAGTTGACCTGTTTCCCTGGCTTTTCCAACTCTTTACAGTATTGCATATTGTACTTCTCTCATCCCTTTGATTGAAGACAACTCTGTTGTGGATTCTGGCTTCCTTACCTCCGACTCTTACTCCCATCACAATCTTGCTTGGATTGTAAGACATTTTGAGGAAGAAACATCTTTTCATCACGTGTCCTCATGTGTCTGTCACAATTGGATGCTTCCACCTGACTGAGGTATCCAGACGCTACAACAATGCAAATAAAATGTGATAGCAGGAACAGCAGTACTCATTTATCCATCATTGCTGCCTGAAGAAACTCTTGAAAATATGGCCAAGATGTATCAAATCCTATCCTTGGGCACCCCAGGATGCCATTGTTGGTGCCAGAAGTGTTGCACATGCACAGAAAAGCTTAATGCATGAGGCCTCTGTCAGAGAGGAAGAAAGGGAGAATGAGGTGAGATGTTTGATTGTTGTGTAAATAAAAATAAAAAAATGAAGGTGTGGCATAGGATTAGAGTAAGTAAAAACAATGCAGTATTTGTGAATATTGTACAAACAAAAGTTAACAATTGTTTCTACTTGGAGACTTTGACTTTTTAAAGAGAGAACATTTGTATGTTTTATGTTGTTTTAATCACTGGTTTAGAGCAATTCAACAGGCACCCCAAAAATGCATTTAATATTATTTTTTTAGAGAGAAAAATGTATTTCTCTTACAATTTTTTATTCTGCCTGTCTCTAAGAACGGTGATGGAAATTCAGAGGTGTAGACTGGCTCACAAGCAAGAGACCACTGCTGCTTTAAAAGCAATTTAATTTTAATGCGACGTATTTTTGATGCAAGTTGCACTGAATGGCTCAGAATTAGTAAAAAAAAAAAAACCCTTTGAAGTCTTTCTTTATTTCAGCACTTAATAGGTCTTACTTTTATAGAGGTGGAGGTTTGTGTACTTCATTTAAAAAAGCCCAAACCCTGTTATTAGCATTAATTATCCTTTCTGGAGAGATCTTTGGAAAAAAGCTGAGGATTAAGTGAAAAGAGGAATTGACATGCCTTCTCCTCTGGGGTTGTCCGAGTTCAGCTTGGAGAGATTCTGCTGTGTGCTGTGGGACCCTTACACTGGGCAGTCTCTGTAGGAGTTGGATCTTTCAGTAAAGCAGCTACATCTGGCCTTTTGGTTTTTTTTTTTTCCCTTAACAGTCAGCTGGACTGGAGGCTTTTTGCTATGGAGAACAGGTCTTCATAACTTCCTCCAGTGAGATATCCCTCCCACTCTGTTGTGATGTCTATCTATAAAATTTCCTACGTGAGCTTTTTATTTAAAATTATATTAGCCTATTTATTTAAAATTATATTTCCTGTGTATAGTACTGACACAAGTAATGAATATGATGTAATTTTAAGGACATAAATATTTAGAATTGTCTGCCTGTGGGAAATGCATATAACTAGATCCTTGCCCCTTAAAACACTACTGTTAGCTTTTGAAAGTGTTACTTATATTTACGCCTTCCACTGTGCTAAGTTGCAAGTGTATCAGAAACAAAACCATTCAGGATTGCACAGAAGACTGTCCAAAGCAGAGCTGTGACATAAGCATTGAAGCAATCTATTTAGGGATTACTATGTGAAAAGTTATTTTTAATTATTTGTGGGATTCTTAAATTCTCTAAGAGGGATTTGTATTGTATAAACTCTTCTTAATGAAGAAAGGATTCAGTCTTGCTCTGTATAAGTAGCTCTATTCTAGAAACCTGGTGGCATTCTTGCTGCAGGGCAGCAAATGCTCAGAGGAATTTTGAGGACCGAGAAGTGAAACTTCTAAAAGGCTGTGTGTATATCACCTGTGCTTAAGGGACTTGAGGTCTTGAACCTAGTCAAGGTGTTTCTCAGCAAATAAATCACACTGAGTGACTGCTTAGATCCGAAGTAGTTGTTTGCATGTCTTCTGCACCATATCCCTTCCAATCTCCATTCTTACTTGGCGAAGGAGATGGACTGCCCTAAGCTCTAATGGAGTCCGTGGCTGAAAATTAATTCTCTTTACCACTTTTGTTCACATCACTTAATCTTTGTAGTGCAAATACTGTAGTGTAAACAGTTATCTAGATAATAAGTATTTATTACTTGTTTTCCTTCTCCCTGTAGGCTTATTTTGTTTTTGTTGTTTGGGCACAACTAAAATCTCTATACCAGTTTTTCAGTGCAGAAACATTGAAACTGGGCTTCAAACATTGTCATTCATGTAAAATTGTTATGGCTAAGCATACCCACACTGTCTGTGTTGCCTCAATAAAATGCCTGTAAAATAATGAGTGGGGAAAGCATTATCTGCAAATCCTTCTACAAGAGGACTCAGGGTTCAAGAGGAGCCTTTAGGAATGGTCTCCCCAAAAACATTATTCTCCTGAGTTGGGCATCTCATTTTGCTACCTCTAAAAGTGCTTTTTTTACCTCTGATCATCTTTCTTATGCATAGGAATCACTCTTCCCTTAACTTGTTCTCTGTTTTCTGTCTGGAGTCCCTACTCTGGTAAGGTCTAAAATGACAGCAGCTCCATATGAGAAGGTATCTTTAAGGCCAGTATTGAGACACTTTGTAGGACAAAAATTTTTCATCTGAAGCTATATGAGTTGCCGTTTCCTTGGTGGTGGTTGATTGTTGTTTGGTGTTTTGTTTTGGTTTTTTTTCCTCTTCCTTCCTACCACCACCACCTTTCTCCTGCCTTCTGTACATTTGCTCTCATAAAATCAAGGAGCAGCTCCATGGTTCAGATACTTTCCAGGCCCCTTTCTAACTAGATATGCAAAAGTCTTTCTAATAGCTGGACAGAATGATGAAAGATAAACAGGTTCCATATGAAGACTTTAAATATCATGTATGCATCAGTAGTATCTTTTCCTTCTCTCAGACTTAATCTCATCCCACCACATCCCTTACCACTTCCATGGCTTTCTTGAGGCATACTGGATGCCTGTAGGTGCTGTAGTGTATTTTTCTACACGTGTTAATAAGATGATATATGGCCATGCTATTTTGAAATTTTGTTTGTTAAATGTGGTTTGATAAATATTTTAACAAGGTCATAGCTTCTTTTACCTGATACAAATATCTGGATATCCATTCTGCCATCAGTAATAAGATTACTTTTGGGGGTGATTTCTCTGACCCAATTGTGGAACTTTCTTAGACTACTGGAATGGCTGGACTTGATAATTTTAGAGGTATTTTCCAACCTGGAAGATTCCATGATTCTGTTCTATATTTTCTGAGTGCTAAAAATAGGGGTTGCTGTTTACTGCAAAGTGACTCCTTGCCACTAGGTGGGTACCCTTTTCTTTGATACCTATGCTAAATTAATAAGTCTGTCTTAAAACACACTGAAATTTGCCTGAGGCACTTCTGAAAGCTTTGCTGGAGCTCATTTTGGTTTGACCAACACAATGGCTAATACTTCTTGGGTTTCTCTTTACATATATCTTAGTGTATGTTGCTTTCTGATTTCCTTCATCAAAGATAAAAGTACTGCATTTAGAAATTGGGTTCCCATCTTGTGTAGGTAGCTCTGATCTCATTAGAGAACCTGAGTTATTTTAATATGAAACTATTTTTTTTTCCAGTGTGTTTCTAGTTGTAGAATGGCTCATAAATTGTCTTTTCTTAAGTAATGTTTATTTAGCAACAAAGAAGATAGAGTAAGAGTAATTGTTAAATGGTATCTGTGCCTGAGAGTTTGCCAAAAGAGAAGAAGCATAAGGGTGTGAAAACCAGTACAAGCCTTCAGGCAATTTTTAGTCTAACTGCGTAGATTTCAGATGGTCTTGATTTTTATCTTACAGTTTTCAGTTATTCCAGTAGGTTAAAAGTGTTCTAGCCCAGATCCTTTTGCTCCTAGAAAAGTGAATGTACTGGCTGTGCTAGATATAATCAGCACAGGGAAGTGCAAAGTATCTGGAAGTAGGAATTATTCATGCTGGTAGTCCCATTTTTAGTTGATTAAACTGGTTCTGAAACTGGCACAATGCAGCAGATTCTGTGTGTTGTGGCAACAGAAGCTGATGGGAGTGTTGCTCTGCTGTACTAAGGCTGCTTCTTAAGCTCGTCTTTGGCTTCTGGAAGGTGCCACATCCTCATCTGAGCACAGGGTTGTGTGGCAAAAGTGTGTGATCAAGGCCTTGAGCTAACATGAAGCCAAACTGTGTCAGTGTACGTGGTCTTCTGGAACTCAGTGTCGGGTGAGGCTGGAGGTAGCTGCAGTGCTGATGGAAATGTGAAGGGTGGCAGTTCTCTGCCAAGGTGAACACAGGGTCTCTGTGTAAGATACTAGTTGTTATACACTCTTCACCTCACTAAATCTGGATTTGAAATTCCTCCAGCTGAATGCCTGTGAGGGTCTCCTGAGCATATCTTTCATGCTGGTCTATCTCATTATAGTGCCAGCGAGTCCTGACAGACTCCTTTAATTCCTGCCAGCACTGGAGTGCAAAAATTTCCTGGAGTACTTTAATAAATAGATATTCACCTAAGGGTGATTGAAAGGTTCCAGTGTGATACTGCTGGGAACTGGTGCATTTTGTATATAGTGTGAACAGGGTCAGTACCTACTTCTTTGCTTTGTCTGCAGGGATGTCCTTGTTTAGAGGTCCTAGAACATCCAGACCTCCAGATGAATTGGTCATCAGCCTGTTGAAGTTTCCATCGAGATAGGGAATTTATCAACTGGAATTGTCACACCTGATTTCTTTTCATGGCCGTTGTAACAGCTTCAGAGTGACTGAATTGGGTCTGAATCATTTACTGTTCTTCTTCTACTTCTCAGAACAGCTTAGTTATGTTATCCTTCAAAGAGGTATTTATCTAACTTACATATATGGAGGATGTTTCTTAAAGATTGGTTTTGTGTTGTGGCATGGAAGTCAAGTTTATAAATATTTCAACAGACGCTTATCTCCTTTGATGCTGTACTGGTGGGTATTGCAAAGTTGGCCTAAGGTTGCTTGCTATAGTGAAGCCTGGGGGAGGAAATCTTGTTTCTCGGGAAATGTGAGAATGTAATTGGATGAGGTGTGACTCCAGGTAAATGGAATAGCTTTTGGTAAGGAGAACACTAGTATAAAATGTTCGTATGGATTAAGTCAAGACCCGTAGGAAAAGCAGTTAAATCTCTTAGGTGGATTATGTCAGAGTTTTGTAAAAAGACACAGTGAATCCAGTTATGTACCTGGTATCACCTTTGACTGTGAGTTGCTTGCTGTCTATCCTGGGCGAAATTCATATATATAAAAATGCCAAAGTGCTAAGTCTTGTGGTAACAAAAAGAGATGGCATGGTTCAGTGTTATATGCATTTCTGAAGCACCCTCAAATAGCATGAAGTCACCTAAAAGCCAATCTGTGATATCTGTCAGGATGCAGAATGTGTTTTGGTAGCTTTTTCCCTCCAATATTGTGCTTGAAGTTCCTACCACTTAATATTTTGTTGGTTCCATATGTAAATCAAAAGGCCAAAGAATAAATCTCCTAGAGGAGATATTGCCTGTCTCAAGGGGTCAGAAAACCTTTTCACATTTGTCAAAATAACTGGCTTGCAGAGCTATGCATCCTATAAAACTCTCTGATAAATTGTGAAATACTATTTTTCAAATACTGATTTCCACTTCTATAGCTCCTTTGGAGTATGAATTGCTGTGGGAAGTATGAGGGGCCACTTTTGGTCTGCAATTAAATACAGCCAACTAAATGAAGTAGTTATTTGCAATGAATGCTATCTGCATGGCTGAAAGGCAGCAGATTAAGGCCTGCAGTTGTTGTTTACTGTTCTTTTTGAACCTTTCTGTTTTGGTCTTTCACCCATAATCAGCTCTCAGGGTGCATTCAGAATCCAAGAGCTTGCCAGTATAGCAGGTCTGCTTTCCTACTTTGTGACATGACATCAAAAATTTCAGATTATTTAGTTTCAATATTTGTATTTTGGCCTCTTTGATAGAAATAAGCAGTGGTGAAATTAGTTCATTAATTTTCATCTAAGTATTAAATGGAAGTGAATGTCCATATCTCCCAAGAGGACAAGATAATTTGGTTGATAGCCAGAGGGTTTGGCTAATAACTGAGCTTGTGTTGAACAGAAATAAACTATTGCAACATGCCTTAGAGCTATGGAAGCTATTAGGCCCAAATTTGTTAGGTTTTCCTGTAGGATCCTCATATTCCCCTGAAGTGAAAACTGTTGCTCTTGAGGCCCATCAAGAGAACTGTGAATTAAGGTCTGTATTTACTTCATGGCTCTGACGCAGGACTTTGGGAAATGGAAAGTATTAGCATTGTATTTGTTGCAACAATAGGAAAATGGTGAAAATATTCAGACAAAGCATGAAAAAAATACAGGAGAAACTTGGTTTCAGCCATGGGATTTCAGAAGTTAGCCATGGATGATAAAATAATTCTTTAGCATGTCAGACTGAATGCTTGGCAACTGTTGGTCTTGAGCAATTCTGAATTTTCAAGCAGTGCTGAAGAATGTGACTGTTGGAAGAAACCAAATATTTGGTTTCAGTACTTTTAGTGCACCTTTTTTCTGTGTGGGCCAAACAAAATCCCAGTTCCCCAAGGTGTAATTTGCTGGCAGCAAAACTTTGCTGTTTCCTCAGAAGAGGTAAGGAAAAGTCTGCCTAAAACTCACTTTTGTTCCTGGCAGACGTCAATGCAAATATCTGAGTATTTTATTTTCTGTCAAAAAATGTGGGCTGAATTGTCATCCCCCTGGAATAAATCAAGTTTGTATATGGTATCATAAAAAGAACTGCAGGAATTTTTGGTTCTTGGCACAAAGCCATGCAAAAGGTTCCTGAATCTTCTCTTACTTTAACTGCATTCATTCCACACCACTTGTTCAAGATAAACTCCCCCTTTTTTTT
>VZRZ01004225.1:492951-536425 GCA_013398175.1 Climacteris rufus
AGCCACCCCTCCCCCCCATATAACGTTTTCTGTGAGGTGAACTTTGTATGGAAAAGCCCAGAAATATCACTCTTGATTGCCTGAAACTGCGTATGCTGCCTGCAGCTGAAGAGGGTGGCTGTCCTCTAGCAGTGTGTGATTTGAGGTAGGATTAGATCTGCTGTAGATCAGCAGCCACCAGTCTGACCATAATTCCATAGCATGTGGATGTTACAATGGTGAATTGCCATGTGCTTTGGTGGATGGTGGTAATGGATCCACCTGGAATACCATCGTCTTGTGGTTGGATCAGTTTCCTCAGAAGGAAACTAAATAGAAGGTGAGAGTAACAGAAAACTGCCTTTAAAATAACCTCTGGCAGTCTGCAGATTCCTGTGACATCTTAATGTTCCCACTGCACAATAAAGGTTGTACATTATAGCTATTAATGTGGGTGGAACTATTGTTAAGGGTTCTAACTCTTGCTCTGTGGTGCAGCAGATGCTTAAGCTCTGGGTACCTGTATATTGTTTGTTCCCACTTCTCTGGCGTAAGGAAATGCTCCTGGTGAGAGCTGGGCCAGGAGACGTGAGTGGCAGAAGAACAGGAAATCTCAAGTGTGGCAAGAGCCCAACTGGAATCCCTGGCTGGAGAGGATCCAGCACACATGCAAGGCACCGCTTCCCTGTGGTGTTTCTGGTTGCCATACACTGAGCGCTCTCTCCTGCAGAATTTCTGCAGAATATCTTAGGCAACAGAGGGGACTACTACTTGCTTCAGGCCCTTCTCCCAAGATGAGGGGATGAAAGAATAACATGTACAAGATACTGCTATCCTTCCTTTAATGTAAATCAATGTGATTAGTGTATTTGCATAAAGGATGTCCACCTAGTAAATCAGGCATCAAGGTGTTGATCAAGTAAAGCATTTTCTAGAAACCTGACTTTGAGATGAAATGAATAATTGTAGCTGACCTGCAAGCAGAAAACAAAATGGCAATGTTCTCCAAATTAGTGCCAGGTATTGGTCTCCTTTTAAGGGATCAAGTAGCAGCCCCAAGTTACTACAAAGATGATGGATTTGACTAACAATTGATCAATGCATTTCTTCAGTTAGTCAGCTGTAAGACTGTGAGGAAGCATTGACAATTTCTTATTAATTCTACTTTGCATAACCTGATAGTAACCTGACCAGTTCTCCTTAGGCTCCCCATCAGATATGTGTGTAGGAGTCATAAGATGTGTACTGTTGGACAAATAAGTAATAATGAAGATATGCCAAATCAGTTGTAATGACACTAACATCCATTACTGACTTTTTTTTTAACCATTGATTCATACATACACTTTTGCATAGGAAATCCCAGCAGAAGAAAGTCCCTGATGCAAAAAGGTGGTTTGCACTGAATCACTCTCAGGCTTTACTTGAATTTGAAAACTGAACTCTGGAAACCCTGGTGCCAGCAACTGGCTGGAAACGCATCAGTGGTGTTTTTCAGACAACAGTGCAATAACTTTGAGTCTTTGAATTAGGGAACACAGGTAAGTCAAAGGAGATAGTGAAAATTTCAAGTAGATACTGGACTCAGTGTTTCCTTACTAGACTCAAGAAGAATGTGCTATAAGCTATTGACCTGCAGCACCTCTAGCATTTAATAACAGCACCTGTAGGCAATATAAAAAAGCCTTGTTTAATATTTTTTAAATATTAGTCTCTCTCCTTGGACATATATCTGATGATATCTAAAATATTTACTTAACTGAATGGTATGAATAATTTTAACTGGAAGAAAAATCCCATACAGTAAATATCTGTATGTGAAACTTAGTGCATGATTTGACAGAGGAGAAAACCCACTTGTTTTTCAAAAAATATTTACATTCATGTCAGCCAAATTCAAGTGAATACATCTGTCAGCATTCAGTCTTGGTCATCTTTTCTCTTATTTCATTATTTCCTGGGCTTGAACCCCCACAATCTTTAAAATGAAAAGGGCAGCTAGAGATGTCTGGTCAGTTATGAAGAACAAGAGCCTATTAGATGACCTGCCAAATGTAATACCTGGTTAATTCTTTTTTTCCAAGGCTAGCTGGGAGCTTATGTGTCTCTCTTACTTTGTAAGTCATCTGATGAAAAGAAGCCTTTCCTCACCAGGATGGAAATTGTTGTACCTAATAGTCCAGATATAGAAAAAGTCCTTTCATCCTCTATGTCATAATGTGTAGATATGCTAAGAGGATAAATATACTATAAAAAGTCCACTTTTGTGGAACTCTGCATAATATTCTGCTTTAAGTCAAAAGTCAGAGAAATCTGACAGGCTATAAGGTACGATTAAAACTGAGTACATCAGTAATAAGGAGCCACAAAGCATGCATAATCTTGAGATAAATGACCTCAATGGACAGATGATGATGAGCCAAGGAGAAGCCAAGGTCAATTATCAGAACTTCTAATTTTAATGCTATAATTAATAATGAATATTTCAACAAAGAATGTTTAAAGAATAATTGTATTCTGGTATTAAAACCTGTTAAACATTAAACTTATGCAATTTATGCAAATTAATCTGATAAGAAGAGACAATTAAGGTTTATAATTAACAGATAAATACAAATGATCCAGTGATGAAGGTCTTGGTTTCTCCTCTGTCTTATGAGACAATGTAATTGATTTTTATAAATGCTAATTTATATGCACTGCTAACCATTAATACATTGAAGAGATCATTTATTAAATTAAAGATGAAAAGTGGTGTATGCGAAGATAGTACCTCAGTTTTCAACATCCTAAAGATAAAAAGGAAGCAGGAAAAAACCCAAAGCTTTGAATGATTTTGCTTTGTTTCTTTTTTTTTCCCCCAACAACTTTTGACGTGCCAAGTACGAGGTATAGGAAAAAAAGTTTAGTGGAGACAAACAGTCTTTGTTCAGCAAGTCTTTACGTGACAGCAAGAGGGATTTTTGGCACAATCCTTGCCTTTTAACATTTGTTCTCATGGCCTAGAAGTAATGTGCATTCTTATTTTGCTTTGCTGTGCTCTTTCTTTGTGTTCTTGTACGAGAAGATGGCACGTTCTCTCTGGAATGAAGTTGCTTTTAGCAGGGCAGGGGGAGGTTTTCAGGACGAGTGTGCTAACTTGGCATTCTCTCACGGTCACCTCCTTGTTTTCTGAGGTGTTACATTGACTCCGTGCCTTTTTAAGAGTTACTGACTTCTCTTCCTTTAAAAATGTATGATGGCATTTTGCCAGCTCCAGTGCTTATGAGTATGTATAGTAAGTTTCTCCCTTTCTTTTAACTCTCAGTATTAGTGGGAATTTTGGACCAGCTATAGAAAGGGATGCATTTCATTATATTTTGTATCCATCCCCAGAACTGTAATGCTATCTAGCTTTGCAGGTGCAGCTGCAAGCATTAGATACAATTAAGTGTAGCTTTATCTTTCACAGCTCTTCCTCTCTCGTCCTTTATTTTCCAAGGGTGAGGTTGTTGGCTGAACTGCAGCAAAGCAGGTGCTTGCAAGGCAGCTCCAGGAAAGTGTCTCCCAATGGCCCAAAGAAAGCCCTAAAGGGTCACAGAAAAGAAAATGAAGAAACCATGCTGAAGCATGTTTGATTACTTCTAAGATCAAATTTCAAAAAAACATTTGAGAGATCTTTGCAATATCTAAATATAATTGCAGTCTATTTTAAAGCATGCTCGGTAATTTCCCCCCGTTTTTCTCCTGACTTCTGACTTCCTTGGCATTGTAGTCTGTGCTGCATTGCTCTCTATGGAATTGGCACGGGAGGTCAGCACTACAGGTGCTTCAAAAGTATGGAGACTTTTGCAGGAATAGGCAAAATTTGCATCTACTGATGCAGTCAGTGGAAAATATGTGGTCTTCCATCGGGGAGTGATGTGATCTTCTGGATTCACTGTGGCTTTTTGGTCTAAATCCATGCAGAATGTGACTTAAAATGATGTGTGTTTGTTTTCTGCCCCCAACAGCTATGATACAGCCCAGGGTATTTTTCTGAACACGTTTCTGGTGCTGTCACAGCCAAGTAAGGAAAAGTGCACTTACCTTGTCTTCTCACACAGATCATCTTCTAACAGAAATTAGCTGGGGATACTCATTATAAATCAAAATTATGGCCCTCTGCCTCTAAATGTCAGTATGATATGCTTCTCCCAGTTTCTGATTTCCTTGAACAAAGAGCTCTGCTGACTGTGCTAGTTGTACAGTATCTAGCAAGGTATGGACGTAGGCATTATAGAATCAGTGTGTCTAATTTCAGTGGTACATTTAAAAAATATCTGTTCCCTAATTGTTGGACAACAAACCCAAGTGGTAAGGCAGAGTTTGTTCAGTCACATGCTGATTTTCCCTCCCCTGGGAATTTCCTATTTTATTCTTATTTTAGCTCCCTCTGCAAAGTGTGGTGATGGCAAAGAGCAGCCTCCCAAGCATGTTGCTGGCTCATCAAGTACATCAATACCTAGAAAAAGAGAATAGCAAGCTACTTTGACTGCATTTTTCAAAGGCCCTTTGCATTGCCTTTTAATCCTAGGTAGCCAAATGTGTTGACAGAAAGCATGACTAGGAAGAAGAGATGTAGAAGAGATGTTAAAGTTGGGCTCACTTGATGCTTTCAGGGCTTCCTAAACCCCTGGTGTGGCCAGAGCCAGCTGGAGCAAGAGTGTCAAATGGAGGAGGGGAGGTGTCTGTCTCTGTGCTGGGCACTGCAGCAGCTTGGCAGGTGGTGGGCTGTAGCCTTTTAGGTTCTGTCAGGTTTCAGCATGGCTTTTGTTGTTGTTGCAGTGATTCAACACTTTGAAGTGAAACCGCTTTTCACTGAGAAATTGCAGATTGATTCTAGCAACAAATGTCTGTAAAGGTCTAGAGGACAATTCTCTTGGGAATTTTGAGCATACAGCCTTCCCCCCCCACCCAGTCTTTAATGAACCTTTATGTAATTAATAGATTTGTAGTGAAAAAGCTTGTTAACTTTGATTCTGGAGTTGAAAGTCCAGGTATTTCTGAAACATTTAATTATATAACAGATGCTTCCCTTATATTAAGATTCAAGAACATGGCTTTGATTTAAAGCAAAAAGCGCAATTTCAGAACACATTTTAAAAATTACCTACTCTTTCCTTCTTCCCTCCCCCAAAAGGTACTGGTTTTATATCTACCCATATTTGATCGAATATGATCACTCTTACAAACAATCTCTAGAGCTCATGGCCTCTTCTAGGGGCTGAATACTCCCTGAAAACCATGAAACAAAGACCAGGCTGAGGTTTCTAACCTGTCCCAATGTTAAAGGTTGCAGCCACACTAAGAATGTCTTTTCCCTTTCTATCCTTTTGGAAATCACATAGCAAGGACTGCTTTTAAAATTATTCTTCCAGAAAAAATGCTACAAGACCAAAAGCTTTTTATTTATCTGGACTGCAATACGGCAATATATGATTATATGCCAATAGTCATAATGAAAACATTCTAATAATTTGAAAGGCATTTTCTGAACCTGTTGAATTCTTATATGTATATTGCATCTACCAGTCCCTTACATGTTTTGTCCTAATTTTTAGTTAGATTATTTGAATTAAAATTAGAGGTGTTTAAATTTGGAAAACATTGGCATTTTGGAATTTGTCATGTTATGTAAAAGAAATATTTCAGAAATTTCCTGGGAAGTTGGAAATTGATTTAAATGTTTTCAGAAAACTTTTGTTTGAAATTCTATGGGGATACTGGCAATTGTTCATGTCATTTCAGTTTTATAGTTCACATAATCCATTTGGAGAAAACATCCGCCTTCTTCCTTTCAGCCACCAGGAGACACTTGCTGTACAGAAGAGATAAGGTGTTTTAGTCATTATAAAGGAAAAGCTGACCAGAATTATGTGAGGAATAAAGTACAGGTGACAGCATTGAAATTATTATAGTGGGCCATATTTTAGCCACCAAGTAAGCTGGAAGGAACCTGCGGAGGTCATTTAAGTCTGACACGCTGCCCAAAGCAGGGCTAACATCATGAGTAGCTCAGGTTGCTCAGCCTGCACTAATCAAGCATGAACGTCTATGCAGAGAGACATCCCACAGTCTAAATTCCTAAATTCCTGTCCCAGAGCCAGGAATTGCTTTTTCCTGCCCCATTGGTGGCTGGGCTTCATTTGTTTTCTCATCTCTCTAGAAGCAATAGACATGCTGCTTCTCTGCTCATACCAGGAACACGTGTGAGGAAACACACTGAGGTGAAAGTGCTGGGCTGCTCTGTGCAGGGCATGGGGGCTGACTGTGAGGGGCTGGCATTGAGGGAGGGTCAGGAGGTTGGAGCCTGGACCAGAAGCTGCAGGGGAAAGTTAGGGGAAAAACATAAAATCTTTATCCAAGAGATTACTTTTGCTCAAACAGACTTTGAAACAAGTTTTGCTGGTGTTTTCAGTGAACTTTCAAAAGGCCTTTTGCTTTCTGAATGTCAGCCAGATGTTCATTGCAAGCTACCTATTTAAAAAGTAATATTGAGAGATGTTCGCTGTGTGGCACAGAAAAGTGAAAATATCTCTGCATCCAAGGCAATAACTCTTATTTCCACGGTGAATGCTTCACTCTGTTTGAGGGAGAATCTTCAGAGCATGTTTATGTTTGTGTTTCTGTCTAAGCATTGTGATTTTGCCTGCACAGAGATTTTGTTCTCTTTTTGGCACGAATGCATCAGTTTATTCAGCTTCAAGCAATTTTGCTGAGCTGCAGCACAGGTTTGACTGACTCTTTCCTGCTACAGCATGGCTGTAAATCACTGTGAGATGTTATGAAAGACATGTCAGCTGCACAGAGGGCAAGTTCTGCATAGAAAAGGGGAGAGGAGTTCTCCTTGACCAGTCTGGCTCCAAAACCTGAACATGGCTTCAGCTGGGAGGCCACAGCCATGTGAAGGTGGAATTTCAAATTCCTCCTTCCAGGGGATTGCTCTTGTAGCTTCTTCACGAATATTAAATGTTCAGTTGTTAAAAATTTTACCTGCTACAACACTGCATGATTTTGGATTTCACTGGAGATCCTAAATGTCCCGTTAATTTATGTGGCAGCAAGCTCAGTGCTGTTATGTTAAACTCAGAATGAAAACATGAATGGAAACATGAACCCTTGAGATCAGCATGAATCAGATGAGCAGTAAAAAGAGGGTTTGATTTGTTCCAAGAGATTTTATGAATTGGACTACATCTGGCACTGATGATATAATCCAATACCTTATTAGTTTTTCCAGTGAATTAAATAGCCAGTTCTAGAGAAATGAATATCTAAAGAGGAAATATTGCTTGTTAAGAGATTTATACCTAAGTGAGCTAATTAGTAACTTGGTAAGGATTTGACATGTTATCTTTTTGTATTTAGCAGGGGAGAGAAATAAGGTCAAATTCTCGTATGATCTTCAGTTTAGTTCCAACACCTTGTCTCTTAAGACTGCAGATATTTCTTGCTTGGACTTGTTGTTTACTGTTTGCTATCAGCCAGTCAAAACTCAGGTGTATTTATTTATTTGTTGTATTTTAGCAGGCAAGAAACATCACAGTGAGGATGCAGAACTTTTGACAAATACTTGAACCCAAGTCCTCCTAAGTTTCAAAACCCAACACGTTGAAAAAGCTTATCTTCTACAAATAGATGACCAGCAGAGATGCAGAAACATCCATCAGGAAGTTTGTAGCTCTGGTTGCATCCCACTATTATCCTCCCTGTTTTCTTTCAAACAACTGGCCTTTGCAGTGGACCAGGAAAGATGATAAAGGCAAAAGATGTGGAAGTGCAATTTTTTACTTGTGTGAAGAAACTAGAAAACATCAAATAAATTTGCGATTCAAATACAGTTGTCTGTCAAACAAGTCTGACTTGTTTGTGGTTAGAGGCAGATACCTTCCCCTCTGTTCCAGCCCTGCCTTCACACTGTGATGTGCAGGTCTCAATCTTCAACATTGTGCCATGTTCTTATACAGGCAGCTTCTAAACCCTAGCACTTAATACCTTAAAATGATCGAGCCTTGCACATTCTGTTCCCAATTTCCCAAGATATGCATTCCTTAGTGATGTGTTTGGGTTTTTTTTCCCTTGGTATACAATCCATTGACTTTCTTCCAGGTAGGTTTTAACTGGGTTGTTTGATAGCCAGGACTATTTAGCTGCAAGTACTTGACCAGATTATTGGATTCTTTAAAGGTTAAAGAATCCTATTTGTTTCCTTCCACAATAGATTTAAATCTTTACTCTTCCTTATAAAACCAAGAAATTGTTTTCTAAAAAGCAGTCTGTGGAAAGCATTAATAACACTCACCAGGTGTGAAGCATGTGGTGACGGCTTTGTTCTTCTAGATACATGTAGGTGTTTAAATGATTTATATCCCAAATGAAAGCATCGGTACTGGCCTATAAGTTTTCAGCTTGTCATTTTAGAATGCCTAAGACAAATGAAAACAAGACAAAGAAACCTTTAAGTGGGAAAAGTTAGAGACCTGTCTTAATTTTGGCTCAGCGCTTTTGAAAAGGTTTTTCAATCAAGGAATTAGCTGCTTGCTTTAACATTCCCTGCAATTCTTTTTTGGGCTTTTCAAGTGGTGATGTTAGGCCAGTGACTTGATGCTGATATCTATGGCAGTGTGTATTTTGCATATTCTGCAGTCTTAAAAGTGTGCTGAGCTCCTGAAGGGATCCAACACACATACTCCTTGTGTGCTAGTCTGCAGGAGTTCAAGGCAAAAGCAGGCATTTAGGAGGAGCTAGAAGACAAGCATTTAAAGCTCATCAGATAGCCAAGTTTGGGTATTTTAATATACGAGGAGGAAATTAAATTAAAGACGGGGGGAAAAGATTTCTTTTTTAGCAAAGTATTCTACTCCATTACAGCAAAGGGAGTGGCTGTTTATTTTGCAGATCTACTTTTTTCCCTAAAAGTACTTTTGTGTAGGGCTCTCACTAGAGGGTAATCTTTGTCATAACTCATTAGTTCTTACCTAAAATCAAACTATTATACTTGATTTTACATGTGTAATGCCCTGCTTTTAATATTGTAACATGGTCCAAAAAGCTGGACAGCGGGAATGAGGAGATGGTGAGAACGGAGCTGTGTGGGTGCCTCTACACGTGTGCAGAGCGAGGAGCCAAATCAACACTGGGGTGTCTTCTTAATGCCTGTGAAATGTAGGGATCAGTCCTGGAGCCTGCTATGATAGTTTATTTATTTTCAAAGAAACATACTGGAAGACAGAACTGTAAATGGGCTAGAGCCGTGCTTGGGATGCGGAAGAGGTTTTGAAATGTGAATCTGACTGTGCTATTATTTCATCCAGAACTGATATATGCTTGCTGAATCACTTGCTTGAATACTTTCTGGCATGGTTGTATGTAGGTATAGGCTTCAGGTCTGTTTCTGCAGTCACTGGGAGCTGCTAGTTGTCTCAAGGACTTCCATATTGAAGGGCTTTTGTTGGAAAAGTGTGCAAATTGTTTGAGATGGCTGAGATGTTATTTTCCTCAGGTGCCACAGATGTTATTTTCCTCAGCACAATGACACAGTTTACATATTGGACCATGACTATAAAGATATCTCATTAATGACATTGTAATGGCAGTGTTTTCGTGGCTTAGGACAGAATTAATGTGAGGATATAGTATTACTAAAAGAGTCAATCTGAGGAATAGCTTTTGAAAAAAAATGGTTTAAAAGTTGCCCATAGAATTCCCAATACTACCCACTATAATGTATGTTGTTTAATAGAAAGCAGAGAGTTTTAACTGTCCTGAAAAGCAGAAACGCTTCCTTCCCTGTTTATTATGTGCAACAGTTTTAAATTCTAACTTGAGGAAAACCACCCCCAGTGGACTAGAAAGCCAGAACTTTGGCCTGCATTGTATCTGGGAGGCACATGAAGACGTGTTAATGTTTACACAGAATATTATTCAATATCTGGTTATGTAAAGTCTATTAATCAGCTCTCAGATCCTTCTTACCTGTTTTTGGACTCACCTGGACGCCACCATAGTTGATGTTTAACTAGACTTGTTTAACTCCCTTCCTTGGCTCTAGATTTCTATCCATGTAGAAATGAGCCCCCTTTTTTGCTGGAATGCTGATCTTGATGAGTTGTTACCTGAGGGAATCTGGGAAAGACTTCTAATGTTTGCACTGTAAGTGCTGCCTTTAGATGCAGCATGTATTTGTAAGTGAAGACATCCTTATGCTATGGCACTGCCAGCTGTAGTCCCCGTGCGTGTCCATAGAAGGACTATGCTGTGCAAAATGAGAACAGCACTCTGAGCAAGGAGTGGACACAACTGCCTTGTCTGTGATCCTGGAGGAAGTGTGTTTGAGGTGCTTAATATAAAGGTAAGTTTCATACTGAGATGATGGAGGTGAGTGACAGCTGAGGGTGGGAGTTGGGGATGCCATTTTAGGTCTCAGACTGAAAAGTCATTTTCCTGTGCTCTGTTTACAAAGCCTGGCAATTGTGGTGGTTCATGAAGCATCAAATCTGCTGAGCTAACTGTTGGAAGGTGTATAGTAGATAAATCTTACAATATTCTTGTGTGTTCTGTAGGAGTGTTAGTACTCTTGCCACAAGCTGTTCATCCAGTCAGCACTGCTGTTTTATCTGTTTTCTCCTGGTAAGTTGTGGATAGAGTCACAGAACAAATGGCCATTGTGCAGGAAGCAACACAATGGATGGGGGAAACAAATCTGTTCAGCCACTCCTGTAAATGCTAATGAGTTCAGCTAGATAATACTTTTGTTTTTAATTCAGATGTACTGCTATATGCTGGTTCCCTGAGCACTACTTGTACAAATTTTATCTGTCTTGGTAATAAAACAGACAGTAAAATGGGTGTTCTACTTGCTAAATTGCTACAACTGCTGCTGTAACAACTGATTTGCAGCAGGTACAAACAATGGTGTGTGCTGGCATGGCTACCCAAGCTTCAGAACTCTCTCAGACACAGAGGCAAGGTGCCAGAAAGCCAGTAGTTGCACCTACTTCTACAGACTGTACATAAAGTACCAGATACACTCTTGTTATTTAAAACAGAAATACAGTAGTGTAATGAAATGGGTTATTGAAATTTGGCACTGAAATAATCCATCTTGGAAAACCTTTATTTATCCCTCCATATACATAATTTTAAATGGAATCTGGGTTGTGGCATGCTTCTTGTGTGAGGCTTGGAAACGTCATCCTCCCCCACCCCTTTGTGCTGCAAAACCTCAACACTAGAAACAAATCAAGGTAAGGTGAAAAGACCAGGACACAGTTCCTAAATCTGTCTTAACATAAGCACGTTGCTTAAGTCAATGTTATTGCTAACTTTGAATATTTTGAAGCTTAATTGTCTAGGCATTGGTGTCTAGAGTCTTGCCAACAGCAGCACTTTGACATTCTGTTTTTCCCTTTCTGCAAAGAAAAGATTGAAATGACTTAAATTAGCTGATTTATTTTGCGTGCGTGTGTGTGAAAGTTTATTCTCTGAAAGATAGTGTCTTGGCTATTATACATTGCCAAATTGTAATTTCAGTTTAATTATTTTTTTTTTTTCTGTGAGATGAGAGAAATGAGTTTTCACTTGCAGCTGTTTGGTGGTTTCACCTTTTGGGCAGAAAGGGAAGCCTCTGGCTCCATTCCTGGCCGGGTCACCTAACCTCTGTTTGTCCTTGGGAGTGATGGGAGAAGGATGCACTGTGGCGGGGTTCTCCCACATGGCAGGCACTGCTTTCTGGCAAAAAAAGCTGTCAGATGTCACAGTGAGCAGTGTTGTGGCAGTGGATTCTGTAAGGGGGAGCTCTGGCCCTCTGGACTGCACACCTTCTGGTCCACTCCTCTGTAGCGCCACTTGAAATGTCTGTGTGTTTGCCTGGAGGGTGACAGGTTTCTTCTGCATGTGTCTGAGTGGGTGCTGGGACTGGTGGACAAAGTCAGGCATCTGCAGGGAGAAGGGCTGCAGAGGAGCAAGAGGACATGGGGGAGGGGTCATGCCCACGCATGTGTGGGGTGGTTCGTGGAAGAAGGAGTAGCTTCATGTCTTCTTCACTGACCTTTTGTCTTTCCTTCCTGTCTGAATGTAGCTATCAGTTTCTGTTGCACTATTTCAAGTGTTCTCTATTTTTAATGAAAAGAAAGATTGAAATCACCCCCCCCCCATTTATTTTTTTGGGTCATTTCAGCAAGAAAAAAGAGGGGAGGGTGTTGTGTGGTTTTTGGGTTTATGGCTTCATACCTAGGAGCTTCTCCCCACTGTCTCTCTTTCACACACTTACTTGATAAACTTACAAAGTAAATCTCTGTACATAAATGCAAAGCATCTCCAGCTCCACTTGATTTCAGCTGGCGTGCTCTGCACCTCTGGAGTACTGATGCGTAGTAATCCCAGGCTGCAATGATTCTCGAATGCTTAGTGAATGCATCTCACAGTGAGCCTTCTTTGCTGTTCCTCAGTTTCCCTACCCATAAAATGAAGATAAGGTATCATAAAGATGGAAGAGCACTTTTGACAGCTTTGAATAAAAAACACTCATAACAGTGTTTCCTACCTTTATATTTTGTTGGTGACTAAATCAGATGGACTTGTTTTCGAATTTGTTACTTAACTTTTTTTCAGCAGTTTTACACTTTTCAGCCATTTTAGTCTGAGCCTGGAAGAGATAGGTATAAGAACCTGTGTAAAGTACTTTCATAACCATATGAGAAATAACGTTGAAAATTATTAAAATTGAGGACACACATTGTATACCCAGCTGCCAGGTCAAGGCCAGAGCTACAGGAAACTTTAACATAAATATTAATATAGCAGGTACTTTAATTAGCTGTGCCCTTCAATCACTTGTTATTTGCCCCCTTGGTCTCCATCCTGAGCCTTCATAGAATAGGATGACCCCTACTTGTCAAGTCAGATTTCATTCAATTTATCTAATTACTTTTGGGACCCTTTTAATACATGCTCCACAGAGTGCTAAGATTGCCCAGCTCTGTCTCTTTTCCTGGACTCAAATGTGTAATACAGGATGCAAAATGCACATCAGAACTCCTGCTTAACATATGCACAGCCTGCTTTAAACGGCACCTCTTATTAACAATTCCTTGCTTCCAATCAACTGAAATAGCTGGGAGCAACTGTACTTCATTTTTCTCATGTTAATGCCTTGCCTTTTTATTTCTGTCTTTTTCCCTTTGAGGCTGCTTTTGCTCCAAAGTTAATGGAAGGAGAACTGAAAAAACTGTCTGAGAGCATACCATGGAAGTGTAACCTTTAGGGAGGTGTTTGTAGTGGTGTGAAAACCCTTTTGTAGATCTTTCCACATGGCAGTGATTCCCCCATTGTGAGCTGTAGTCACAGTCCTGTTGGTGTCACTTCCAGCTTGTGAATGCCTCACTGGTCTCAAGTAGCAGTGTACATTTCAACTTAAAAGAAACATAATGTTTTTTTCCTTACTTGTCACACAAATTCCTTAGTAGCACATAGACCTCAAGCTCTCTGCAAATTGTGTGTTGAGTCTGATCTGTAAAGTTAAGTACTAGGGCCTTATGTAATCTTCAGACTTAAAAAACTATTCTCTGATTTAGTGTTGGATAAAAATTGAGTGGAATCATATGCTGAGTTTTAACAAGTACCATCCCAACACCCCAACTTTAATATACAGTCGACAGACCCACCTTTGTCTATTTTCTACTCTTCCTCCTTATGAGGTTAGAGCTGTTTTTAAGGCAAACCTAATGTGAAAGGAAGAGGTGGAGATAGTGGAAAGGTGAGTCAGATTTACCACAAGGTTTAAATAAAATAAACCTTGAAAGCAAAGAGTGATGTCTTGTGATATGTAAGATTTATTTTTTTTAATCCAAAACCTCTTGTTTCTAAAAATAACAAGTATTGGAAGGAGAACAATTTGCTTGCTGTGAGGGGAAATGGGCCAGCTGCTTAACAGGACACGGCAATTCTAAACAGTCCTAATCAGAAGGGGAAGCAGAATGTGCTACTCAGTTGAAGTTCAAGGGCAATTTATAGAGGCAGAAAATAGTATCTATTACTCCAGACAGAACATGAGTAAATTAAAAGAGATTATATCTTGAGTGTGTGAAAAAAAAAATCAATAGATTTACTGGGACCTGGTAGGTAACTGCCTGGAAACCCATAGCTTTTGTTCTTGATCCTTCTGCATTTAATATTTTCAATTGTAAATTGGAGGTGTTCAGCTGCATTGGGCAATATCCCTGGGATGCTGTGCTCGTTAGGACCAATGAAATAACCAAAATCGCTTCCTGCAGAGATTTCTGCAACCTGTTGCAGGCCTATGTAATTAGTAAGATTGGATGTCTTCACCTCTCTGTGATTTTTGATTGCAGTCTGTTTTTTTACTTTAATTAAGAGGAAACAGCAGTGTTTTAATACATTTATGGCTCCCTTCCTTTCCAAAAAGTTTTGCTTTCTTTCCCACTTTTCCCCCAATCCCTCATCCCCAGTACATGCACTCACCACACACACACACAGAGCATAATCCCAAATCTCTGCATTTGTTTTCTGAACAGCTTTGGGTAGTGGTTGAACATGCAGAAACTGAAATTCAAAGGATACAAATTCCTGCAAGGGAGACATAGACATCTACAAAATGTATGAACTGTGATCTAAGAAATCTCTGGCAACAAAGCCATGCTCTTTCAAACATGGTATTACTTAAGTATTACTTAAGGTTTCTTTTGATACTTTATATTACTTTAATGCATTTTCTAGTCTGTTAATGGAGTAGAAGAAACAGAGCATCATCAAGAATAAACTGTCTTCAACAGTCTTTTCAATTTCTAGTTATGCATAATGTGTTTTTGCTGTGATATTTTTGTGATATTTAGGCTGTTTTCTTGAGTATTTTGAGCACTGCATGTTTGAATGTATGCATATTTTTGCATGAACTTTATTAAGACATGTCAACATTTTCTGAAGTAGGTTTGGTATTACATTCTGCATTCAGACTGTCCTGCTGGGTTTTCTAAGGGCAAAAATGGGAGGTGGGATGGTGTGGAGGCATTATTATGTGATCTCTGTAGAGAAATTATTGGGTGGATGGATCATCTTTTCTTCAGCTGAAATTTCTTCCCATATATAAGAACTGAGTAAAGATGGTCAAGTGTTCTTTTAAATAAAAAGAATGGTTTCCCAAGGATCTGGTTAACACTTCTCCCCTCCTTGCCCATTTTCTGTGGAGAAATATTGCCTTTTTAGAATTCAACAGAGAGCTTTTATATTTCTGAAAAACTAGAAATATTGCTATATTGTCTTAGGGTGCTTTCTGAGGTTCTGTTTAGTCCTCTGTAAGCCAGAACCTCCTCTCCTGTCTGCAGCTCTTGCTTTACTGTGCTGTGAGAGTCTCCAAGTGGAAGGTGCTGTCAGTTCAGTTAACAGGGAAGATCATAGAATACAAACTTGTCATTTGAAAGATGAAGGGAACAAAGAAGTATGTGAATTCGTCTGAACACTGAGGCAATGTTTCCACATCACAATTTTATGTTTGCAAGTGTTAATTTTCAGCCTACCACTGAGAATATTTTTGAGATATGGAAACTGAATGTCCAAATGCCCAACAGTAGACTCATGTATGCTCCTACCAGAGCAGTGGTGAAACCTTTGGACCTTACTGAGAGGCAGGTTTGGTAGGGTCTGATTCAGTTTATTTAGGAAGATCTGAGTCAGGCCCTTAATGAAAAGCATTGAGACTTTTCAGTACTAAGGAGACCAGTTTCCTGCTAAGAGCTTGCAATTATGCTCCAAGTGTATCCTGCACAAAGGCAAGTTTTGCCTTTACTTCAATGCTGCAAGTCAAACTGTAAAACTCCAGTCACAAACAGTTTCAAAATTATCCATCCTCCTTTGCCATTTTATGGAGTGCTGGTAATATGATGGAATGGGCACAAGAAGACTTCCCTGTGCCAATTTGAACAAAAAGGTTTTGGCTGCCTTTCAGACTGAAAATAGTAGGTGCTTACATTTTTAATCACAGAATGAGCAAGAGCTCACGTACACACATACACGCACACAACACACTTGCTCTGACGTGTGAATGCGGGTCTGGAGGTTTGTTGTTGACAGCAGGGTCACATTCAGCAGTGGCTGTCTGATTAAACAAAAGTAGTCTACAGCATGGCAAACAAATTGTGCTCTGGGTTTCTGATCTATCAGCAGCCTTGCCAAAATGCCAGCTAGCTGAAAAGGAGATTTCATTGTTTCTAATTAAACATGCTGTGCTCACTTGTCTAGTGCATGCTTTCAGAAGCAAATGCAACTGGTCCCCTTTCATTTGCACTGTTCCCTCTGTGCTGCTGCCTCCTGCTCTTCACACAACTGCATTAGATCTTTCCCAGCGGCTTTATGTATAGTTTAATATTTACGTGTGGGGAAGTAACTGTTCTGTCTTACAGATAAGATGTGCCGATTTCTGTGTAATTTGCAGTTACAGAAGAGTTAATCTCTTGGGAAGAGGGAAATCTAAAGAGAAGCATTGTGTTCTCCTGAATAGCCTCATTATTATCTTAAAAAAATTCCTTGCACACATAGACAAAAATCTGTGTATGGGCTTAATGTCATAAGATTCTTGAGTAGTATAGGATGTGTACAGCAGGTTATTGTTGGAATTCTTTTGTTGCCGAATTGCAAATGAAATCCTGCTACCATAATGTACAACTCCCTGCAAAGTGATCTGTTGTAGACCAAAACTCTTATGCTTAACACAGTAAATGAAAATCTCATTAATTGAAATGATTCTTGTTTAACTATGGAGTATATCAGCTAACATAACGAAGGCATGATCAGATGTCCCTGTGGTCTCCAAGCTCAGTTGACTAATTTTTAAACCCTGAAAATTCTAGATAGGGAAGTAGATAAGCAGAAAGCATGAACAGTAGATGATACCAAAAATCTTGCAAGCAGGGTCTGTCCCTGAGTGTGCTGAACAAATGACACTTGTGGGGGATGGTCAACAGTGACCAAGGAACACTTCTGGAGGCTTAGTAACCATGATTGGTGTGGAAAGCTTGGAAGAACTGAGTCTATCTAACCAAGAGAAATAAGCAACAGCCTTAAGGGAGATTCAACATGGTACAAGTGTGGAGGGGAAGGACCAGCATGTGTCCCTACCACTAGCAGTGTGGCTAAAACACAGCAAGGGCATCTCGTACTAGATATTAACGCTGTTTTTCAAGCTGTGTGTAGTCAAGTATTGGAATAGATTCTGTGCGGTCCCTGTCACTGGAGGCTTTACACCTTTAGTGCACTATAGAGAAATGGACTGATTATACCGAAGAGAGGAAAGGGTATGGACCAAGTGTCCTCTTGAGAAGCTCCTGGTTGTGAACAGGGATGTGATTTATACCTGGCATTTGTGTGACTGCTACAGCTATTGCTACCACAGCAAAAGGATCAGAGTCAATTTGCTTTCCCAGTTGTACCATAGATGTTTTTCCAAGTCAAAGAGCAGGCTTAACACTTTCCTTCAGAAGAATACCAAATACTGCTCAGTGACAGCCTGTAGCAGATGGTAGGTTTCTAGAGGTGACTACAGGAAAGATCAATTTCTGTCTTTAGTGGAGGGGCTTTAAAGGTGCAAACAAATCAATTCCTAGTAAACATTAGTGTTGTGAAAAATGCACATATTCAGTGGTCACCTTTTAGAATTGTTTTCCTTCAGCAGGTGGGCATCTTTTTAAGAAGCCTGCTAGTGCCTAGCTAAATTCACAGTGACAACAAAATACAACACTCTTCTTATGTTGGTAAATAGTAAAGCTATTTACTTTACTAATGTAAAGTAAATAAATAGTAAAGCTATTTACTTTACTAATGCTGGCATCAGCTGATACTCTTGAAGGGTCTTCCTATGGTTTGTTATAGGACCAGGCAGACCTTATCAGGATATTTTCAAAGCAGTGTGCTATTTTGCTAAATGCAGCATGTTTTTCAGAAGTCTGTTGGTTTGAATAAGGCTGGAGAGATGAAAACTTTGACATTTCCTAGTGGTTTATGCTTAAATTATGAAGTCACTGGCCTGAGATGAGACCATTTATTGGAAATGAGCTGCTGAGACATGAACTTGTCATAGCAACTTTACAGGTCTGTCTCCTAAGCAAATATATTCCTCTGTAGTTTTTCTTTGAGTGAAAAAGACATCAAAATACTTTCTGTTTCTGCAAAAGGCTGCCAGCTGTGGTTGTTGGGGTTTTTTTTTTTTTTTTTTTCATGGAGGAAAGGGGGGAAAAAGAAAAAACCATGAAAGCTCAAGCAAAAGAGAGCCGTTTTACTTAACGGCTTGTGAAGTACCTGAGGTGCTTGCTGCTTTTGCATGACACTGCATTGCATTCCTACTTATGCTTTATTAGTGTGTTTCTGTGTCCTTTTTCTTTATCCAGGTGTGGATAGAGATGGTGTTTTAACCTTTAGGGTTGTTCAAGGCATATAAAGTTGCTGTTATGCTTTTCCTGGGCTGCAAGTCAGATGGACTTTCCTAACTGATACCTATATGTAATGTAAATTAGCACTTCACTGTAGGAAGAAGTTGATCATCCCTTTTATTCCTCTGGTGATTCTTATGAGGCTGTTGGCCCATCTTAAACCCAGATCTTAACCTTTTTCTGGACTCTCCCATTTCCACCCTCTAGCCCCTGCTTTTCTATTACTATTCTTGGATTATAAACAGTAAAAGTCCTCTATTTATTCAGTAGGTGCGATGGCCCACTGGCTTACAGTATAGTTATATCAGGTTCCACATTGCAGCTTGTCTAAAAGCATGTGGGGATGGGAAGAGGACAGGGTTATTTGTCTGTCCTCACCTCCCATCCCACATGTGACTTATGCAGTAGGCTGTCAGAGTACCTGTTCCCATAACTGGACTGAATTGTAGTCTGCACTACATACTCCACATGCTTTAATAACACATCATAGACTCCTGTTTAATTAGGATATATATTTTATTCCAATTTCTTTGTCTGTCTTTATCTGGGAGATACTCAATGACTGTATGGTTGGGATGTACTGTGGCATGAGACACTTAACAGCATATCTGAAACCGAAGGTGAGAAGGAATAGCAATCATGCCACTCTTTGGCACAAAGGGCTTTCTAAACGCCCTCCTAAGTGAGGATTTAGAGCCCTACATTTCTGCCTATATCAAACAGAAATCAATCTGCTTCTTACCTTTATTCCCTGCTGATCTTGGTTCTGAGCTGTGGCTGTTTTGGAAAACAGAAACTTCTTTACAATGTAGAATGACCAGACATTATATTTTGTACTCTTTGTATGTATGAATGTAAAGCAATTCAGCTGTGTTGTATCTTGGAATCCTGAATAATCTTCCTTCATTAATGTGTTTAGAGAGCTGATGTTTCATGCTGTGTTGTAGTGTACTGTTACAGGAAGGGTTTTATTATTTATTGTATTTCTTCCTGAAAAAACATAAAAATCCAACAAAGGAAGTATTACTGTAGAGATAGGAAAGTGATGATCATAATAAATATATTGACTACAGGTCACCATTCAGGTCACTATTTTACTGTTAGTTTTTTTCTGACTTTAGGAATAAAAGATTATTGCAAGAAGCTTTTCAAATAATTTGCTTTATTCTTTCTCTTATCACATAGGGCTAGTCTATACACAAGCTGATACCAAGAGCATTGAAAGTATTTTGGTGTTAAGTCTGCTTATAGACTGGTCTTTCCCCTTAGCTTTGAAGTCTTGCCTATCCAAAGAAAATTACTACTGATGGCCTGTGAGCGATGTATGCAGTCATGCTGGTAATGAACATAACTTGTCTGCAAGTGTCAGCCAGGATAAACCATCTTTTACTCCTTGCAGGAATTGTGGCTGAAATACAGTTAAATACAGAGATTTCTTGGTACAGACTTTACAAGCTTTGTTTTCTAACTGCGGACATCTGCTTTTCCCATGAGTGCTTACTTTCTACTTCCTCTCAGGTTGTTTGAGAAGTGTAACGGTCTCCAAAGCCCTTGGGTCCTTCCAATGCTACACCAGTGGCAGACTGGGATGGGAGGTGATGTTCCTGGCTCCCCAGGCAGACATCCCACAGCTGATAAGAACCATGTTCCCTTGAGAGTGCATGCACATTGCTTGGGTGATCCATTTTCTAAGGTTGCTCTGGCAACCCAGGTATGCATGAACAAAAAATATGGTTATTTCTTGTTAGACATATTTGGTTGCCTTGGTAACAAGAGAATAATTAATCTGAAATGCAACTGGATAGGATAATTGATATATTTTGAGGAATGCCTACAGGCAATAATAGGGATTTGTCTGCCACCAACTGTTCCAGACTTCAGAAAAAATAAGGTTGGGCTCTGAAACAGGAACAAGTGTGTTTTCTATGAGTCTGGATGTAAAGGTAATACCATTCTTCCTCATGCCTCTGAGGGATCCTTGATGGACTCCTCTGCAACTTTACTACAGATCAAACTGCATCTATTATTTCTTTTGAATATTTATTTTACACAATCCAAAGAGTTTAGAATACCTCTGAAGTAATGAGTTCCCACTATTGTTTTATTTCTTTGTTCTATGAATGAAATGCCTTGCAGCAATCTTGGAGGTTTCTGTACAGGAAATTCATATTGACACTGATGACCCATTATTATAGATACTAATGACTGATTATCAGGCCTTGAAAGCATTAAAGCCCCTGGTTGCTAAGCTGGCTTACTGTACTCCAATCTCCATGGAAAATTTATGAATCTTGATCATCCAGTATTTGATGTTTACTTAAATGGCCTCATGTTTTCAACACCTTGTTAATTTTCTTAAAACCCCTGTGCAGGACACAGTAAGACCTATTTTGCAGTGACTGCGAGGTTAAAATTTTGTCCATGTTCATCTCCTTCTGCACAAAGGCTAACAGGAAGGGGTATAAGAATGGCATGGGAAAACAGATGGGAAGAGTGCCTGTGGGAAGATTGAACAGATGACCCTGGGGTCCTGAGACTTGCTGGATACATGCTGGAGCACAGCTCTATCTGACCTCATAGCTAGCTAATTTTCTTCTTTTAACACTAACTTTTTCAGAGCTATGATTTTTCTGCTAAGCTGTTCTGCCCTGGGCTTTTTCCTCTCACCTAAGGGTTTGTCCTCCCATCACTGGTGTGAAACCTCTTCTTGCCGGACAGCATAGGAATGTCTTCTCCCACTAACAACTTCTGTTCCCAAACAGGGTATAAAGCTGGCAACTAACTTAAATGAAGACTGTTCAGCCTGGTTTTAAGGCTGTTTATGTGAATTCATCAGAAACTTGACAGTTTAATAATATTTCTGGAATATAAGGTCAATTATCCCTGCCATTTTATTAATTTCACCTTTTTCATTCTGGATGTGGAATCTGATACCAAGAAAACCCACTATTCATTTTAAACCGGCTCTGAATCAGGTAGAGCTCAGAAAGAGATCTGTTTTCCTGGAGAGGGAAACTGTAACTTCTCAGAGTTTCCCAGGAATATAAATTCCAGCAGTGATAGATCACAAGGTCAATATGACTGGAAAAAGGAAGTATTTACTTTATTATAGCAAGGCACCAAATAGTGTGTGCTTTCACCTTGAGGACCCTAGAAGGAAAATGTTTCCAGAAAAAGAAAGTTAGGGTTCTAATGAAAGCAGAAATACTTTTCATTCCCCCAAGACACTGTTTATTGTGTTAGTATACAATCCATCAACAGCAGTAAATAGATTCAATAAATAAGGTAGTAGCCTAACATACTTCAAGATTTTCTGCTAAGGGAAATATGATTCTCTTTCTAGCACAAGACAAGATCTTTCTTTAGTCACAGACAAGGACAGGCTGAATGAAAAATGTCTGTACTTGAATCCTTATAATGAAATTTGCAACTGCTCAGCCATTGAAAATCCTTCTAAATTTACTTGTGTGGTTTGCTTTGAAAATTTGTGACTTTTAAGTAATGAGTAACTTTTCAAACCATTCAAATAGGTAGTATTCATTCCTTTATTGAGGAAAATGAGTATAAACTTTATGAGTATAAACTCAGTAAGCAATAGTAATAAGAAAAACTATCTCAACTGAGGAATTCTAATACCAGAAAAATCTCCCGGACTAGAACAGAGGTAATAAAAATGCATAAATAACCTAACCAATTTGGAAACAGGTTTATTGTACAGATTAATATTTTTAATTTGCTTATTTTTGTTCACATTTTTCCTTCCTCATCTGTTATCCAGCTTTCAGTAAAGAGAGGAATAAGAGAGAAGTGGAAGTAACAGTAAAAAATCAGGACTGGTTCTAGACGCTGTTAAAATAATCAAAGAGAAGGTAACTTGATTGTGCATACATATTTTTACTAGAAAAAGATATCTGGAGCCTTTCAATCTTGCTGATGTAAGTAACAAGGTCTAGTGTCTGAAAGTTGAACAGATTCAGCTGTTAAATTAGATGTACTTCTTTAGTTGGGAAGGTAATGAACTGTGGAACTGCTGTCCAAATGAAGTCTGGAGTCACCAGACTTTTCTATTTTTAAAAAGGACTACACAGGTTTAAATTCAGGTTCTGGCAGGCATCCTACAGCCTCTCTGCATGCATGCGAGCTGGATACCTGCATAGGCAAAGTTGCCTGCTCTGGGCTGAGAGTCTCTGAAGTTGTGTTTCTGGAACTCTGGGGAGATGAAGAAGGAGAACCATCTGTACTTCTCTGAATGCCCTTCAACACTTGTAGCTGTACGATACTCTGGTAAATTGTCAGAATTCTACACTGTTGATTTGATGGTGAAGAATTGATGAGGCTGGTTGAGAAAAACCTGAGCTGAGCCTCTTGCTCATCTTGCACCTGGCTTGAGCGAGGCCTAACAACTGAATCATGTATGGAGTGAAGCAGAGATCTCTCAGCTGTATGTTGTTTCAGGGTGGAACAGAAAACTGCACCTCTACCAGCCAATAGTCACCCTCACTTCACTGTGAAAAACAAACCTTGTGATAATCTGGTTCATTTAGGAGATAAGGTTGTGTGCAAAGACCTTTTGATGAAAGTCAAAGAGCCTTTATTGCTGTCTCAGTACATGGAAGAGGTCTGAAGTGTTTATTCTACCTCTTTTGTCAGCTATAAATTTTGACTCAAAGTAACAGAAACCTTCATTAATCCCCAATAACAAATTAACTTATACAACCCTCAGGATGCATGTGAAAGAGAACGTGGGACGTGTAACGCAAATATGGCCAAAGTCACCAAACCCCACCTATAGCATACAATTGTTCCATCCCATTGGGACAGACCAAAATTTATAGTATAAAAGGAAGATTTCAGGGCAGAAATGTCCTGCTTGGGATCAGTTGATGGACTCTGTCTCTCCACCTCTCCTGAAGGGACACTTTTAGATGAGCTTTGCACCTCTAACTGCATTGGAACAGACATGGGAATATTAATTTTCATATATATATATGTACAGCACTATTAGATCTCTCTTACTATGGTTTCTGTTGTGACATGTCAACACTTTGTAATTAGTGCATTTATCACTGGCAGCCCTGAACTTGCTTTCCTGTTTCTTCAATAAACTGCAGTATTGGTGAGTCTGGATTGTGTAAATCCTTCTTGAATGTGATCAGATCTATAGTGCTGGATTAGTAAACTGCATTATTTGTGCATCTCTGCTCATTAAAGTATTTCTGAACTTGACCAGACCTATAGTGCTAAATTAGTTTTGGAAATTAAGCCCAGCTCCACCCAGCCCCTCTGATCTCTGAGAACCACCTGGAATGCAAGGGGGTTTATTTTCTGCTAAATTCCCTTTATGCAACAAATACAACTATGACCAAATCTCATAATTCAGACTTTCATACTTTGCCTGCCTAGGTCTGGGGAAAAAGAAGGGAGGTCAGTTTGGTCGTGCTCTTCCTTGTGGGCAGTTGACTTGGATGTACTCTGGAGTGATGTTTCTTTCTTTGTTTGAATTATTAGCGATTGCCTGGACTGTGGTGAGCACTAATGGAGTAGATGGTTGCATGTTAGCTTCTATTAACATCTCTATTATTGTATCTGATCCATTGCATTCTGTCTCCTGCAATAAATAAGCATATTAGACTTCAATTTTCCTACAGAAAAAAAGTACTTTTTTTTTTTTTTTAGTTGAGATAATAATCTCAGCCTAAAAATACTTGGGGTTTTCCTTGTTTTATCTGGCCACAGGCAAACCCTACTGAAGTTTACCATGACTACTTGCATGGGAATGAAAACTGGAGCATCTTATCATACAGTAATCTTACCCTGAGAAATGACATCATGCTTGCCTGTTGCGTAAAGTTGAAAAATACTGTTCTTCCTTCCTCGGCAATCTCAGAAGAGTTCCTGACATCCAAATATCTGTCCAGCTGCCACAGGGCAGAGTGATTTCAAGCTAAATAGCAGTAGACTAAGTTTCAGTTATCTTAGAAAACATTTGGCATACTGTCACAGGCTGTGTTGTGGTCTCCTTCACTACATTTGATACATTTTATTTTGAAAATGGACCATTTTAATAGTTCTTTCAATTTATTCTTTTTGTAAAGGAGTATTGTAATGATAATGCTGGGATGTATGGTATGTTAAGTTATAACAATATATCTGTTATTTTGTCATTATCTTCCACTTCCAATGTATTTGAGAATGATTGCAAATTTCTCTAACAGCCTCTTACATAGTATGAAGTTTCCTGGGAAGTTGGTGGAGCTAAAGCTTCCAGAAACTTACAGCTTCTTCAAAGATGAATAGTGAAACAGTTATTTTGAAGTTGGGTTGTACTGCCTGCCTTTCTTATCTCTCACAGAGGAAAAAGCCCCTGACACTCTATGAGAATTCTCTTCAAAGCAAGTGGAACATGAACCACAGATGAAATTGTAGCTTTCCTTGAATTATTAAAAGTCTGCTGCTTTCTGGCAGCAGGGTCAGAAATCTTCATTCCTACTCCATATTTTACCTTTCCAGGCTTTCTGTCTCTTACTACAAAACCTGCAGCTGACAAAATTCAATATTGCCTCTGAAAGGACTCCTGAGCACTGTTGTAATTGTATTGTTTTCTTTGATTGCTTTGGAGATGCTGTAAAAGGAAGAACAGAGGCAATATTTGAATATTACTAAAACAAAGTCAAGGATGACAATTTAAAATGAGAAACTTCTTTACTCTTTTCCAAATCGCTTTCAGTGTTTCCATCTTCCCTCTATAGTTTCCCACTCTGCTGAAGCTGTGCTTTTCTTTAGGATCAAGAGAATGGCCTCCATTATTTCAGGGGAACTAGTTTCTGTGCATTAGAGGTAGAAGGAATTCACCACAATGATTTCTTCCACAACACTGCAGAGCAAGAGTTGTAGAAAACATCCTGCCCATGGTTTACCTACATTGGAAGTTCCCCTTTGTTTAAAAAGAATATACAGTGTGATGAAATCAGACTCATACTAACCATATAATTAGGAATGTTATTCTGGAGGGGAACTTCTGAGTCACTGGAAATGCTATAGCCAGTCAACCAGGTCATGTAAACTTTTCCAACAGCTGACTGAGTTCTGTTTGAATCTAGCTTTTCTTTGTAGTTTTTACTCCTGCTGAAAGGCCTTCCTGCTTTCAAGGCTAGAGGGATGATCCTCTATCCTAGCTGACCTGTTATGTGAGACTTTTGAAATTTATTGCTAGTTTATGCAGCTTGTTCTTGTGCTAATATTTTTGGGTTTTAGTGTCTTCTTTTCCTTTGTCTTTTCTCTTTTCCTGCTGCTGGTGTTTTAGAGACAGCGTACCTCTCAGTCATCAAGCTGCTATGCAAAAAAGGTCATCTCTATTAGGCAAAATGTATGCTGCTCCATAGGATATCTGCTGTGTGTTTTCCTTCTGTGTTCAAACAGGGGAACCAGTTGCAGTATGTCATGACTTCCTTCTATCTCACATCTAAGTTGCCTTCCCATGGAAACTGGGAGAAAGAGGGAAGTAAGGCCTAGTATGGCCTTGTCCTCATGTGGAACTGGGACATGAAGGGGAAGAGCTTACAAACTAAAGACATGAAACACGCTTTAAGATCCTGCAGTGCAACTAGACCTTGAATTTCTTTGAACAGATTGAATGATAAGGGGATGGGGAGACTAATCCATGCACCTGCTCTATCTGGAGTTAATGTTCTTCAGACACAGAATGGATCAGCTAGATCTCGCTAGTGTTTTGTAAGTAATTTTAATAATTTTTTGCATCTCTCCAAAAATCTTGCCTAATAGAATCCTCATGTACAATCTGACTCTTTCACATCTGAATTATACTGGTAGTTCATCATCATTCAGGAGTCTCCATCTGGCTCAGGTTTTCTCCCTCTTTTTTTGTTACCAAGAGATATATTTGTAGCAACACACGTGACCCACATGTATAACCTTGTTCTTAGTACAAATGACTTTTTCATCCCATATGTCTTACTTCAGCTTTTAGCATCCTTCAACTTTTTTTTGGCAACATGATTTTCCTCTGTATCTGGAACCCTTATGTTCTGAGACAACAGCAAATTTTAATGCTGCAAACACATTTTTGCACCAGATTCATTAAAAAAGACAGAAATCAAACTTATTCTAAGAAAAAGTAGCGAGAAATTACCCATTAATTACCTTTCATCTCCAGGCTTCTAATTTTGTTGTGATCTCCCCTTTAGCCAGTTCTTCTCCTAATTTATAATCTAGTATTATATTACTCTCTGGTTTCTGGTTTAACGATTTCTCTCTCATGCCACATCATATTAAGTATTGTACCAATGTCCAGGTAGATTGAATCAGCTGCCTCTCCTTGGTCTTAATTATTTACTTGCATGTTTAGTCTTGCTTGTTCTACTTCTAGTAAACCTGTGCAGCATTTCTTTCCACTTCCTTCCATGTCTTTAATTATTCTTTCAATCAAAGTTTGTTCTAAAAGATTATGTACGATTGTGGTCAGACTAATGATCCTCTGTTATGTTTCTTCCTCTTTGCTGTCCTCTGGCTGTATGACCTTTTGGAACATTTGACAGTGAATTATATGGAGCAGACCTGCAACTTCAGAAGCTATTTCTTTTTGAGGCTTGAAAGTAACCCAACCTTTTGCAAGTTGGAACGTATGGAGGCCTTCAGCCTCTTTCTGCTCTAACACAGTACTTTGGTTCCTATTTTTGTTCTGTTTAGCCATTCTTCCTGTACAACTTCACTCAATATTTCCAGTATACTTGAACTAACTGACATAAAAGCACTTGGATCTTGGTCTAAACTGTGCTATCTTTAATCTCTATCCTACTCCACCACAATCTCAGGGCCCATCTATACTTTATTGTTTTTTATATTCTTGAGCATTATATTATTACTTTTTGGAATGTCTCTGCACTGTCTAATTCTGTTTGACTTCTAATAAAATTGCTAGCAAAATTATTCCCATAAGGTTTTGACATCTATAATTTTACCTCTTAAAATGCCTGGCAAAAGAAAGATCGTGGCATCAAAACAGTGCTTGTTTCTTTCTTATAAAAAAGATGCCACATCAGATCACTGAGTTTTATCTGCTTGGATGTTATGTTGAAAGTGGTAATTTTTTGAGAATTCTTTGCATAGCTCATAGGTATTTTCAAAGTGTTCTCCAGCATTTTGTTGAAGGGATAGAGAGGAGGAAAATGTAATAAACAGGATTTTTTTTCCCTTTTTTTTTTTTTTCTGGTGTCAATTATGGCACAAATCACCAAACTCTTGAATAATAAGGAAAAAAAATTAATCAGCTTCCTTGGTAGATTTTTTGCTATGTATATTCTGGTTCACTATACATTCAGATGGTTTTCAAGGTAACTGAATCCTGATTTTTAATGAAAAATCAACTAAGAAAATGAGAAAAATTAAGGGCATGTTATTTTCTTAAATCACAGCTAAAGCAAGCTTGACAGACTTGTCATTGCGTTGGAGAGGACAGGAGGAGGAAAGACATGGCAGTCATAAGACTACCTGATCAATTTGGGGACAAAAGATTTTACTTGGTCTCAATCCATTTTGCTCTAGTTTGAGACTTTGAAGACTTTCAAATGAAATGGTAAAGTTTCCCTAGGATAGGACAATTTCCTGCTCTGTTCCAATTATCTTATTTGTACCCCTGTCCCTCATAATTAACACTGAGTTAATTTTGAGGCTATGGTTTCTTGTTTTATGTCTATTACCTAGGAGCATGTGCTGGTTTTGGTTGAGGTTGAGTTGATTTTCTTCACAGTAGCCAGTACGGGGCTGTGCTTTGGATTTGTGCTGGAACCAGTGTTGATAGTTCAAGGATATTTTTGTTACTGCTAAACAGTGCTTACACAGAGTCAAGGCCTTTTCTGCTTCTCGCACCACCCACCAGTGAGAAGGGTGGGGATGCACAAAAGGTTGGGAGGGGACAGCTAACCTCAGCTGGCCCAGGGACATTCCATAGCATATGGCATCATGCTCGGCAATAAAACTGGGGGGGAAGGTTGTCTGGAGACCACTGCTTAGGGACTGGCTGGATGTTGGGTGATTGGCGGTGAGCAGTTGTTTTCATTTTCATCACTTTTCTATATTTGGTTTTACTTCTCTTTGCTGTTTTCTTTTTCTTTACAATTTGGAATTATTCTTTTTTATTTCAATTATTAAACTGTTTTTATCACAACCCATGAGTTTTTTGACTTTTAGCCTTCCAATTGTCTTCTGCCGATTCCACTGGGGGAGCAGTTTTGTGGTGCTCAGCTGCCAGTTCAGGTTAAACCGTGACAGCCCTTGACACAGTCCAGAGGGACCTGTGAAGACACAGGAGGAAAAAGAAGCAATTCCTACCCAAAGACCTCAGGATGAACTGACATGGGGTTCTGAGCCATGGGTGGGGTGTGGGAAGCCCCAGGAGCTGGACTGGGATCGTCAGGCTCGTAAGTACCCTCAGGGCTGTGAGGGACACTGAGCCTTCTTGTGTGACCAGGCAGGCATGCTTATTTGAATATAGTATTCAGACAGATATTTTATGTTTGAAATATAAAGTAAAATTGGGTCAATTCAGTCCTATAATGGTAATTTCTGTAGTTTAGCCGTCGGAATTTAGTGTAGTTCTCTGACCTCAGAGTGATATAGCACTAAGACTCATCTAAGTTCAGAAACTCACATGCAAAGACTCTGACTTGTGCTGAAAGCTGTGAACAATTTAAATGAAATATAATCAGGATTTGGACACAATGTCATGGACGTATCAGTGAGACAGAAGCTCCAATTACAGAAGCCTGTATTTAATGTTGTAAGGGACTTAGAAATACGTTTTTCTAAAACCGAACATAAGAGCTGTATAATTCAAACAAAATTACTTCCCTAGCTTATAAGGATCCCAAATTTCATGAAATTCAGGCATATCTTATTATAGTTTTTGATCTTTCAAGAAAAAAGTGAAGAGAATGAGAATTCTTTTGCTTCCTCTTCTTGATACCCTTTATCTAGCTTGGCTTTGAGTTACGACTGTGACATTCAATTAGGTACTGAAAATGTACTCATTGATTTGACACAGAAAGAAAAAAATATGAATAATTTCACATAAAAATACAATTTCTGCAGGATTGTGAGTCCCCACTTAATACAATAAAACAGTCTTTTTTCTTTTGTTACTCTCCTGCAAAGATTTTGATGGGAGAATTCCCATATTAATACCTATAAATACCAGTATTAAACATAGCCAGAGGAGGGAGCCTCTAATTGTCCTATGAACACAATGAAAACCTGTTGGGAATTAGAGCAAAGTAAGAAACTTTTCAATTAAGGAAAAAAGCAAGCAATCAGAGGCCTTTGTTGATTCCTATGGCTTTTAATGAAAAAGCCCTCCATCTAAGCACATTTATTGTAGTTATCTTTTTCAGTGACTCAGTGCAACGTCTCCATGAAATTCAGTCCATAAAATACTTGCAGCTTGTGCTGTAAATGCTGCATAAACTGCCAAAAACCTCTCCCTGCCTCCAAACTTGGGCCTCTGTCCTTCCCTTGTTACAGCAGAATAGTGCTGGTCATTTTCAACTTGGGTTTGATTCCCTTCTCTCTTCCTTGTGTCTTCCTTCTTCCAGGCCTGTCCTGGTCAGAACTCCTGTTGCCTACCTTATCTGGCAGCAGATTGGGGTGGGGAGCCTGGCAATTTATGCTATTCAAGGGAGAGCAGTGAGATGGAGGCAATGTTTTTATCAGTTTGGATAAGTATGTGTGGAAGTGATCCACAGGAGGATTGTGGTAATCTAGGTCAGTTCACTCTGCTTTGAAGAGTGCGGAGTTCTCTTCACATCCTGAAAATGATCTAATCTATAGCTGATGATCAGTCACTGCAGTTGTTGATTCCTCCTTGAGGCTTTAACAGTCTCCCTGTATGCTTCTAAATATAATATTTGAGCAAAATATTACTTAAAATTACAAACTCCAGAGTAATTTGGAGTGTGTTTTCTGACTACTCTAATCTTCTGAATCTTCAAATTGCTACACCTATACAACTCCACATCATGTGGAGTTTAGCTTGTTCATGTTCTCCTTTAGCTTCCTGAGTCTTGGTAGAAAACTCACAAAAGGATATAAAATAAGAAGTTAGAAAAGTCTGAAATCAGGTTGTATATAGGCTTGAAATTGTTCCTCTGCATATGGCTTGTAGTGGTTAAATGCTTAAACTCCCTCTATTTCTTCTTTTGTTGAACAGACTGTTCATAATTATCTTAACACGTATAATCATGATTCTCTGAGCAGCAAATAAACAGAAGCCTTTTACAAACTGGCTCAGTGATATAAACGGGCTCCTTCAGTCCTCCCTCACCACCACATGAATGACTTCCAGCAAGAATTAGCAATTATAATTTAAGCTAAAGCCTTAAAACACCATGCCCTATAGCTGTAACAACTACTATCATTAATGGACTGGCATTGAAGGGATTATAGTCTTTACCAGAGAAGTCACTTTTTTGCCTCCATTTTGCTCTACAGTTCCCACACTGAGGAGTTGTCTTAATAGCAATTTGTATTCGATGACTGCCTGGTTATGGTCAAAGCCTTAACATGCAATGAAAATTTTGTGCAAAGATTCCCTCCATCTGCTCCTGAACACTTTACATTTTCTATTTGACTGGCAATCTTTTCCAGGACTACTTCTTGCATGTGAGAGACATGTGCTAGAAAAAACTGCTCCCAAAACTTCCAGAGGAAACATGCATTTAATACTAGTTCATTTTGAAATTACAGGTGCCTGTAATCAGGTTCCACCACATATGGGTATAGTTTCCTTTAGCTTATTTGTTTTAAGGGATATATCCAAGAAATAATGTTCAATTCCAGATCTTGGATCTTTCCAGAATTTGCAGCTCAATGTTTTGCTTTATTCCATTGCTGAAACAGAATATTGTTTTTGTGAGTAACAAGTGAATAAGGACCCTAAGGATTGGATGTCAAACTGATAGCTTCAAAAGTATGCAGTACAACTAAGTGGTAGTTTTACTTCATAATAATTCTTTTTGCTTTCTTTCGTTTTTTAGCATTATACTTCAAATAATCAGGTATGAACTGGTTCTCTATGCAAATCTCTTCTAGCTGCTGTAGATAATCAGGTTTCAGATAAAAATCGTCGCACTTCTCTTTTTTATGCTCTGAATCTGTCATCTGATCTTCATATGCTTGAAACTTGAAATTCAGCTCCTTCCAAAGGTCCAGGTGGATATTCTCAGTCTGTTGCAAGTGTTGCAAGCCTTTCACTTTAAGTTGATTACGACCATTTTGCTCAGCTGGTGGCAAATATCAATTAGTACATGTTTTTCCCTAGATTATATGCCTCTTGAATGTAAATGGAAGGAAGAAAATGGACATTAAAATTTCAGTCTTTCCTCTTCTGAAAACACTGTATGAGCATGTTTGTGTCACACAGTCATGAACTGCCACTATCTGTTTCTCAAAACTCAGTAGAATTATCTTAGTATGCTGTACTGCAGACAAAGGTTTTCAGTGTTCACTTCTCACTGAAGTGTTTTCTTTCCTTGGCCCCCAGCCATGGATTAAGTCTGTAAGCAAGCCTGCTCTCAAAAATGTCAAATTTAATTGAAAAAGGAAATAAAAAAATAAAAAGTTGCCTGGCTTGTGTCCTCTGGGTCCCACTCTTAAAAGCCTTGCAGGTTTCTGTTTCATTGACCAACCCAGTGTTGGAAGGCTAAGCCCTCACTGTCCTCACTGCAGCTTCTACCTGGAGTCCCTGGGGCACAATCCAGCCACGGTGACATTGGAGGAACACAACTAGGTTCACTTCTGGCTCACAGGCCGAACAGAGCAATAACAGGCCTTTTGTCACCTCCTGCCCCTCCCTGCTTTGCAGATAAGCTGAAGACAAGCAATAGCATGAGCTGTCACATGGCTAAGGACAATGGGCTGCTATCTGTACCTTACTGTTTCTAGGCCCAACACCGTGCATCCAAAGCAGGGTTGGAAGAGAAGGTGCAGAGCTCTTAAAGGAGACTGTGGATAAGTGGGCTAAAAGTTTTCCTAATAAACAAAGGATTGAGCAGAAACCATTTGGTTTAGAGCCTCCTGGTTTGCTGTGCTTTGTGTGATCCAGAGGGAGTTCTGAAAGAGCTGCATGTCTGTCGTGGTGCGCTAGGAATCTGAGAAAATGATGCCCCCAGCTCACCATGTAACTCTAGAACTGAAAGCTGAGAGGTGCCAATTCCCTTGGTCTACAGAATTGCCTACCTGGTCAGTTTTACTATGTGGCTCTGAAACTGGTATGAATGTCTAAACCACAATCCCATACTTAATGTGAATTTACTGAAGAGCGGAACACTGAGGTTTTGGCTCAAGTTCATGTTGGGAAAAAACTCTTGAAGCAGAACTTGCTGTCTAGGAAGCAGACGTTTTTAGCTGTTGCGAATGTGCACCAGTCCCAAGTTCTGTTTGATAGATAACATATGCCCTCAGTTTTCAGAACTTTCCAATACTTTTCTTTGGTTTTGAGTCCAGCAGACTAAAGAAATCTTGTATCTTACAGCAAGAAAATTTGCTGTTGTAGGAACTTGGTGTCATGGAAGTAGTACCCTGACAGGGGAGCAACAGCCCGCCCTGGGAGGGCCTCTTCAGGTGAGCCTTCATCTGACTGCTGTATTTGGATGCCAGCAGAATCCAAATGATCCCCATTTCTAGCCTACAGATAGAAAACTGTTTCGATCTAGAAAGCAGCATAGTGTTGATCATTATCCATTCAGAGGGAGCACACACACAAGGCATTTCAATGTGGGTTTTTGCCTGTGACATCTGCAAGAATTCTTGCTGTTCCTCTTCTGTGTTTTATCTTGGAGGGAGGTAAAATGTGGCAGAAAAACAGGAGAAACCAAGTTAAAAAATGGAATTCTCAGTCCAATGTAGGTGTGCAGTGAGTCCTCAGTATTCATGTGTGTCATAGACTTTTTCCTGCCTTCACACAGTGCTACAAAATTGCAGAAGAGAAATTTATAGCAGGAGCCATTGTTAGAACTTGCCTGTTTACTATTGAATATGTTGTTCAGTACAGATAAACTTCTAAAACGCTAAGACTTGTGCATGTGGGGAATTCATTAAGCAAGGTGTTAATTTCATTAGAATATTTTTTTAAAAATGCGTTTTTTTTTGCAGCTCCATAATCTGATAGCTGTTTTCCATGCAGAGATGAGAACACTTGGTATAGACAAATGAGGTCACTCTTAAATAATGCATTCAGAGATGTTGTCTAAATTTTCCTCATGATTCCCATGGTTTGGCTCGCTTCCAGACAGACTGGTCCCCAGACAGGCCTGGTGGAGAGTGAAAGACTGTATTTGTGTTGAGAACCAAAAGTGGAGAGGTAGGGGGGGTCCTCAGCAAGTAGTCTTAGGACTTTCTCCAGTGCTGTCTATAGCAAGGAGACCTGCCTTGACAGGGAAGAAGGCTTGTAGGACATTTTTAGTGGATGGAAGAGTGCTACAACAGAAATAAGATGCTCACCTATGTTCTGTATTCTCCAGCTGTATGAGGCAGTGCTAGGCTATCTCCTCAAAATAACCTTTTCCTTTAGGACTGGAGGCTGGTTAGTGACCAGAATAAGAGTGGGGATAATGAAGGTCTCTTCACAACTCTGTCATTGTTTTGCCTTGGGCTAATTACCTTACTTTGCTTATTTCTTAATTTCCTAAGCTGTAAACTGTGAACAATCGTATCTGTAACTTTACAAAGTCCTTTCACAAAGATAAGCAGTAAAAGCTGAGTAATATCCATCAAACCAGTCTAGGACTGCAATTCTGTATGTGAGTAGTGCTTTTCCTTGGCATACCAAACAGCTGCAGCCTGTAATGGATTGCTTTTTTTTTTGTTCATTTCCACATGTAACATTTCCTCAAGAAGATGTAGGTTTGCAATGTTCACTTTTGTTTATCTCTGAATGTTCTTGCCTCTGTATGTGTTATTTGTTCTCTCTGACTTGAGGGTGGTACTGCTGCATGTTGCTATGAAAATCATGCTTCTGCTTTATATTTTTGTCACAGCAGTTAAGGCAGTTGATCTCCAGGTTTCTTTCATGAGAACAGGAATCAGACTGCACCAGCAACACTTGTGATGCAACACTTCTTCACAGACAGAAAGAACCTGGTGCAGACTCCCAAGCAATTGTCATTCATGGAAACTTTGCATTTTCAATTGCTTCTAAAAAGTTCTGTATTCCCCTCAAAGCAAACAATTCAGCCAACATTCAGCCTTAGTCTCCTCATATCAGGGGGCAGCTTGGGCTTACATCAACAAAATTAGAATAACTTTTACAGACGTTTGTTGGAAAGGATGGGAATACTATCTTCAGTAAAATAATCATCCGCCTTAGATTAGAACTGGAGAGAAGTTGGAAAACAGCACAGAAATAGTACAAAAGACAAATAAAGGCCAGCCTTCTGGAGAATACAATGTATTTTCAAAGTTACACTGAAGGACATTTACTGCCTGCAGATATTTTTCAACGTGAATGACTTAATAAAGGCCGTGAGAACAGTCTTCAGGCATTTATAGAGAAACACCAGTATGCAGTCTCTTCACAGATGGGGGAATAACTAAATAAAAGTAATTTACATGACCTACCTCCAAAATTCTTTGAATGTTAAACACCCTAAAATTATCTTGCAGTCCAGCTCAACATTAGGTTTGTAAAGAATCTGTGATTGATTCTAAGTAGATGAAAGTAGTAATGTTTCCTTAATGAATTAGGAATGCAGCTGACTGAGCCAGTGAGGGCTCTCCCTAGTGTTAACCAGGTGACAGCTTTAGAAACAGGTGTAATTTCAAGGCATCATTTCAAGAGATAATATGGTTATGAGTCAAGGCAACATTTTGTGGTCAGCAAGTACAGCAATACATCTATATATTTGGGATTGTGGGCCAGTGTCAGATCCATCTCTGAAAGAAGTGGGTCTGTGTTGCGGTCCTCTGGGTGTGGCTTGCGGCCGGCCCCTTCCCGCCGGGCGGGGGGTGCCGGTTCAAGTCATTAGATGTTGCTGAGGGTATGAGTTGTAAGCAGCATTTTAGTTCAAGTCCTCTTAATTATCAAGCAAAAATCTCCTAAGAGATCAGTGTTTCCTTCAAATTGCAATTAATATTGTTTTTTTATCAGTATGTTGGACACATAAGGATTTGAAATGTCTTTCAAAATTTCTGACTACAGTAATAGCTACTTTCTTTATTAATTATTGGAGAAATAATAAATTAACTTCTCTTCCAGCTTTTTAATAAGGAAGTACAAGCTGTCTTTGAAGTACTAGCAGTCCAGTTATTTCTGTGTTATTCTGGCACATGTAATTATATCTCTCTAAGTCTTTAAGCCATTATGCTTATCAAGCAAATCAGCAAATAAGTCAAAGGACAACTCTAAAACTGAAGCAGCCTTGTCTGCAATGCAGGAAATAGAATTCTGCTGCTGTTTTGTGGCACATGGGGCCATCAAAAATCTATCTTCATCCAAATCAGATAAGTTTTACCAATAGATAAGTAGTAGCAAATTATGGAGAGAGGTAAATATACATGAAAATAGAGGAAAAAGCCTCAGATTTCAAATATAATATGCTTCTGCTGTGACATGTTCCAGTCTGAAAAAAGTTTGCCAGAAGAGTGGAATGAAAACAAATCTACATTTCTCTATAACCCAAATGGAAACAGTGTTTACAAATCTCCAGGTATTCATAGGAGAGAAAGTGTTCTTCCTACTAAAGGGGAATAATGAAAGAAAACAAGGATAAATTATGTTCTTCAAGAAAAGTCTGAATCCTTGTCTACATGGAATGGTTTCCTTTAAAAAACCATATATTTATCCCATATTTTCCTCTGATGACACTAGTAGAATTAAAGAGTCTGTCTGCTTTGTTTACATTGGGTTAGTTTCCAAAGAATAAGAGAGAAATCCATAGAGTCCTAGACTGTCTCACAATACTTATGTACTGTTTTGATTGCAACATCCATCCGATTTTGCATTCTGGGTCCTTTTCCATTCTTGGTTTTCTACTAAAACCTGCTGTATTTATCAATCAAATTCAGAAAAGCCTGTGATTCCTCTGATACCATCTACTTCTTCATGTGGTTGACGACACTGACCACTGTAAATCAGATCATTATTACTACAAACAAGGTAAGCATGCATATTCCTGCAGCATGGATGATGGTCCTTCTAACAAAGTATTCTTTCCCAGCATTCTAAAATGTTTTCATACTCATACTTTCTTTTGTCTTTTGGTCATGTAGTATGGATGATGAACATAGGTCACAGGACTGCTTGGAAAATGACAGTAACCAGCAGAGGCTGTAGAACAGCAGGATCTGGAAGGCTCTTTGAGTGCAGGTCATCCAAGAGTGTCTGTAGCACAAGGCCAGCTCAGGTACCCTTTCAGTAGAAGGGGTTGTCTGTCATCAGATAATTGTTGCTCCTGAGAACTACTTGCTGATTTCAGACCAGTTTAGTGATATCTTTTTAAGTGTGAAGGCTGTAGTCACTGGTGATAATGCTATTTAAAAGAGTCCTCTGCCCTCATTTTTCTAACACCAAATGCTACAAAGGAGATGAAGTGATAGATTTCCAGGACTGGGATTCTAATGAAACACAGAGGTCACTGATGGGACCTGGTTACCAGTCCCTTCCATGTATTCAAGTGCTTAACTCCCACTGAAGTTGTCTGCTGATTTGTTCTTATGAAGTTCCAGAGCATAATCTAAATTTAACTTCTGATTTTGTCTGTAGGGGAAGTTAATTAGCAAATCTCAACTTGCCCACCAATATCACTTTCATTTGGTGTTAAGAGCAAGTTTACCACTCAAGTCTCTTGTTTCTTTTTTTTTTTCATAGCAAACAGCCTCTGCTTATTATCATATTAAAGGAATGCCACTGGTTAAATCAAGCAATGAATATAAATAGCTGTATTACTGCCATCAGGCATCAGTGTTTATTTAGTGGATGTGAATCATGCGTGCCTCTTTGATCTGGGTTTGACTAAGCCAGTGCTGTTTTCATACAAAAAAGGTTATTTGCAAACATGGCAAGAGTACGTATATATTAAGTATGGAACTAATCAATATGGAAGGGTCTCTGCTACTTTGACAACCCTGCGTGCTGCTACAGTGTCTTTAAGTGTTTTGAATTTCTCTGTGTGTACCTGAGTCCCTGCAGACACTTACAGCTCTTTTCTTTGGACTAGTGAAGATCAAGATTGATCAAGATCAAGTGTGGGCCCCACTGAAATCAGTGGCCAGCCACATCACTCTCAGGTCCCTCTGAAGGGCACATATCTGGCGGCAGAGAGGACAAAAATAATCAAGGACAAGGCTGATTTATTTGTGGACTGGTTTGATTACAGTGAACGCAGGACAGTATTTGAAAGAGAAATTTGTTTGTGCACAAACAATCAGTTAAGCAGATAGACTCAGACCTACTTGTGCTCATTACCCACACTGAACTTTTTATCACTTTTTGCTAAAGCAAAGCTCCTGTGTTGAATTTTAAAACCAAACCCACATGCCTTCCCTTCAACAAACTATATGCAGACTATTGTGTGCATTGGAAAAGCAAATGATAACCCATAGGTACTGCCAAAGAAATGTTATCGCAGTCATTGTGACAAACAACTTAGAATGAGACTCATTCTGATGCCAAACATTAACCTGGGCAAAACAGCTGACAGGAATGGTGTTTATTCAACCATGGGTCATGACTGACCTCAAATGCTCTCCAATGAGGGAACAGAGGATGGCAAATAAGTGGAAAAATTGTAGAAATACCCAAACTAATAGGTGATTTCTGAGTCCAAAATGTGCACCCATCCCTCTCTCACTTTGTTATTTCTATTATAAAACAAAGTCATACAAATGGTTTAGGATTAAAAGGAAAGCTAGACCTCAAGGGTTTGCGCAAATTTGGCCTTCACTCCTGTCTTTGTAGGAAAGTTGGATTAGTTTTGCATCATTGGGATTTTTTTTAATGACTTAATGTAATTTTTATTGTTAATCTTCCCTACATTTATAGGATGTTTGTGTTATAGGTGTTGCAGAAAAGGAATTTTAAAATAACTTGGAATGATAATTCTACTAGGAAAGCATAGTGTACCAGTGAACTATTTATCTTTCAGTCTTGATATTTTGTAATCAAGTGAATTATGCTGTAGCTTTATCTAATCTAAAGAAAAGGGTGAGAATTTTTAGGATGAAAGTGAAATGGTGATTGTTTTGAACAGTGAAAAAGGAGAGAGTTTGGGTGTGGTTTTTTTTGTAAAGATGATATGCTCTTCATGGCAGTGTTATGATGTTCTCTAACCTGACTGTGCATTATTACGTCAGAGATTTTGTCAAAGAAACCCAGCCAGAAAGGGATGATCACAATGACACAGAGAAAAGTCCTTGAAGGAGCAGCAGAGATGCAATTATGGGGTAATACCTTCCATTTAACCTTTTCAGCTTGGACTAATTTATTCTTCTTTGAGTTTCTGGAACGAGTCCGGACAAGGGCGACAAAGCTGGTGAAGGCTCTGGAGCACATGTGCTATGAAGAGAGACTGAGGGAGCAGCGGTTGTTCAGACTGGAGAAAAGGAGGCTAAGAGGGGACCTTTTCAGGATCTACAACTGCCTGAAGGGAGGTGTAGCCAGGTGGGGGGTCAGGCTCTTCCCCCAGGCAGTGGCTGGACAAGAGGAAATGGCCTCAAGCTGTGCCAGGGGAGGTTCAGTTTGGACATCAGGAAGAATTTCTTCACTGAAAGGGTGGTCAGATATTGGAATAAGCTGCCCAGGGAGTTGGTGGAGGTGTTCAAGTGGATGTGGCACTTACTGCTGTGGTTTAGTTGACATGGTTTAGATGATCTTAGACATATTTTCCAACCTAAATGATTCAGTGATTCTAGTCCAGGAATGAGAAATACCAAGGCTTGAGGTGAATAGAGTGATCAGGTCTCACTTATTTTAAGGGATATTCTTGGTTTCATTCACTGTTACATGAACAAAGGGAAGGTAGATCAATCAACCCTGTGTTTTATTGATGCAATCAAAGCAATGTAACTATTGATTGAAGCTGTTGTTCTCTGCACAATTCAGCCTGAAGAAATGTAATATTTAAACTTATCCAAAGCTTTAAGGTATGCATGAAACTGTATAGCTTAAATGAGAATCATGGCTGTGACTTCATGGTGAGAATTTAGCCTGTTTATATGTATATGACCTTATCTCAGGCTTCTGCTCATTGCACCTTTACCTAGCTAAGGAAAAGACATGTACGGAAGAACATTTAGAAAAAATATGATGAATTAATAGATATATATAGTTTATATATATATAGTTTCTATAGATATGTATAGTTTGTTATCTGTGTTACTGAACTGTTTCACTGACTGTAAAGATTGCAGTGTCTCAAATCGTGTGAATACTGTAACAGTATTGTGACCTCACCCTGAGGATAGTCAACTGCTGTGCCTTGCAACTGAGTGTGCAGTCAGATTTTGCTGTACTATATGTAAGAAATAGGTTCTAAAAGTCAATCAATTTCTCAAGACTTTTTGACATCCAAATATATATCTCCAGTTTGTTAATTTAGTCAAAGCTTTTTCTGATGATGAAAAAAATTTTGGGTTTGAGTATTTGTTTCAATCCTCCTTATAGTGGATTCCCACCATGGTGCTGAAGTTCAGATTACTGTCCTAATGAACACTTCAACAAGTAAAGCTGTTACAAAAGGTACCTTAATAGACTTTTTCCTGCAGTAGTCTCGATGAAAAAACTGGTGATATTGTGAAAGATATCTTCAACCTTTGCCCCTAGCACTGCAGACAGCCCCTCCATGTGCTTTGGCAGCAGCTTCAATGGGATCTCAACTCAGAGAAACTGTGGGGTATGTGATGCAATGAGAGCACATTAGTACTCGGGCAACGAGCCTGCTCACCTTGCCCCAATTCAGGTGCAGAGCCAAATATTCTATAACATCATTAAACAAACAGCAGAAACTGTTGGTCACACAGAGAAATATTTGCTAAATTACAGAATCTTATCAGAGGGAATGTGTTCTTTCTGTGTGTTGGTGGGACTTTCCAGGAACTGGAGATACATAGGGTCAGAAATTCCTGGCAGCTTCAGTGCAGCTGCGTGCACCCTCAGTGTCTATTTGAAACCACAGATCACATGCTATTTCTCTCTCTCTCTCTCTCTCTCTCTCTCTCTCTCTCTATCTCCATCATTCTGTTTCACTTCTCTATCAACTTTAAGTTGTGAAAAAGATACATGACTTTCATTTTGATCTATGCCTATTTTTTGGCAATACTTAAAAAAAATACAAGGTGCCAGTAGAAGCCATTCTGATCCTGTTGAAAACTAGGTCCTCTTTACAAAACTTTTTCAATCCTCTCAAGAGGATAGAATTATTTAGATGGGAATATAGATAATAAGGATTACCAGGGCCCCAGCTATACAATATATCACGTGTAAGGAAAAATCTCTCTCTAATAGTGTCTTAGAATTTACAGACAGGAGTCCCTTCAGGAATTAACAAATTAGTTTGACTTTTTTTTTTAGTAGAATTAGGCTAGAATTAGGCTAGAATACTCAGTAGGCTTTGAATTGGCTAGCGACTTTGAATGGAGGAGTGCAGAACTTTGAGTACAAGGGAGTCTTATTGATAACCCTTCAGGAGAAAAGATTGCAATGTGAGTTTTAACACTATTCTACACCAAATAATCCATCAATATGGATGGTTTGATGAGTACTCAGGGCAAAATCTAAAGGCAAATATTAGACACAATAAACTCCAGCCAGAAGCATCTGCACCACAGGAAGCCAAACTCAGCTTTTCCTGTTCCTCATAGAGCTCTATGTCATTACGCATGTAGAAATATGATAGGAAGCTTGTGTATCTTTTATGCATTGTGTCTCTTCATTACCACATAATTTCATTTCCTGATAAGTGAACTACTTGGCTAAAGAAGAATTTGAAAAACTGTATTTCAAGCTGAGCACACACCACAATCACCACAATCATCACCACAATTGGCACTCAGGTCCCTTTCCATAAAAATTTCTGAATCTACGGGTCTCTACACTCGTGCATAGCTCTGCCTTACCATTCTTTTTTTGAAGGATTACAATTTAACCAGGTAACTGGGCCCTGTCTGTGGAGTTTATTGAGTCAGTGAAAGTCGCAGATAACACAATAGTGTCATATTGTGTTTAGACAGCTGCATTTGTGATCAATCAGTGTTATGCAGGGTAGTTCTGTGACATGGGTTTCTATCACTAAACCATTTGGGCCTGCTCCTGCTATTGCATTAATTCTCCTTAATAACCAGTGTTTTCATTATTTATTTTTAAGTGCTTTAGATACAGTTCTCAAGAAAAAGTTGAATGAAAATGTCTTGTTATAGGTATGTAATTAAAAAAAAAACACAGAAAGATTTCTCATTTGATTTTTTTTTTAATTAGTCCATCTTTCCTTGTTTTGCTTTGCTATTGCAAGTTAAGTTCTTTATGCTTTTGGTGTAAATGTGGATGTCTCATAAAAGTTTAGCATGTGTTTGCTCATGGCATCTTCATCATCTGATTTCTGTCTGTCAGCCTCTACTTCCTACCACAGCTCTGGTCTGTTCCCAGACTGAGGAACATTCAGAAATCTCATAATTCTTCACACTAATAGTTAATCTCCTGTGATGAATATGGTTCTCTGATTGTTCCTGTCTGGTTTCTGCTCCAGTAAAGACAAACCAGTCTTTATTTCAAGAAATGATTAATATGTGAAGTAGCCTCAGTCTGCACTTATTCGAACTTTCATTGAGTGGTTTGCTAATACTGTATGGAAGGAAGTGCTGGGATGCTACTGACGGCAAGCAGTCTTGCTGGTACAGGTTTAGCACAATATTCTGATACAAAATTAGCCCTTCTTTTACCTTAATTAGACCTGAACACTGCTCAAAATACATATCCTGTTGTTAAGGGATGTTCTTGCTTCAGCTAGAGACATCACCAAAGCTTGATCTGCTTCTAGCCAATGCTCCCAGAAGGAAGAAAGCAGAGATAAGCTCTGTTTTTGTAACTGTGAAGCTGCCTGCCCCCCAGGGTCTTCCATCCATCTGCAATTTCCCATGCTCTCATCCGTAAGTACAGTCTCTAACCTGAAGAAGGCAATAATTGTCAGAGTTCTGAAGTCATGGTTATTTACCTCAGCACAATTTATATGTTTTAATTGTGCAGCTGGTTCTCATGTTCATGAGCTTCTGAAGCCCAACCCTTTGGCTGTTGTGTCTGGGTATTTAGCAATTGATGTGTATTTATATAGATGCATCTGGGGTTTTTTAACATGGATGTGAAAATATGGGTGGTGATAATAGTGGTGAGAATTGTTCTGTCATGAGGTGTTAAGGGGAGAGAGAGGCAGATGGAATTGCCTGTTGCCACGAACTGCTTCCTGCTTTTGTCACACTTTGTAAGTGTTTCCTGATGTTGCAATGAGTAAAAAGGGAAAAACCCCAACCCAACCTGATATTCAGTTCTGCAGAATCCTTATGCAAAATCTACAGGAAATTCTGGGAATAAATTAATGGATTTGTTGGCTTTATTGTTGTGAGGAGTTGAGCTATACTTTGTGTCTTGAGATGCCTACAGGTCTAGGCCAGGGTCTGCATGGTGAGTATTTAGTGGAAATGAAAGGTCACTCATGGATTGGAGGCTGGAATTGAAGGGTAAAAATCGGGTTGTGTACACAACACTTATTCTTTTTTAAATGGCTGTTTTCCTTAGGAAATAAAATTCCATTTATTTCACCATGAGACCTTCTGGGAGACATACAGGACCAAAAAAAAGTATTGAGTAAAATACTTTACTTCTTATTCCTTTTTTCTTCTAACTGTTTATTATCTTTTTTTTTTTTTTTTTTTTTTTTTTCCCCTTTCCTTTTTTTTTTTTTTTAAACCCGGTTTTTTAATTTCCTTTAAACTTTTTTTTAATCGATTTTTTTTTTTTTTTTTTTTTTTTTTTTTTTTTTTTTTAT
>VZRZ01004225.1:542310-579147 GCA_013398175.1 Climacteris rufus
CTTTATAACATCTATACCTTTGCCCTGTCTGTTTGCTTTCTGGCACTTGACTTTGAACTTTTCTCTGTCTTGTGGCAAGTTCAACAGTTAATGGTTGAGTTAAAAAGTCTTGTAATAAAAAGCGATGCAGAAGAAAGGGGTGGACAGAGGCAAGAGTAAGTACTACCCGATAAGCCTGGTAATTGTGGTGGGGTAAATACTGAAACGTCCAAAAGTCAGTCCTCATGGTTATTGCCATGGGGCCTTGGAAAACAAGGCTAGAAATATTGCTTTTACTGGTTCTAATGATATCCTAATTTTAAACACAGACTAGAATTTGTTTAGCTCCGTCTTATCCTTGCAATACTGCTGCATGTTTATTGTACTTGTCCTAAAAGTTGACATCTCATTTCCGTTCTTGTCCACCTTTCTGTTCTTGCACCAGAAGAGGTCTTTTCTCAGTAGTTGTCCTTGTTAGCCATATGACTTCTCAAATTTACTCTGTGGGAATTTTCTGTACCCTATAATTATGTCTATGTGATGGAAGTCTTTTTGCATGTCCTATTTAGCATTTGCTAACTGCTGTTTGTGCTTGCCTCTGCCTGCTAACAATGGACTTTGGATTTTTTTTTTCTGTAGGATTAGGACTTTTTTAACTCTTGCATAGTTGGATTGAACTATTTAGCAAGTACTGAATGTGGTATTTACACTACAGTTCTATGCAAGGCACCTCTTTAAGAGTGCTATTTGAAAGTATTAGCTAAGACTGACCCTGAAATTACAGGCAAGGCTGAAATCTCAGACTAATTTTAGGTGATGATTTAGGCAAAACTTTTGTCTCCTTTATATTCGCACAAGTGGTAAAATTGTTGAATTTTCTGTGCCCAAATCATGCCAAACTTGTTTGCAACAAGAGTAGTTGTTACAGCAGCGGTGGATGCAGCTTCAGTATTGCTGAAATGGCTGTTCAGTGGTGCATATTCTTCCCTACCAACTGATATGGGGTGTTTTTAACACCAAAGAGGTGAGTTGGGAGGGGGAAGATGAAAAGGGGAATTACATTCTTGCTGAAGTTTTGAGCTGGAGTATGGAGAAACCAGAGAGGTGAAATACCTGAGAAAAATGAGTGCTTAGGCAGGGTAATAATAATGAAAATAATCAGATCTACATGGCCCCAAACATGACAATTCATCTTTAATATGTTCTGTAACATGTTATGGGTTATTGTGATTAACATTGAAGGGACCTGACTGAAATACAGTTGATGAAAACAGCTAGGCAGTTTACATGGGGAATGATCAATGTGGTGTTTTTCCTTTCAGATTTGACCACTAAGAGGAATTAATCTAGGTGTGAATAGCCTAGAAAGTTCATTCATATTTAGCTCCAGCCAATGGGGAACTTCCAGTGTGGGAACTGAAGTCGAATTTAGGCTGTACTGATCACTAGTAGTTGTGGCCACACTAGCTCTTATTGCCTTCTCTTTAGGACTGTTAAATCCATGTTTACCTGAGGCGGCTCTAGACACTTCTATTACCTTGGGAGATAGTTTTCACTTTGGACAGCCGGGTCTTGGGGAGATTTCATGGATAGGAACATCAGGGATAGGGCTGGCTGATGCTCTATCAGTGACATTCAACAACATTTACATTAAATCAGTGCAATTAACTGAAGCAAGTCTTATTTAAACAGGGTTTAATGAGCACATACACAGCATTTTATGAACATGTTAGAAGGAATGTTTGTAAAAAAGATACATTTCTCTAAAGTATAGAAAGTTTCTGAAGCTCATTCTGAAACTGCATGGTAAACATTTTAGAGGGTTTTCTGCATCCTTGAACCATTTTCAGTACCTGTTTGAGAAAATATATTTTCAAACTCAGTTCCACTGCTTCCTGTAGACTAGACTGAAAAGTGAACATGCTTGTTCTTAAGATCTCCAAATTAGATGGTGCAATGACTCAGCCTGAAAACCAGTCACAGGCAGCAAACATTCCTCCCCTGAGATGAGTGTTTCTAAGAAGCAATCAAAATGAAATGACACAAGTAAAGAGAAGAAATTAATCAAGCTTTCACTTCATACAGATTGGGATTTGTTCTCTAGTATTTTTATTACTTTTTTCCCCCCTGAACGTACCAGATAAATATAAGAGGAAGTTAACTTTTTTTTTCCCTGCAAAGGTAGGATAGAAGACATTTTAAAGCTGTTTTTGTTTTTAATGAGGACAAATATTTTGTCTATATTAAAAAGGGCATCCATGCTGATTCTTAAATATAAGCCTCATCTCCTACTTCCAGTAAAGCATTAAGTAACTCAAATATCTATAGAAGTATTGGGTTAGCTGAAAAAATAATTTTTCTATAGCAACCTGCTGAATAGTTCTTAATTACATCAGTAGTAACAGATTTCTTAAAAAAATAAAAAGAAAAAAAACCAAACAAAAAAGAAACAAGCCAAAACTTTAATATTTGCCAATGAATGACCAGAGCTTTGAAGTCTGATAAAGGTTGAATTGCCTTGAGTTGCAGCAGAACATTAGAGACCTTGTGCATTATATTTTTAAAAATGTATTCATGATTTTCCTGCTATGTTCCTTTCATTTGAAATAAGAGATGAGAGCATAATCCCGTGTCCCTACTTCTCATTTATGCTAACATCCTTCTTTTTTGCTAGGAAATAGAAAGCATTCAGATATATTCTGTTGAATACAATGCTGAGAGACTGCAAATGTGATTTGGTTCAGTAATGGTATTGCTGCTACTTGTTACTGTGACAACAGAGCTATAGTGCTCTCTGAATGGTAGTAAATCTCATTTTGAGTATTTAGAAACTGGATACCCTTGGCTCTTTACTGGTCGTATCAAGAGTAGAGGTGAACGTTTCTTTTCTGTGTGAATCTTTTCCCAGTTGCATGTCACGGTAATAAGATGTCATTGAGCAACTGTATGGAGCCTTTCATCTCAGTGAGTTGTGAGCTAAATCTTCAAGGTGTAAAGTGAGCCACTGAGGTTCAGTGTGTGTAGGACTGCTTCCCAGTGTGTGGGAAGCTTCAGGAGCCCATCAAACTCTAGAGCTAAACAGTACAAAGGTTGCTTTCTCAGACTCTCTGTTTCAGGATGGAAGGAGCTGCTCATGATGCTTCTTGAAAAAGACAGTATCATATAAAGTGATTAACGATCCTCTTTCTGATTTACGTAACATCTAAGATCTAAAAATAGATCTTCATATACATGGGAGTCACTCAGGACAAAATCTTATATATGTCTTAGCATTTTTCCTAGTAGTACGCTTATAGTTCAACATATTTCTTTGGCACAAAGCAGATCTTTTAAATTTAGTAGCATATCTTACTGAGAAGATGTGAATTTCTTAAGTTTTCCCTGCCTTTATGTGCTCCTGTAGTCACATCTTTTTTTACCTCAAAATAGGGAACGGGTTACTCCTCTTACTACTGACCATCTCTGGTGTCCACCCACTAATGCAACAGCACTCTACAAACTTCATCCACAGAAAAGAAACCATAAATTCAGTTTTTTGAAACTGGAGCAGATGCATCCAGGTCAACTGGTGACCCCACTTAAGTCAAGAGCAAAGTATTGGTTAACCTCAGTCAACAGCATTTAATCTAGGGCTCAATTTTTTTTTTTCATGTGAAGCCATTAAGAGTTATTTCTGTTTCTTGTGATACTGTTTTTCTTGTTTTAGCATGGAAGGTACCAATTTACCTTTTCTAGGTATGAAATGTAAGACAATACTAGACCTGAGGCCTTTAAAAAGAATAGTGCTTCAGTCTGTTCTGTTCCAGCCAAAGCAGGATCCAGTCCAATATTACTGGTACATTGCTGTAGTTTTGGTCAGAATTCAAAGTAAACAGAAACACCTGACACAAATAATTTTCATAAAGCCACAGGCACTCTTTTTACATTAAAGTCTTTTTACATTAAGGGCTTCAGTGTTTTGCAACTTGTAAACTTGATAGCAAACATGGCTAAATTAACTCCATGTAATGTAAAATGTTCTCTAAACCCACATCTCTTTCTATTCAGCTGTGTACAGAGGCAAAGAGAGAGACATATGAAGACTCCTAACTTCAGAGATGTTTTAGCAGAATGCTGGTTAGCATGGTATCCCTCCAGATGTGAAGTGCATTAGGAGGAGCAGATTATAGGACGGCTGTTAAACGCAAATTTTCGTCTGCTTGGTATAGTTTCCCGCTGCTCCACTTACAGCAGTCTAGAATATAAAATAAGTTTGATCAAAGCCATGCTCAAATGCAATATCCACTTAAGTCAGCAGGAATTTTTGCTTGAACAAGAACTACAGGATTTACTACACAGGATTTCATAGAAATTATTTTAGTGGGAAGTTTAATAGTGAGTGCAATGACAAAAAAAGGGGGAAATAACTTGGGATAAGGGATTTGTAAGAAAGTTCCTGTGTTTGCATAAAAATTATCCCAGATACTTTTTTAGCTTTTTTTTCTTTTTTTTTTTTTTTTTCCTCTTGTAACACCTGTGTTGTAAAAATCAAAAACAATGTTGCATTTTAAAGTTAGCTCCTTTAAATTTTTTCTTCTTCCCCTATTACTCACATTTCTTTTCCGGTTTTTATTATCCTGCCCCAATGGGGATTTTCTTTTAACTTTGTTATATTATAATAGTTACTGTGTGTACATGAAAAAACCACTGACCTTTTACTGACTTGTGAGTCACAGGATTAATAGCTGTGCATATGACCTTCTGAAAATACTGCAAAAATTTCCCTTAACCTGGTTTTCAGGTGAACAAATGGTAAAAGTCCTACTCTGAATTTTCTCCACATTTATGGCAATGGATTGCTTCTCTTTAATAACTCTCTTGGATTTTCAAGTTATATGTTTTGATTTCTAATCTATAGAGTTATACAGACAGTAATACAGGTAATAATATAGTTATATATTCTATATTGGTTTTAAAATGCAGATATTTTGTGCATTTTGGAGTATGTAGCTTCCATAATTGAAGATATTTAAAATTAGTTGGTTAAGGTCAGTCTCTAAGCTCATTATTATCTTCACTCATGTGAATAGTTTCAGAGAAATTCCATAGGAAATCTAGAACCAGTCATTCCAGTGGTCATGCTTCTGGAAGCATAACAGAGTCTTGCAATTATGGAGGAACAAGTTGGTTACAGTTTTCCTCTGTAATTCACCCAGCAAATGCCAAAACCAGCATTAGGACTTGGGATTTGCCTCACATAGTAGGGTAAAGCAGTTTAGTGAAAATTTTCAGAAATAATTCCTAATTTTAGAAGTTATGACTACCAGTAGCTTTCTCTGAACTTCATGGGAACAAAAAACTCCATCCCCAAGATGTCACTAGTTTCAGATACCCCATATGGAGACATCCAAAAGTGGAAGTCCATTGGCTAAGTTTTGACCTTAACCTCTGTGTATTTAAACCATTCCATGTAACAAGTAGAGGTTATGAAAAGTGAGAGGGACACGGTGATATCGTGGGAGAAATATTTGGCAGTGCCATTTGCTGCAGAGAAAAAGAAAATAAGGAACAAAACGGACACAAATAGCAAGGAGCTGTTTGAGTTCAATAGAAGGGGAGCAGAGCAGTGAAAACAACACTTTGCAAATGGAACAAAATACAGTCTGTCTCAACATAAATTTTCCAGGTGTATTATGTAACCTGCAGAGAGCATTCTGATAGTAAAGCACCATATGTATGTTGGGAGTGTAAAGTAATACTTAATTTGCATATTATTTTATTTTACTTCATTTTTGACCTTTTTACCTTGTTTGCATTAGTGTAGGGCTTTCATTATTTACTGAAAACCAGACTTCTTGTGAGTCAGACTTGCTGAGAGCATGGGAGTATGTATACCAAGGAAGTGTATCCCTTAGCAACAGAATGCAAGTTAGGGTTCTTCAGAACTTCTCTATTCATGTTTTCTCTCATTGTTAATAGGTCTTTTATAGAAATTGGCTCACTCTTCATTTGGAGTGCTTTAGACCCAAATGTTAGTCAGGTTTAATGAGACAATTCTGGGAGCTTCATTTGCCATCAGAGTTAGTAAAAATCATGCACAGGGTTACATCAATTTTTCCAAAGGTACAAGCCTCCTCAGGACAAAGGTAAGGGAAGACAATTGTGTCGCTATTTTTGTAGGTATGGGCTAATCTACTTAACAAACATATGAACTGTAGAAAGGGTACATTTTAATTGAGTTTGTCTTCATATGGTTTGCCTTAGTCAGGCTTTAGGCATTAAGGAACAGGTTGCCCTATCAGATGTATCAGTTAAGTGATTTTACCCAGAAAGTATTTTAACACTACAGGAGTTACTCTTACAGCAACTGGGTATATTATCTTTCTGTTCCAGTGCCTGTTTTACTTCAAGCATAGAGTGACACACAGATGGCAGTTAGAAGCAGTCATGCCATGGGCTCTCAGGTCTTACATCCTGACATCCTATGGGCCTTCCTTTAAGTGACCCACACCACTTGGCTCTCCATGGTTGTCACTGCCACCGTTCCACCCTTCCTGCAGCCTTCTCGCCTGAAGCTGATGCATCTTGACAGCAAAGAACATGAGACCTAGATTCCACGGGTGCCCATCTCCTGGAAGGTGGCCCAAGTCAGTCTCAGAGTATTCCCACACATTTTCCATGCAAGGTAGCAGTTGTTAGCACCCACAACTCACACCTCAAGCTGCCCGGCTTTTGACATTGTGGGTTGCCACATTGATGATGGCTGATGAACTCGAGACCACTGCCCCCATCCATATTTATTACACCCTGAAACCAGACTCGTAGGTACATGTTTAATGAAAAATCCCCAGACAACTAGCACGTAATGATCAACTTCATTGTCCTCTATATATAATAAATTATTTAGGAAAATCACTAAAGGCTAAACTGGCTAAGTAGTGCTGGTAAGAATGAAAGAATTTGGAAAGGAAAATATTTATCATAAGTTGAAATAAAGTTATTATTTTTTGTGCCTTTTCTTGTTGATGGCATAATTCACCCTACTATTTCATTATTTTACTTCTAAATAAACCTGTTAAATTTTAAATTATAAAAAGCAATCCTAGTAAGCTAAAGAAAATCTCATCTTTACCTAAGTATACTGCTTAGCTAAATTAAGTGTGTTGCCTATTCTGACTTCAGATCTTTCTTTAATTGTCTCTTCTGTGTTGTTGACTGAGTGAATACTTCATTTATTTTCTGCAGTTTTCCTGAAAGAAAAGCCAAGAAACATAATCTGAATAAATAATAGTAGTTTATTTTGGCAGTATCTTGTAGCAGCTCAAGTGGTCAGGTATTTTATTTTTTTAACTGAAGCACTCTACTATCTTGGAGCCTGACCCAGAACTTTCTGCCACTTTGTGTAACTCATTTGTTTCACTCTACTACCTGACCATTTTGTAGATAATGCAGAGGACTTTTAGCTAAATGTTGTTGTTTCTAGTTTAAGATGTCTGTCTTAAAAGCCAGAAACTTAGCACTAGAATCATAGAATGATTTGGTTTGCAAGGGACCTTAGAGGTAATCTGTTTCCAACCCTCTGGATTGGGAATAGTAATGTCTTTGTGGTACCCTGAGAAATGTGGCTGTCATCTTTCTGGCAAATCTGTAAGTGATTTCTGTGGAAAACCTTTTAAAAATAATAGGAAAAAGAATGGCTCTACAATCCTGTGTATTCAGGTAGTTTTCTATAAAAGTGTCCTCCAAAAAATATCAGATTTGAGTAAGTCTTGAACCAAAATACTGACTTGTAAATTTAATTCACCTAAACTTGGAAAAAAATATTTCCAGCAAAAATGACAAATCTTTTATTTGAAAAGCAAAAAGAAAATAATAGTATATTTCCATTGCAATACCAGTTTTTTTTACTTGAGAATTTTTCATTTAGAAAAGTAAGTAGACTTTTTGGTTTATGCTTGTGTTACTGTCATAATTACCTTTACGTACAGGTAAAGGTAATTGTGACAGACAATTAAACAAACAAGTGATTGAACATGAACAAATAAATGTAGGTTGAAAATCTGCTCTACTGCAGCTTAGTGAAGATATCCTTGAAGATTGTTCTCAGCTCCAGCTCAGTTCTGGCTTCTAACATCTGTGGATTTTCACTTGACCGTTGTTATGAGAAATGCATCAGCCATTTCTGAGATTGTGTATAGGCAGAGGGAAGAGATTTCACACAGCATCTCTTGGCAGCACCAGGCCTAAGACTGGGATCCTTGAATTGAAGGGACACACTGTATTTTTCCTGTAATCTTGCCACAATCTTGCTATAAATTGAGAATTATGCTAAGGCTTCTAGCAAAATAATTTTTTTAAAGGGAGAGCCTGCAGAAGAACCACTTCACTATAAATGTCCTTCCTTTGCTTCTATTTGTGTGGATAGCCTTGGCAGAAAACTCACAGCATAAAAGAATTTGAGGATTCCTTGGGACATGTTTGTTTTCCCTTTCCCATCTCTATTTTTTCTTTTCAAACATGTGAAACTGAAACCAAATACTTTCAGAGATTCATTAAGGAAATCAAACTATACTTACCAGTGAGTTCCAACCTGACATAGCATGAAATGTGGCTGTCCACTTAAAGCAATACAAATCTGTTTGGTTTTGCTAAGCAGAGAGTTCCTAGTTAATAAAACATCAATTTTCTTAAACAAGAGGACTACAATGATCTGTAATGATCTATGCTCAGTGGATTGGAAGACCATGCCTGATCTTGGCAGACAAAAGAGTTGACCTCCAGGTCTTTGACCCTCTGCTGACCATGCTCCTGCAGAGGATGAATTTGGTTTGTGTTTATTTCATCCTTTACTTAAGTGGAAGTGGAGAGAGGCAGCTTTTCTAAGTTGATGCAATGCTATTGAAAGCCATATGAGGTGATACTTCACTGCTGAGGATGCTGCTTGAACCTCCCATCCCTACCTCTGCCAAGACGTGGATGAAAGTTGGATGCAAACACCTGCAGGCAAGATTTGGGTGGAGAAGCTCGGGGTAGGTTGTCCTGACCTAGCTGATGGGCTACTGAAATATGAGTCTGTACGAGCCTTGGGTTCTGGTTCCAGATCAAGTAGAAATCTCCTGTTTTGCACAGCCAAAACACTAAGGCTTTGAATCTGAAATACACATCCCTGTCCTTGCTGGGTTTGTTGCTAGTAGTGGGTGGGGTTGATTTTGGTTTTGTCATTTTGGTTTTGTATTTAATTTGGTTTTGCTTTTAAGAAAAGCCTGAGTTGTATTTGGATGTACAGGACTCTGAGAATAAAGGATATTCATTTTGGAGGCTGGGCCTGGGTTGCATTTTTCGATTTTTTTTCTAATCCCTGCGTTGGGAAACCAAATCTTACTTTTCCTGGAAAACAAGGGGGAGGGTGGCGACAAGAATCAATGTGTTAAGCCATTAGTCACCAACTGCTAGAGTACAAATATTGACAAGTGCAAAGGTTTGGTGGTCTTGCTTTTCTGCATGAATATCAGCAATCTATCACAAAGCTTGCCTGTACTTCCAGAAGGCCTGTCCCTGCGTAACGTGATTATTGCAGAGTAATAGGGAGGTAAATGGTTAGACAGGGGTAGCACAGCTTCCACTGAACCTGTGTTACCTAACCTCTGCTTATGCAGTTTTGCCTTGCAACACAAATATCAAACATAAACTTTATGGTTCTACAATCAGCAAGTTGCTTTCCTTTTCCTTATGTTCCTCATAAGGACAATCTTGTAAGTTCATATCTGATAATTTGATTATGGATCTTGGGTCTCTGCTTTAAAACATCACATGCTCTGAGGGATGCGTCCCAGGAAGAGTGCTGTAACTGTGTCGTTCACATGCTAGGAATAGAATAACTGTGGGAACTGAGCAATTTTCAAAACTGAAGCACTCTGTGCAGTGAGATCTATAAAATCAATGGTCAGTGGGCTTGGAATAGGGATCTCTGAGCAGAACAGTAGATGGTAGCCTCAAAAGTCTTGTCTGAGAAAATAAAAGAATTGAAAACTTTCCACTGTTGTGCAGTTTGGCTAAGCTCCATGAGCTTGCAACACTGAGTCATTATATAAGGTGAGTCACTGGATGTCATAGGCAGTTTCAAACCCTTATTGATGAGACCTGCTTAGAGCAAGGCTAGAAGCCTTGGTGTTGGAGATGTCTGCAACCTGTGAGACTGGTACAGGCACAGAAAGATGTGTAATCTTGGTCCATGATACTGTATATCTTCAGCCAAATTGCATACTCGTATAGTCCCTTCTGCCCATATCATTCTGAAGCTGAGCATCCTCTGCAGATATTGTGCTGTCACCTCCTTTCTTTCTGAAAATCATCAATCACTTTCTGCACAAATCTAACTTTTTACCAGACTTTGTAATACTGGAACCACTGCTTCAGTCTCCCTGCCTAGGCGCAGTACTGCTATGACCAGTATACACATATCTGTATGTAGGTAAATAGCTGCAGAACAAGGAAGAACAGCATCACTTTAGTCTTCCACTGGCAGCAGTTAAAAACACAGTTCTGTTCCAGACTAAACTGTTGAACATATTTCCAGCAAGTTCCATTCCCTTTTGATTTTCATAGAGTTATACAATCATAGAATGGTTTGGATCTGAAGGGATATTAAAGATCATCTAGTTCCAACCCCCCTGCCATGGGCGGAGACACCTTCCACTGAACCAGGTTGCTCAGAGCTCCATCCAGACTGGTCTTGAACACCTGCAGGAATGGGGCATCCACAGCTTCTACGGGCAACCTGCTCCAGTGCCTCACCACCCCTGGAGTAAAATAAATTCTTCCTTTTATCTAATATAAACCTATTCCTTTTAAGTTTGAATCCACTTGCCTTTGTCCTGTCATCACATGCTCTTGTAAAAGTCCCTCTCCATCTTTCTCATAGGCTCCCTTCTGCTACTGGAAGGTCACAATTAGGTCATCCCTAAGCCATCTCTTTTCCAGGCTGAACAATCCCAATTTTCTCAGTCTTTCCTTGTAAGAGAGATGTTCTATCCCTCTAATCATCTTGATGGCCTCCTCTAGACTCGCTGCAAAAGATCAATGTCCTTCCAGTGCTGGGGACCCCAGAGCTGGATGCAGCACTGCAGGTGGGGTCTCACCCAGGCAGAGCAGAGCAGAGGGGCAGATCCCCTCCCTCTCCCTGCTGGCCACGCTGCTTTGGATGCAGCCAGGACACCATTGGCTCTCTGGGCTCCAAGTGCACATTGCTGGGCCATGCCCAGCCTCTCACCCACCAGCACCCCCAAGTCCCTGTGGGCAGGGCTGCTCTCCATCTGTTCACCCCCAGCCTGTGTTGGTACCGGGGTTGCCCTGGTTCAGGCACAGCACTGTGCACTTGGTCTTGTTAATCTCATGAGATTCCCATGGGCCCACTCCTTGAACTTGTCCAGGTCCCTTTGGATGGCATCCAGTCCTTCAGGGGTGTCAGCTGCACCACTCAGCTTGGTGTCATCTGTGAATTTGCTGAGTGTGCCCTCGATCCTTTTGTCTATGTCATTAATGAAAATATCTGTTTGGACCCTTGGTGTTAGCCTCTTCTGGAAGCACACTAAGTGTGCTTAGCCTGGCAAATAGCTCCTTAGTGTCTCCATCTTCCTAAAACTCTAGACTTAAAAATCCATTATATGGCTGCATTTCCTGGTTCCTTTTACTTTGACAGCATGCATTTGTTATAGATGGTTTATCTAGCTGTTTTCAGTACTTAGGGTTGCTAGACATAAGTTTTCTGGGTCCTTGTCATGGTTTAATCCCAGCCAGCAACCAAGTCCCACACCACTGCTCACTCATTCCCCTATCAGTGGCATTGTGGAGAAAATCAGAAGGGTAAAAGCTGGAAAATTCATGGGTTGAGATAGACATGGTTTAACAGGGAAAGCAAAAGCTACACATGCAATCAAAGGAAAACAAAGAATTAAGTCAGTGCTTCCCATGGTCAGGCAGGTGTTCGGCCATCTCCAGGAGAGCTGGGCCACATCACGTCTAGTGGTAACTTGGGAAGACAAACACTATCACTCCAAATGTCCCGGTCTTCCTTCTTCTTCCTATCACTTCATATGCTGAGCATATGAATATCCTTTTGGTCAGTTGGGGTCATCTGTCATGGCTGTGTCTGCTCCCAAGCGCACCAGCATGGCAGTACGAAAAGCAGAAAAGGCCTGGACTCTGTAAGCTCTGCCCAGCAATAACAAAAACATCTCTGTATTATCAACTCTCTATCCAGCACAAATCAAAACACAGTCCCATACTAGCCACTGTGAAGAAAGTTAACTCACCCCCATGGTTCTTCAAATCTAAAAAGAGGTTTTGGTTTCAGCTAAACTGTTCTAAACCATCTAGAATTACCATTCTTTGAAGCAATCTCAATGAAGTTAATTGATCTCTGAGTAATTAAGAATTTAGTTTGTTCTTGTGCAGGTTATATGTTACATTCTTGTTAGCAGAGCATTCAATAATGAAAACATTCATTCTTCAGTAGGCCTCCTGTACTTTGCTGGGTTTTGATCCATGAAGTTAATTTGCAACATTTAATTTCCTTTTCCCAAAAATGTCTTCTTCAATCAACTGTGGTATGTCATGTGTTACCTGTCAGCTCTCTGGTAAATGTGTGTTTATAGGCTATGGTCCATCTCTAGGAGCAGTGCAACAACACTTACACTTAAAACCTTCTCTTGTGAAAGTAGTCACATTAATATAAATGGGAACTTTGCCTAAAAAGGAACTGAGCAAACTGAGAAAAGTTTGGATTTGGTTGGTGGGATGATTCATATGCATTGGGTCCTACATTTGCATCCATTCCAGTTGAATCACTGGAATTTAGGACATTGTCTCTGTTGCTTTCTGATGATGAAGAGCTGTAAACATGCTCCTTTGCATGTCCTTATACTAATAGGCAGTTAGATACGTGTCTGCCATCTGTGAATATTGCTGGAAATATTTTTAGCATGACTAAACTGTTTAGAGTTTGGGTGCTGAGAATGAACTGTTTCCAGTCATAGAGTGCATTTTTGTCTTTGACACATCAAGTTTTAGACTTGGTCCTGACAGCATGAAGCAACTTTGTTGATAGATGTGCAAGTCAGTTATTTCAGTTTCTGTTCCCATGATCAGGCCCTATATTTTTCAGATCCAGATAGAAACAAAATGTTTTTTCTCCTACTATACTGCCCTATCCTGGAGCATATTACAATACAGAATAGCATAGGGCACCATCCTGAGGTGGGAATGGACTACATTTCTGTAATTTTTGCCTGGGACTTACATCTGGAAATTAATATCTTGGTAATTTAATCTTTCTAACTTTCTATTTCTATAGTATAAATCAAATCCTACTTCTCATTTTTATCCCGTGAAATTTGTTATGAAGCTTATTCTATACAGAGCAAGGTAGTACAACTTTGAGAGCACTGGAGTATGAGTTCTGTCAAGGTGGCTATGAGGCTTTCATTTATAAGCAGGCAGTAGGGTTATTATAGTTTGGTGGTGGACTTGACTATGTTAGGTTTACAGTTGGACTCAGTCTTAAAGGTCTTTTCCAAACCAAATGATTCTATGGTTGTTATCTTTTTTTTTCCTTGCTACACAGTGGGTTGAAGCTCAACATTTCTAATAGGTTAAAAGACCCTGTGTATTTAGAGCCCTTAAAATGTGCTGTTATACTTCAGATCTGTGCTCTTTCTGCTTATTCTAAATCTGTTCCACACTATCAGGCTTGTCTCCTTGGGATTGCCCTAGTTAAGGTTCACTGTTGGTTGTATCATGTGAGCACATTGCACCAGGTTAGTCCCACCCAAAGGGTGATAAAAAACTCTACAAAACCTACCAGGGTTTTAAACTGTAAAGCTTGCTAATACTATTCCATCAGAAAAAGACACAAGGACAAGATTTCTCAGGCAGTGAGCTGGGATTATTACTGAGATTCCCATAGCAACAATGATAGAGCAGTTTACTCATTATCTGATACTCCCCTTCTGAAGAAAAGCCAGTAATACTTTTCTACCTCATCCGTTACTCTAAGAGAGGGGCAATCTCAAGGATGAAACCTGAGACTCACTGGCAAAAATGCTGCTCAGTGCATAGATGTTTGCTCCCCTGCTGTGGTTTTGTGGATAAATTCTTATAGTTGCACACACGTTCCTACAATTACATACATGCCTTGCCATAGCAATTTTACCAATACCTGACAGTATGAAGAAGATGCATGCCTCAGGCCTAAACTCAACATATGGATAAGTAGTGTATTGCTAGAAAAGAGGCCACCAGCACTGAGACCACTTCATTATGCAAGTCACATTCTCCCAGTGGAATTCCCATTGTGCAAAAGGAGTTTTAAGGAAAGCTCTGTGTGGCCTCAGCAAACTTCATTTTCAAAATGACAGTTGTGTCTGAGCACTTTGCAAATGAAAGAAAGCACCAAAGATTATCAGTCGTTCTGTTTAGCTGTTACATTATGGTCAGTTTTGTGGCTTTTTTTAAGACATGATATCATGTCTTGCTATTTATAACTGCTCAGGCTTGTGAAAGCAGAGGATTTATCTGAGGACACAGAGACTGATGAAACTATTTGTAGATCATAGGGTCAGTTATAGGGACAGTGGAAATGCCCTTCTTTCCACTGCAATGTGTAGATTTCCAGACCTCCAGAGGACACAGAGCATTGTGAAAGGAGACAGTAAGAGCATGGAAGGAGAAGAGCTGTATATGCAATGCACAGTATGGATCACAGCGTCTGTTACAAGTTAAAGCAGCTATGAACAGATCAGAAGCTGAGGTAAACAGCCACCAGCAGCTATTGTGTGGACGTGGGTCAGATGGTAACAGCTAGGGAGAACTCATATCTATTTAGCTGTGGTTTAGCTCTTTGGCTTTGCCCTGCAGCAGGGAGAGTCAATGGGTGACCTCCTGAGGTCCTTTCTTGCCCTTGTTTCTGTGATTCCAAAAGCTATATGTAAATAGTTCATGTTGAACTCAAAAAGCCATCAGGAGAAAGAGAATGGCGGTGACAAGACCATTCATAGCTCATATACTTGTTTTTCTTAGCATAACTACAGCAAAGATAAAATAGAGTCAATGAGAGCTCTATTTGAAATAGAGCTCTATTTGAAAAAAAGTCTCACAATTATTTCCTATATTAGTGAGATGATGGAATAAACACAGAAATGGATGCACTTATGTAAAAGAGATGAAATAGAAAGATGCTCAAGTGAAAAACTGCCATCTTGTTAATTTGGCCACTTTCCATACCAATATGAAACTGACCTATAAAAGCAGCACTGCTAATCCATTCACTGCTTGGGCTCTCAAGTTTTACAAAATAAGCTTGTCACAAGGTAGCTATTACCTGTTATTGCTCTTGTGTCATGGAAAACAGCAGTCACATTGGACTAAAATGTGAGTAGAAGTGCTGGCTGCTGTAATGTCCATTCAAGTAACAGTGTTGTGACATAACAAGAAATTCTTGTCATTTTCTGACCTTTATGAGTCAATAAATACTAAAGCAACTGGCACCCAGTGCTATGCCCCACAGTATATCTTACCAAAAGTGGACAACGAGGAAAACGTACCTGCAAAATAAGGCATCTTATGATTATAAGGTGCACCTCTAATACTGAACAGTGTTTGACTGGACTAGTACCTTCATGGAAAATCCATGAAAGCTTCTGTGTATAAGAATATTTGTCTACTCTGAATGAGACTCCAGAGTGTAGTGGTTGAACATTACTGCATGGATACTCTTTACTCAGAAAGGAAATTAGTAGTTTCTTCTCTTAGGGACAGATTCAAGCAGCAGTTTAGGGATAACCTGAGTTATTCCAAGGTCTGCATCCCAAGTGTAACTTGCTAGGCAGAAATATCTTTCATTTCACATGTTGGACCAAAAAGGTTTGGACTTCTCATAATTTTAGCCATTTGTTTTACAAGTAGTTGCCCTGGCTACATTCCAATTAGCAGTAAAAATGCGCTTAAGGAAGAGGGAAAGGGGACGTGGAAGACATGAAGGATGTCCTCTTGTGAAGACTGTAGATATCTTGAATTTAATTCTCTACTTAACATAGCTTTCCTTTGTCACCTTGGCACATCAGAGTTTCTGTTTTCTTTCCCTGGATTTTAAAGAAAAGAGAAGGATTGGTGACTGGGGTGGGGTGTGGGGAATCAGTCTGTGTTTCAGACAGCAATCTTTTAAAAGCATCTTCAAGAATGCCAGGTTTTCAGAGCTTGTGTTTTGTGAAAGATGATAGTGCAGAGATGATAGCAGAAGTGGAAAGAAAACACATGGCTAATGGAGCAGTGTGGCTAGACACAAGTATATGGACTGTATTAAGGATAGAGAGAAAATGTCTGCAGAGAAGAGACTATAGAAGTTGACATGTGACTGCTTTAGGTAAATGATATTAGAGTTCATATCACAGAGTTCAGTGGGCATGCTGGATCTGTCTTTTCCTCTGCCTTTCATTGCTCCTAATTTTACATATTAAATGAAGTACTCTGTTGACCCAGTGTGTCTGGCACTGAATTTGTATATCCATCCTTTCTATTTCAGTCAGGCGTGACTGGGTGAACAACCTCTATAACTAAAAGAAATGACATGAATAATTCTCCCTTGAAATAGGGTCAATGTTATCCTCGTGTGATTTGAGCTGTGTGGAAGGAACAAAGACCTACATCAACCAGGTGCTATTAGCAACTCTGGGTGCAGATGTATTTTGTCATAAGTCTCAGCTAATAATTAAAGAGTCATTATGATGATCTCATTTTTTTTCAAGAAAACAATATTCTTCATAGAAATGTATTTCAGCATCAAATTCACCTTGGGGTGAAAGAAATTTTGTTATCACAAAGCAACTTTCATGTTATGCCCTAGCGCACATTTACTAAAAGAGTTGCTGGTATTCATATTCTGCTTGGTCTTAGTCATCATAAGCCTAATCTTTTCTTGTCATATTAAAATGCAGTTTATGGACTTCTTTGTTTGTTTTCTGTTTTTTTTATGTAATTTTGACTTACCATTTCGGTATATAACAGATTTACTATTGTCAGCTACCTTTGCTATACATACAATATTTTCAATGTACAAAAAGCGGTAATAGTTGATGCAACCCCTGCTGCTGTTTTCAGATAGCATCAGAAAGTAATGTTTTGGATTTTTTTAAATATACAATCTCAATCTAGCTTAATTTATGTGGAAAACTTATTTTGTCCTTGCCACAAAAAGAAATGGACCATTCTGTAGATGATTTTTTTCTGCAGAATGATAGAATAGCACCAGTGGCCATGAAATAGCAAAATGTATTACGTCTTGCCAGTAGAAAATTACAGTATCTTTCGCAATATGAACTTGCGTAGATTTTTCTTTGATTGTGAATGTATCCTGCATTTAACAGTAGGCAATCTCTTTAGAAATGGTGCTTAAGTAACCAGTTTCACTGCCATATTATACTTATGCTTACTCTCAATAAGGGTTCACATTTTGCACTATGTCTATCTAAATCTACTTACAGAAAGGAATGATAAGTCAGGTGTATTGCATTGGAAAAGCTACCTTATTTTTTTCTGCTTTTCCTTACTTAACTGCATCTGTTCTCAGCACAAATTAAACTGCATAGGTAGGAAAACTTGTCTTTCTCATATGCACTGATTTATCAGTTCTATGTATAATATTAAATCCATGCTACACACTTTTATAAATATGCCACCAGCTTCATAAACATAGGACTTCAAAAACTGCTTGCAGAAAACTTACGATGTACTACAGAATCATATTCAAAGGTTAAGTAAATATAAGGCATCATGAGGCCTTGCATGAAAGATCAGAAAACAGTATTCTGTACTATAGGTTTGTGAACCTTCTCAGGTTATCCAAGAGTAGACATCTAAAATACCAACTGGTCTGGAAAAGGTGTGGAGTATTGGTACTGCTGTATTATGGGAACCACTTCCTATAACTCCCAGATTATCTTCACATCATCATATTTGATTATTCTGGTGAGATCACCAAAATTGTATAAAAGAAAGCAGATGGCAATGTGGATTTATATCTTTTGCTGATGTTACAATGTTTGTTGTTAAACTGTTCTCATTATTGGAATCTGTCACAGGTCATAGAAGACCGTATTTGAGTAATCCTTTTTAGTTTATTATTGATTTACCTGTCTTTTGCCCTGGTTATGTAAATACAGCTAAAATAAATTATTTTTTAATTCTGTTTCCCAGTGGTGGACTGCTATGTCCTGTGACAGTAATGAATTTATTTTTAAGTCTAGCAGATTGCTACTGGTGAACAGAGAGTAAAACTCTGGTTTTACTTTACAGTCTTTCTAGGCCTAGCTGCAGCCATTAACAGCAGATTTTTGCTCTTGTATTCTAAAGACACAGAATTCTGGCCAAACTCAGCAGACATAGAATCAAAGAATCATAAAATCAGTTAGGTTGGAAAAGACCTTTAAGATCACTTCATTGATGCAGGAATATGACCAGAAGTCAGTTTCCTATCCATTGAAAATAGGTCAGGGTTGAATTAAAAAGGGTTGAACAAGAGAGACATTAACATTGGTTGAAAAGAAAATTCTAGATATAACAGTTTATAGAACTGAAGTGGGATACGTTTAATTTTAGGGAACTACAGTGAACTAGATCCTTTGAACATTTTAATTTATATAAGACAGTTTATATAAGCTGACTCCTTTGAAGATGGGGCAATTAAATTTATGTGTAAGCTCTGTTTTTCTGAAGAATCCAATCAATGTACTTTTCCTTAAAGCCAGTGGTCCTTTTTAACACTTCTCATTCTGATGACAGAAAATATTTTAATGATTGGAGAATTAGAAATAAAAAACTGACTTAAGGTCTTTTTCTTTCTTAGTCAAGCTACTACTCTCCGAAATAAACTGTTCTGCACTTTCCAGGCTCCTGCCTCCACAGTCCAATGGCAGGCAGTAAAAATGGAACTTGAACACCCTAATTCTATTTAGACTGGTTTTCCAGAAAAGCAGCTTGGTCTGATCTCTGAATTTAAACTCACATCTAAACAATGCAGCATACTGAAGCCATTGGCTCTTTAGTGCTAAACTTAGTGACTGAGAATTCCCTAGATTACTTTTGCATTCCAGTGCTGCTACCACACAAGATTCATGGGGATGTGAGAAGATTCAAGATGCTAAACAAACACACACACACACACACACACAGGCACACATAAATATCATATTATTCCCCAAACTGCGTGGTGAACTAATATTCTCTTCTAACATCACCGTGTCAGTGTTCACTCACCATTACTGTATAAAAAGTGTTTCCTTATGTTCAGATGGACCCTCCTGTGTTTCATTTTGTGCCCATTGCATTTGTTTGTGTCACTTGATGCCACTGAAAAGAGTCTGGCTCTGTCCTCTTTTACCGCCCCTCCAGGTATTTGTGCACATTGATGAGATGCCTTATCTTCTTCAGGCTAAACAGCCACAACTCTCTCAACATTTCCTCTCTAGAAATGCTCCAGCTCTTTCATCATATTTATGGCCCTTCACTGGACTGTCTCCAGTGTGTTCATGTCTCTCTGATACTGGGCAGTCCAAAACTGGATCCAATATTCCAGGTGTGGCCTTGTCAGTGCTGAGTAAAGGGGAAGGAACACCTCCCATTGCCTTTCTTTTCTGTTTTCTTTCTCAAATTAGGATCAGGGTGATTGTACTTTCCAACATCTTTACCTGTAGCAATGTACTTGGCAGAAGCTGCTGCTTTTGAGCTTCAGGATTGGTGGGAAGAAAGCCAAGGCAATGTCCTCTGAACCTTCTCCCTCCAATATCAGAACTCCCCACCTGAGCAGTGGTGAAACCCCATATTTCCCTTGTGTTACCTGTATCCGTACCTTAGGTGCCATATATGGCTATGCCCTGGAAGCTCTCCCCTCCACTGGTCACTTTGAACTGTCCATTGGGTGTTACCTGGTCCCACCTCTCTCTAAAAGGTCCATGCAGGGCTTCCTCGCTCTCTTTCTCCTGGGTTACTCCAGCCACCTGGATGTCTCCAGACTCCTTCCCTGGACCCTCACAACGCAACACTGGATTTACAATAAAAAGGCTGTTATCCCAGAGAAGAGCCCTCTGTGTAGCCTTTCATTCTCGCCGACACTAGAACACCACGCCTGGGGTAATTCTCAGTTCCAGAGGAGTCAGGAGAAACAGGTCATCTGTGGTAGCTAGAACTCTGTACTTTGGGAGAGTTGTAAAACCATTGCAACTTGTCCCAGCAGCATTTTGCTTGCATAAAGGATGCTGTAGCTACCTCGAGAGCACCGGGTTAAGCGTCCTTATTTACCCAAATTCAGTAATAGATATTTATTCTTATTAAAAAAAGCTAAAATAATCTTTCCTTGACAAACTCTTGGAGAAATAAAAGATTTAATCCCTGTAGATTTAACATCTGGAGTAGCTCTTGGGAAGTATCATCTGCCCATAGGCATAGCAGAAACCATTGAACTTTCACAGTGGTTCTTCCCAGTTTAGTCCCTAACTTGGGTCAAGACAGAGGGTGTTGAAAGGTTTCTGATGCTCACTTCAAACGGTGCAAATTTTGTTTCTGCATTTAGTAAGTTATTCCCTTTGCTGTGCCTCTTATTGGTAATCTGAAATTGAAACTTTGGTTTCTAGCCATTGGATTGTTTTGTATGTTTGTATACCAAAGTAAAGACTTTTCTCCCTCTGAAGTGATACAGTGTCCTTGTGCTCCATATAAAGAAAGTTTTCTGGAACCTTTCAATTTTTTTTTTAATTTTTTTTTTTTTTACATTTTCTTTAGGAAAATGTATACCTATACCTAAATATATACCTGTACCTAAATAGGAATAGGACACTGGACTATACAATTCCAGTCATGGTCTGTCTGCTGTGTTGTGTGGTGGCATCAGGTATTAGCACAAGCCATATACTAATGCTTTTGTCTTTCAGAATTTGCTCATAAATTAGATAAAAAATGCAACTGTTGAGGCACAGGTGGTTTTTGCTTGCTCAAAAAATGTTATTGGTTGGGTGGCTGACTCTGAGCCCTGTTATGTCAGCTCTTCTTTCTGCATGGCAATGTGGAAGTTCACCACACATGGATAGCCAGTGTCCTTGATCTTACTTGCTGTAGCTGTGTCGATTAGAGAGGTCAGCAGCGTGGCCACTCTGGGCATCAGGTCCTGGGAGCAGCTGGGAGCAGGGAGGGCAGGGTGTCCCAGCCAGGTCTGGGGCAGACTGGGGAGTACTGGGGACAGGATATGGCCAGGCTGAGATGTCACCCTGTGGATGGGGCCTAGGACCAAACCTAGTTAGGGGAACCAGGGTCAGACACCCCTGGAATGGTCAAGCTCAGGTGGGAAGCAAAGGGTAGAGACTTGGCTCAAAGCAGCTCCCACAGAAAGGGAGGTCAGCCCGTCCTAAGATTCCCTGGAGTGCTGCCTGGCAGTCTCTTCCCACAGCCACCAAAGGGACCCTGCACCCTGCAGCCAGATCTCTGGGAGCAGGGGTGCTCTTGAGGCCCTGTTAGCATACCAGCTTGCATAATAGTGGGAGCTGAGGTTCAAACACTGACTTTTGCTTTGTTTAATCTAGTAATTTATTTGACTGTCTCATTCCTGAGCCTATCATCACCTGCATGGATGATGACTGAATAGTTAAGTACTTTCCTATTATTAGGTCAGCATATATGCTGCTGTAAAGGGAAGGACTCTGGAAATGTTTATGCCTGAGAGGAATAAACCATAACTGCTTGTGAGTGCTGTGTTTTTAAGGCAGATGAACAATTTGGTGAATCTGGTTATTATACTGGCCAGCAAGGAAACTAAAAACCCAGAGCACATCATGTCCTTGGAGCTGTGGATTTTCAGCAAGAAAATGTACAGGGAGACTACAGTCCCCACATGCACTCATTCCAAGTTCCTAGTTGATAGTAGGTCCTATTTTTAGACATCCTCACCCAACTGCCAGGGTGATAACCAGGAGCTAGTAACTCCCATATTACCAGGTTACTGGGAATGCCTCAGTACCATCAGCCTGGGGTGGAGAAGAGCATTAGGCAATTCAGGAAGCATTTGGCAAAGCTGTTAGTAAGGACTTCGCCCTCCCCTAATAACTTAGTCAATATACTTGATACTAATCAAGATAGTAGCTGTCCCTGCTTGTCTCTCTTCTTTTCCAGGCTGATGAAATGCAGTGCTCTCTTCCTGCTAAAGGAGAGAAGTGGCAGCTGATCACAGAGAGTGTGGAGCAGTTCTGCAGAAAGTCAACAGGCAAGTGGATGTGCCTTATAATACAGCTTAAGTTCAACAAGGAAACTACACGAGACTACATCCCCTGTTTAGTTTTTGGTACATAAAATTTGTGAAGTTCACTTTTAGCACATGGGTGTATTGCCATTTTGGGTGGGGATGGGGAATACAGTACTAATGTGAGAGCAGGTGATCATGATATAGAAGTGATTATAGGGCTGCACCCTGGTGCTTATCTCTACTCTCTGAATTGTTCATCTATCTATTGTTATGGTTATCACAATAAAAGGGCATTGATGTACAAAACATTTGAACTTTATTAGGAAGGCATTGTTGTAAGATGATGAAGTCAATTGAGAGCTCCATAGAGGGAGGAGGAGGCGACTGGATGGAGAGTGATGTATGTATTTGCTGGTGGCAATGACTTGCATGTCTTTGGCTCTTATAGCTATGGGCTTTTATTTCCTGCCATTGCCAGCATATTTCCTAGTAGTAGGAAATATGTAGTTTACAGTAGTTTTGTCTTGTGTTTTCAGATTGCATCCAGCTGCATGTCTTTCTGTATTTCTTTGCCATTCCAGCAGGATGGCCATACTAGATTGGAGAAGAAATCTAGTTACTTACCATTCTCCTTGTGGCAGCAGTACATTCTGCAGGATTTACCATTTCTGTTAGTGTTTTGTTGGCCTCTGGACATAAGCTTATAAAATATATGCTTACCACTACTTTTTTTTTTTTTCTTTCCTATGGTTTAAACATTGACCAGAAATTTTTCAGAGGGGTAGAAAGAGATTGCAGAAATTTGCTTCTTGAGGTCATGGGTAAACTGAAAAAACAAAGAACAGATAATTGTTCCTAGTCCTTTTATTTCCCCATTTGAAAACATATATTTAAATCTTTGTTAGAGTCTTGAAGCAGACACTCCATTTAAGGCCTTGGGTGCTAAGTATTTTTTTCTTTACTGTTCAAGATCTGCATATTGTAAAACTCCTGGGAATACTGATCTAAAGGGATAGGGAATAGTAAGCAGAAGAAGTATTTAGTGAAGGATGTTCCAGACAGAATCCTTGAGGGAATATCTTTCAAGAGAAATCCTTAAGTGGCAGGACACAAGCTGGGAAAATATTAAGCCAATATCTTTTACAGCCTTCCGAGAAGGGCTGGTGAAATAATACAAGGAATGTTTTCCTTTCTTGCCACATTCCGTTTCCTCCAGTGTGCAGTGCTGGCAAAATGTTAAGCATCCTGTGAAACACAGCCTTTAAATACATGAGTGCTAACAGGTTTCCATAGCTATAAACCGCAAGACTGAGTGTGGTTGCCTCCAGCGAGTTGTTAGAGGCTTCTGCCAAGCAGCTTGTGTAGTTCCCTCCTCTCTCCCTCTCATGGTGGTTCATCACTGTGTGTCTGTACTGGGGGATCAGAGCAGACCCCCAGTGGCCATGAAGCTCCTTAGAGCACTGTAACATTACCCTGTAGATGATGCCACTACTTTCCATGCTCTAGATAAATACTGCCTTTGCACGTACTTCTATCAGGTGTTAAGGCAGACAGAGCATGACCTCAAACATGCATGCACAATCCACTACTCAAGTCTGTGAACAAAAAAGGTGGGTTTCTGATGCACAGACAAGACAAGTTTACCTATCTGTGACTGTAGCAGAAAAAAAAACCCGTTCTACTTAAAACTCACCTATGTTACCTGGGAAATAAAGTAATTGAATATCTGTAAGCTATCTTAGATGTCTTTTCCCTTAGTTGCTTTTATGTGTGCATTGCATTTCACACCACGTGTAACATAACGTGTGGTTTGTGTGCATCTGTCATATAATTTATTCCTCTACTTTTCTATGTGATGGCATTACAGAAAAATAGTTTTGTCATAAAAATGCTATATAATACACTTCATGTGATTTAAATATTTTTCATTAATGGATTGAATCACATGCTTTAAAAAGATCAACAAATTATTGTGTACTATATCACTGAGATGAAAATGCTGCCCTCCCCAAGCACTGCCTTTTGCTTTGCATTCAACTTTTGGCAATAATTAGGTGCCTTTGGGTGTTACGTGAGGGTAGAGGAAACTACTTGTTGGAAATTACTGAACTGTTGTAAAGGAGGTTTTCAGTGAGTTTGAGGAAGTTTATGATCTATTTTTAGAAAAATCTTAGGGGTTTTGGGGGATTGTTTGTTTGTTTTGAGTAGTGGAGAATCAGAAAAAAAATCTTACCAGAGAGGAAATGGAAGATAATTTTAAAGCATGTGAATGAGCTGGAAGAAAGATAGGATTCCCACATTTTCACTAATACATGTTTTCATAAGCTAGGAAGGTAGGGGCAGAGCTGTTTACTCAAAATTTAAGTGCATTAATCATTACTTTGAATTCAAGGTTATTCTTCAGGAATTTGACAGAGATTAGTACGAGTATCAAATGTTTAGCTGAGTTTTGTTTCTTGTGGAGTAATAAAAGTTTAGGCATCTGAGTGAGATTCTGGGCTTTGTCTCTTTGTTAGGGTTGAACATGGACCAGTGCTGGGCTTTCAGACAATTTATTGTACTTTGCCTTTCTGTCCAAGACAATCCATTACTTCCTCCTTGCACCTTATTGACTATGTAGTTCATGTTCATTGACAGGGAATAGAAGTGGGAATGTATCATCTCATAATATAAAAAGCCTTTTCATATCACTGTGTCTTTGAATTACGGATAGCAGCTTTCAAAAAATTTACCAGACACTTGACCATGGGATATGAGAAGACCTGCACTCAGATGGCTGTACCAGTGTAAGTCACCATTTCCACTGCTCTGATGTGGCCCACTGGAAGGGGTTTGCACTACTAGAAAAGAGTGTGCCAAAGTGTCAGCAGGATGTGTCAGTGCCAGGTAGATGCATACGCATTTTTACTACAGCAAAGTAAATTCTCATGGCATAATTTCTGTGCTCATGTGAACAATTCTTTCGTGATTGCATCACTTTCTCAGCCATGACCCTGCAAAGCAAACTTATTTTCCCTGACCTTTACGGCCTTTTGAAAATCACTATGGATTGCAGAGCACAAAATAGTATACAGATTAGCTGTTATACATCTAAATATACACACACATAGAGACACAGATCTTATCTATGTTCTTTGCTTCTTAGTGCATAGTTCATTTGCACTAAGATGTGTATGGTTGATACTAGACAGATTAACAGGATGATCCACTTTTTCCTATAAAATCAGCCTATCTTTATCATTGATGCTGTATCTACTCCTGGTCACATATTTAATAACACACATACACTCAGACAGCTTGTTGATGAAACAGCAGCTTACTTTAAAGATTATCTTTAAAATGTAGATTTATCTTTTCTGTATTTCATGGAAAAGACATAGGAGTTTATAACAGAAATGTCAAGAAAAAAGATGAACATGAGTCAATCCACTCTATGATCAATACATTACAGCCTATTGATACACTGGCCTCTAGAAAAGCAATAAATCTGCCAGATGAAATCTCTTTTTCCCCAAGACTTGACTCAGGTCACATGCAAGATTTCAATGGACTTTTCATCAGGCAGTTTGTTCTTACTTATAAAGGCAGAGTAGCTCCTGGGATATAACATGACCTTAAGAATACTCTCCTGGGACCCCAGGATAGACTCATGCCTAGATGAAGCCTAAGCAAATAGTGTAATCAGCCTCTCAAAATACAACGCAATGTGGCATAGATCTCTTCAGGTGATTCCTCACCCCTAAGCCAGAGGGCATCATCAGTAATTCCTAGTTAAGGAAGGGTGCAGTCATTTGCCAAAAATCTTTCCTTGCAAAACATAAACACCTTTTTCTTCCTTAGGGAAGAGAGAAAAGGAACAATTTTAACAGTGGAGATTTTTCTTCAAATCATAATATCTAATCATTCAGAGCACAGCAGTGCAGATAAGAGCCCAGATGAAACTTCCGTTCATGACCAGACAGTGGAGAGACAAGTTTAGTCATGGTGTTCTCTGTTTAGCTCTTTCTTCCATACATTCAGAAAAAAAAGACCTTTTTCTCTGAAAACTGATAAAGAATTAATCACGTAGAGGCTCATTTACCATAGACATAAAGCCATGAACACGTGCCTGGCAACTACCTGTATCTGCTCAAATCATCTTAATCTAGGTAAATCTCCACTGAAGATTTTAGCTGCTCCTGTTTGGTTTGAGCATTCACATTCCCAAAGGTGATGCTGCTCTGTGATGTCCAGGCTTGACTTCCTTGAGGTTGCTATTGAACCTCCACTAGGTCTTTGGCAGTAAATAGCTACTTACCCTCTGACTTGGAAATCCCCAGAAAGGCAATGAAGGAATTGCAAAGTGAGATTGATCAGTTTGTTAAGTAAGAAGGACATTTTGAACTGAGTCTAATTACTGCAATGTCTGTGCATGAAAGGCAGCTCAAAAGATTCCTCATGAAAAAAAAAACTGTTGGTGACAAAAACATACATCTTCAAAGGAGATTATGGTCATGATGTCCAATGGTTTTATTTGAACAAACCAGCATCCTGACATGCCACAATTTAATAGTCAAACAGACAGCGAAAAAAACCATTAACATCAACCTCTATGGAAGAATTACGAAAAACATTAATTGAAGTCAATTAATCCATTCTGACAATTAATTACAAGTAACTGGATCCTTGCTTTGAATTGTAGGAACATTGGCTTGTCTACAAAATCAATGCTTTAAATATATATGAATTAAATAAATGCTCGCCTCCTTTGGTCATGATAGTTTTCACTCCTTTTGCTTTTATAACTAATTAGGCAAGACAGTCATTCCACAAGGCCTTTCTCCATTAAACCTCCTTATCTAACAATTAAGTCACCATCTTGTGCCTGTAACACAAATCATTTTAAGTTTTCCCATAGGAAATAAAAATAATTTCAACACTTACAAAAAAAGATGGACAGTATTTTCCCACAATACTTCTAATTCCTTTAAGAGCCTTTTTTTTTTTTTTATGCACTACCTGAAGGCTTGGATTTTCTTTTCTGCATTGTCTTTACAAAGTTTTCTGAGGAAAGATACTACTGGCTAGTTGAAAACATCAAAGTATGTTTGAAAAGGCAGGTTTTCATTACAAGTACTGTTTTTCTTTCTGAGCTGCATGTGGTTTGTGAAAAGTGATGTCATTTGGCCAGCAAAGAGAATTGGAGCCCCATGTCAGAGATGGTAAAACCTTGTGCACACTGTTCAAACACCAGGACAAGGACTTTCAGGTTTAAGAGGAATAACATAGCATTTGGCCAACTTGAGCTGAAAGCTGTGCAAGTGTGATCGGTAACTACTGTGATTTCTGCTGTAACTCTTAACTTTTGAGAATCCCCTAATAACATTGATTTTTGCTGCTATTATGTGGCTGGGTAGCTTGAGTGCTTGAGGCAGAAAAAAATTACAATGGGAAAAAATTGCTTATCAGAAAATCAAATATGTGAACAAGAGACAGCCACCCACAAGATCCTCAGAAGTGTGTGAGTCAAGATTTTAATTCAATTTTATTTACAAAAAAAAATAAAGTAATATTTTTAATAGATCAAAGCCTGTGTCCTGCTGTGAGGGCATTTAGAACTGTGTACATAACAAGCTGACTGCAGTTTTGTTATAAGGCTGGCACTACAACTATTTATATGCATAAATTATCCATTTTATAACTTTATATGAATGCATATTTTACATTTTATGCAGCCAAAGTAAAACTTAGGCAGTACTTGCTCTGAGTAACATCTGGCAAACATCCTACAAAATAGATGAGTTGTATTAGAAAAATTAATTTAAGAGAGAAAAACAAATCTTTTATGTAAGTTTTACTAGCAAGCCATTCAGAAGAGAATTTAGGGAACAGTATTTTCATGGTTCTGCATTAGGAGGAAAAATTGCTTTAATTAGATATGGTAAGTGATCAATTTTGCATGCTATGATTAGGAGGACAGCTCTAGTAATTACATATAGGGTAAGATGTCCAAGTCCTTGAACATCTGTTCATAATCATCAAACTTATAATATAGAAAAAGCTTACATTTGTATTAATTTTATTGTGACCTTTATGTAAAAATGCTAACTCTATTTTTAATAAAATGATAATGCCTTATATTTTATGGGATTTATTATCTTTCTGATGCAAAAAAAAGTCTATACTTGTAGGATAGAAATAAAGGGCAGAAATACACTGCTTTAATTATCTTAAGTAGTCTAGAAACATTTTAACTTCTCACTCAGGCAATTTAAAAAAAAATGTTGTTTTTGGTTGGTTTGTTTAACTTATATCATGTCTTAATCTAAAGACAAAATGGAGGACCATAATTCTTAAGAGATAAGGCATGAGAGTTAAAATGTGTAGTCACTAAGCTGTTTAAAAATTTTCCACTAGTAAGGACTTCCTAAATAAACAGGCAAGGAGATGAAATAAGATAAAGCAAAATCACCACTCTCTATGACTATTTTTGTAGTCATATTGATCAGAAACAGGTAAGAAGAACCAGAAATCTGATTTTCTTCTCTTATAAGGCCTTCTGCTGACTCTGATTCAGCAACTTAAAAAAAAAAAAAACAAAAACCAAACCAACCAAAACATACACACACACACACACACACACACACACACATAGAGAGACGAAATCATTCAAAGAGAAAAGTCAACAACAACCCAATCCAGACAACTCTACTCTTACTGGCATTTCAGTAACTGCTGAAACTCAACTGTAATTTTTCTTGCCAGCTGGGGATTTCTCAGAAATTAAATTTGCCTGTACTGACAATTGCACAGTGGAGACTCTAATTATAAAATCCAGATAATAGACTACTGCTCATTCATTAACTAATAGAACAGGAAAAGTGGAAAGTCTGATCCCTAAAATTGTCCATCCTCAAATATTCTCTTCTTTTGATTTTTGTTTACATCACATACTTATTTCTTGTTTTCCTTGGAAGCTGTGGGAGAACTAGAAATGTGAAAACTCAACAACTCCAAACTAGCAGGGAAGATATTTTAAACACTTTATTTCTGGCCTTTTTCTTCATCTATATTAATGATCAGTTAATGTCTTTGAGAAAGAAAAGACATACAAAATATTTTGAGATCTGGTCCTATCAGTAGAAATCTCTTTAATATTGAGAACTTTGATTTCTTGTCTGTCAAAATTGATTTTTCTGACTATTATTTTTCTCTGACTTGAAATCCTTGGCAATGCAGTTAACCTGGCTATGGCTCCAGTTTTCTGATTGAGTGATCATTGATTATTGATTTCCTGAACAGATTCTCTATTTTATTACAACACACTATTTAGGGCAGACTTATTTCTCTGTCATTAGGATTTACTGTTTAATTCCAGAATTACTGAGATACACATGGGAAAAAGTGATATGGTTTCTGGGGAGGAATATCAGCTTAAAAAGGAAGTAACTTTTAAGGTAATCATAACGTTATCTATGGTAATTTTCTATTTAATTTCAAACATAAATACTTGCATTGGATGTAGTTCTTAACTGATCACTCCAAATCAAAAAGGTAAGACAAACCTCTCTAAAACATGGAAATATACATATAGATATCTGTACACTCAGATTCCTACAGAGATGTTAACAATTTAAAAATAATTGAAACTTTGTTTTACAAAAATATTATACTATTATAGTTTATTGCTTTCCCTTCTTTATGCTATTTACTTACCACACTGAACTTCTCTATTTACAATTAAAGCCTCAATAGTTGCCTTTTTTTCCTCATAGCCATATTTCATTCCAAGTTCTTGATAGTAGGATACTTGATAGCCATAATATTAACTGCCTAGTGCTGTATTGTGAGATTGTGCATTAACTGCATTTACTATGCAACTTTGCTCTAGTTGCATTGTGCTCACTTGCTAACTCCCTGCAGGACAGTTTGGAACACCCCACGGCTCCTCAAGCAGCTGACAGCATTTCACAAATATTCATTCTACAAGAGATGCACCACAAGCCAGTAAAAGCTGCAATCTTAAGGTCTGACATTGCTCAGGAGCTGCTGGAACAAGATAGGAGTACTTAATCCTATCAGGAAGCTGGAAATCTCACTTCCCAAAGAGCCATTTTTACACCTACAATGTTTTAGGAAACCTTTGATAAAACACTCTGAGGCTAGCTGAGCTCCCTTAGCCATAACAACATTTATAGTGTTGTTTTTTCACAAGACTGGGATTTGGAAGATACTGTTGCATCAGATACTCATCCCACTACAAACAAGGCAACCTTTAGCAGACGTTTAAACTAGTCAAAGCCTACCCGGAAGTTTTATCACACATTAACGCTGAAACCTCGCGCAGGCCAGGTGACTGTGGCAGTGAAGGAAAGATATCAGTGAGGGCAGAGCTATCACAGAGCATAGAATGCCTTGGTTTGGAACTGACCATATATATCATCTAGTTCCAAACATCCTGTCCTGGGCAGGGATGTCACTCACTATAGCAGATTGCTCGGAACCCCATCCAACATAGCCTTGAATACTTCCATGCATGGGGCACCTACAGCTTCTCTGGGCAACCTGTTCCAGTGCCTCACCACCCTCACAATAAAGAATTTCCTCCTAACATCCAATTTAAATTTCTTCTATTTTAGTTTAAATCATTCCCCCTTGTTCTATCAGTATCTGCCCATATCAGAAGTTCCTCTTCCTCTCTTTTAAAAGCCTCTGTTAAGTACTGGAAAGCCACAATGAGGTCTCCCCAGAGCCTTCTCTTCTCCCAGCTCTCTCAGCCGGTCTTCATAAGAGAGGTGTTCCAGGCCCCTGATCATCTTTGTGCCCCTCCTCCAGGCCTGCTCTAAGAGGTCCACATACTTCTTGTGCTGAAGACTCCAGACCTGGACACAGCACTCCTCATGGGGTCTCATGAGGACAGAGCTGAGGGGTGGAATCACCTCCCTCAACCTGCTGGCCATTCCTCTTTTGATGCAGCCCAGGATACAGTTGGCCTTCAGAGCTGTGAATGCACACTGTTGGCTGATATTCAGCTTTTTATTCACAAAAACCCTCAAGTCCTTCTCCGCAAGGCTGCTCTCAGTGAGTTCTTCTCCCAGTCTGTACTCGTGTCTGGTATTGCCCTGACCCAGATGCATTACCTTACACCTGGACTTGTTAATCTCATGAGGTTCTCATGGCCCCACTTCTCAAGTTTGCCCAGGTTCCCCTGGATGGCAGCCCTTCCTTCTGTTGGTTCAACTGCATCACTTTGTATCATCTGCAAATGTGCTGAGGGTGCACTTCTCTCACTGTCCATGTCATAAATAAAGACATTAAAGAGCTCTGGTCCCAAGACAGAGCCCTGAGGGACATCACTTATCCCTGGCCTCCACCTGGACATACAGCCATTGACTAAATCTCTCTGGCTGCATCCATCCATGCATCCATCCAGTTCCTTATCCACTGAATCATCCACCCTTTATATCTGTACATCTCCAATTTAAATATAAGGATGTCGTGTGGGAGTGTTGCAGGCCTCACAGAAGCCTAGGTGGATTACATTGGTCAGTGTTCTCACGTCGACTGTTACGGTCATTCAACCATAGAAGGCCACCATAATAATCAGGCATCATTTGCACTTAGTGAAGCTGTCTTGGATCACCTCCTTGGCTTGCATGTGCCTTAACATTGCTGTCATGAAGATCTGCTCCATGATTTTACCAGGCACAAACATGAGGCTCACCAGTCTGTAGTCCCCTGGGTCTTCCTTTCTCCCTATTTTAAAAATAGAAGCAATGTTTCCCTTTTTCCAGTCAACAGGGACTTCATGACTTGACTTGACTTGATGGTCATGACTTTTCAAATATGGGGAGTCGTTTGGCAACAACGTCAAGCAGTTCTCTCAGGACTCCAGGACGCATCTCATCAGGCTCCATAGACTTGTGCCTATTCAGTGTCATCAGGGTTGCTGGAACTTGCTCTTCACTTACAATGGGAGGGACTTTGCTCCNTGGGTCTTCCTTTCTCCCTATTTTAAAAATAGAAGCAATGTTTCCCTTTTTCCAGTCAACAGGGACTTCATGACTTGACTTGACTTGATGGTCATGACTTTTCAAATATGGGGAGTCGTTTGGCAACAACGTCAAGCAGTTCTCTCAGGACTCCAGGACGCATCTCATCAGGCTCCATAGACTTGTGCCTATTCAGTGTCATCAGGGTTGCTGGAACTTGCTCTTCACTTACAATGGGAGGGACTTTGCTCCCCAACTCCCACCTAGAGGCTCAGAGTCTGAGAGACAGGGAAGCCTGGCTGCCAGTGAAGATTGTGGCAAAGAACTTGTTGAGTACCTCAGCTAGATAGCTGATGTTCCTTCTTGTTTATCAAATAGTTCACTCCTGCCCAAAGGGGTCAGTCCCAGTGATTCTCATCCTTCCAGTGCATCTCACTAGACCTGACCTAAGATAATTTAACTCCCCAAACTGGCAGACAATGACTTTCTTTACTGTTTTGCTCAGGATTGCTTTTCTGCCACCTTAGCAAGTGAGATCAGCCATGAAGGAGTCCAAAGTGTGCTGAAGCAAGTGCAAGAGGTGTGGGGGAAAAGGCGCTGAATGAGTTGCTAGATCAGCTCAAGCCATGACACGTACCTTTGCCCTCATGCCTGCTTTCGGTATGATATAATAGTAAGGGTGTTGACAAAGGAGCTCCATCAAGTCTTGTGGCTGCAGTTGGAGGAGACGCCAAACCAAAACACCACTGCTGTGCCAGGAGCTGATACTTGCACAACAGGCAAAGGAATTGTACAGCTGCTGATACCTCAGCTGTTTCTGTGTAAAACTAAGCCCCCAGTGAAGGTGGGTGTAAGACTCTGGACTTTGTGCTTTGAAGGGACTGAGGCAGAAACTCACGTTCTCTTCTGTCAGCCCTGCAGAGGAGAGGTTGAAACTTGCAGCAGAGGGCTGGTAAGGGCAGGTGGGGTTAGTGACCTCTCAAGAAGTCACAGTAAGGTGTGCTAGCACAGGTATGTCATCCCTTTACAAACACTACCTGTCCCTTGGCCAGAAGAGTTGTATAATCATACCAACATCACCAGAAAAGTACCTTCTGTAGGCAGGACATCAATTATTGTCTTACTAGATTATGCAACATCAGCTCTACAAATCAAGTTGTGAGGTATTAATAATATTATTTTACAAGTTCTCACTGATATAAAGAATATTATTCCCTTCTTTTCTTTCTCTTGCTGGAGCCTTTGCTGTTCAGCCCTTGGCACTGAAGTAGTCTGGCTTTCCAATAGGAAAAATCTGAAAACAAGACTCAAAATGTTTAAAACTCTCTGCTCTAAAAAAGTGTGAAGCAGTTCATGTGTAAATTCTGTTGTCAAAAAAAAATGCATTAGTGTGTAACAAGTCTCCAGGCTTGACTGACACCAATTATTCTAATCCTCTAAAACAAATCTCCTTAAAATCATTCTGCCAGCATGCTAATGTCCTGTTTTAGTCTACTGAATTCCAATATATGCCATAGAGGCAGTGAAAGCAACAGATACACAGGACTAAGGAGTTTTGAAAATAAGATGAAATGGAAAAGAAAACAGAAGAAAAGAAACAGAATTAAATTTAGAAGGGAAAATAAAATTTTCTACATTGTAAGGATAAACAGAACTTTACATGGCAGAAGGATTGCTCATATATAATTGAATGATGTAGGATTTTTAATTAAAATGTGGTGACTCCTTTTATGCCTGTGATACACAGCACTGTAAACAAATTTTATGCATGTTCAAAAGTGCAGGTGACATTGTGAATTGCCTCATTTCACACCTTTATGCCTTTGTTTGTGCCCTGCACCACTTCCATTGTACATGGTGTGTGGTAGCTTTGTTTGGGGACCAATGGAATGGTCACAAGAAATGCTACGGAACGTTCAATGTCTGGTCCTGTTCAGCTCTTTTATTCCTCTGGGTGGTTCTTGTACACCATAGTATACACTGAGGACTCCTTTGCCTTTTTATTGGCAAGTGCATGGCTTAGCTTGGGAATTACTACAGTTGCAACCCAGCATTTCTTGACTCAGCTTTGCCACCCCTAAGAGGAACAAGAGAGCTCTTGCAGAGTGTCTGTGGGCTAGGCAGGAATTTATCCTTTCTTGGTGATGATCAAGGTGCATGATAGAGGCTGTGATTGCTTAGGTTACAAACTTGTTCCAGTATAATGATATGAAGACTGTTATTGGGTGCAGTCTGTATGCATGGAGCATACACCTAAGCAATCACAATATCACACACCTTCATTATCTTCATGCTTCCCATGAAGTAAGGGGCAAAGAGATGAAGTAAAATAGCACCAGTAAATAAAAATAAATAAAATCACTACTCTTGGGTTTGTTTCTCCTGATGTTTTACCCTCACATGGAACAGTAATGCATCTGACTGCTACTTCAAATGCTAGTGTGAGAAGCACATCATTCTTCAAGGGACAAAGCACATTGTCCACCAGAAAGCCTGATTTGCCAACAATGGGCAGTGCATGCCCTCCTGAGAAAACATGACCTACCCATGTTCGAGGAATAAAAGTATTTACAACGCTGGGAACATCACTCTGCAAGAGGGGCTGCAGAGTCAGTTTTCTAAGACAATCTCTAACTCTCTAAGCTGACTTTTTCTGATGCAGATCTGTCTCACTCATAATTTCAAACTCTCAAAAGGAGAGAAATAACATTGTAATGACCAGCTTCAGCTACTGCCAGAAGACATCTCTCTCAGCCCTTGTCTTGTCAAAGTGGCATCACTGCATTTGATAGAAAGGCTAGAAGTACAGGGTCTACAAATACTTGACTCTGACACAGGACTGTGTGTTTGCATGTGTGTATAAACAAGAAAAGGGGAAAAATCCAAGAAAAATCCAAGGATTTTGGCACATAATGGCTTTTGCATAACAAAAATGTGTGAAAAGTACAATAATGCATCAATTATATTTCCTAATGTATCCAAATTTCATAACATTGACTTTTTGCAGTTGAACTAATCTTACATCCCTTGCTGATTATGACAACTGTTCTTAGCTTATCATACCTGACTGATTTTTCAGATAAGCATTAAGGGATTAATAAGATTCAGAATTGTATCTTATTAATCATAACCCCACTTTAATGTGACGTGTACCTAAATCAAAGAAAGTCCTTTGACAGTCTATATCTCACCACATATGAATTTATCTGATCTAACATTGCTTGGCTCTCAACAGAGCTGTCAGGGAATAACTTTAGAGGATTAGACCTGTGCTTAATGCTATGCACTGAGGGGTAGATACTACTGGATTCAAGGAGAACAAACGTGGAATACGTGACCCACTCCTGGGTATGCCGGGGCCCGGAGTGTGCAGCTCGAGCAGCATCAGCAACACGGACTGCTTGTGATCCCGTCAGGATCCGCGACGTGAAGAGGAAGAAAAGAACCAGCACAGATTTTGCCTTTTTTGGGGGTGAAATGTGCCAGGTTCCAGCTGAAGCCATGTCATTCCCGCGCCGTGCCCCGCCGCTGTGCCGAGCTCTGAGCAGGGCTCGGCGGGGCACGTCCCGCACGGGCAGGCACACACAGGCACCCCGCGTCCTGCGGGATGCCGGCGGCAGCTCAGCCCGCGTTGCCGTGGCTGGAGGTGCGGAGAGGGTGTGTGTGCGGGTCCGCGGGGCTGCGTGGGACGCGGTGCCACGGAACGCGTGGGACAGCACAGGTCGTCGCCGAGCAGGGTGGATGCCCTCGGCCGCGGGGCTGCGTGGCGTGATGTCGGTAACGTCGGAGACACCGACGGACGCACGGCCGCTCTGTCCCCCACGGTGTCCCGCCCGGCTTGGCCGCAGGCAGCACCTCTCCGCAACGTGACTTTGCTTTGGTTTTGCTTTCTTTGCAGGCTTCTCTTGTTTGTTTAGCAAATCCTGGGCCTGTTGCGTGTGTGAGCGGAGCTGAGCGATTGTCTATTTTTCGCTTCTCAGGTGGCATTTTACGTGAAAGCATGCTGCTCGGTCGGGACAGACCCAACAGCGACAGCGGGACCGCACTTCGTGGCCGGTCGGTGCAGGGACAGCGTTACCGGCAAGGAACGCGGGGGAAAGGCGACTTTTGGAACGAAGTTTGTCACGGTTTGACTGCAGCTGTCTCGGCGTGGCACGAAACCGCCAACGGTCCGGGAGGTTTTTTCTTGCTACCAGAGCCAAGCAGCCTGGCGGGCCCTTTGGGATAAATAATTCAGGGAACTGCTATTTTGCTATATAAACACTTTATAAAGCAGTGCATTTCTCTCCCAGAAAAGCTGTACCTGCCGCCTAATGCAACAGTTCCGTCTGGTGCTGAAACTGCCGCTGCGACAGGCGGAGGTAAGAGGCGGACGGAGAGCCCCGGGGGTGCATTTGCAAACTTCACCCGGACTAGTCCGAGAGCTCCGGAACGCCGGGGCAGGGAGAGGCGAGGTGCGGTGCACCCCGCGCCGGCTGCGGGACGGCTCGGCGGGGCCCGGCGGGTGTCCCGGCCGACATGCCGGGGGAGAATTCCTCAATGGCGCTGCCCACGCCCACTCCGCGGGCAGGCGGGGCTCGCGGGCCGCGCCCCCCGCGCACGTGTGGGAGCCCTCGCCGCGCCGTCCCCGCG
>VZRZ01004225.1:579425-729425 GCA_013398175.1 Climacteris rufus
GCCGCGGCGGAGCCCCTGCCCGGCTCGGCCTGGAGCGGAGGGCGGTCCGGCGAGCATCGCCTCCCGACGCGGGCGCCGGCAGGGCAGCGACGAGCCCGTGCCCGCCGCGCCATGCCGCTGGGGCACATCATGAGGCTGGACCTGGAGAGAATCGCCCTGGAGTACGTCGTGCCCTGCTTGCACGACATCGGCTTTTGCTACCTGGACAACTTCTTGGGGGAGGTGGTGGGGGACTGCGTGCTGGAGCGGGTGAAGCGGATGCACCGCGACGGAGAACTGGCCGACGGGCAGCTGGCCGGCCCCAGCCGCGGCGTCGCCAAGCGGCACCTCCGCGGCGACCAGATCAAGTGGATCGGGGGCACGGAGGAGGGGTGCGAGGCCATCAACTTTCTCCTCACGCTGATAGATCGGCTGGTGATGTACTGCGGGAGCCGGCTCGGCAAGTACTACGTGAAAGAGCGATCCAAGGTAAGGGTCCCCATCTCTCTTGCCGGCCCCCAGCCCGCCCGTCCCGCCTCGCAGGTGCCGGTGGGACCTGCCGGAAACTTTCCACGGGCGCTCGCCCATGTTGCGTTCGCTCGGGTGCCTGTGGCTCGGGTGCCTGTGGCTCAGTCCGCCCCGCCGGGCTGTCCCGCAGCACCGCCCCGGGTGGAGGCGCCGTGCGCTGCCCGAGGGATGCCCGCGATGGACACGGCTCTCCAGCCCTCGCCGGCGGCGGCCGGGTGCGGGGCTCCGCTGAAAGCGGGGCTGCTCGCTGCGGGTGCCTCGCCCCGCCGGTGCCGGCGGCGCGCCGCGGCACCCTTGAATTTTCGCCGGGCTCTTTGTCTGCCGGACCCCCCCCCCAGTCCCTTGCCTTTCCCCTGTGTGACAGCGGCGATCACTTCGCAGCCGTCCCGGGGGCTGCAGGCTCCTCGCTTCTCGCGGTGGGGCTGCAGTCGGTTGCTCCCCGCTGCTGCCTGCCGCCTACCCCAGGTGCGGAGAGCGTGTACCAGTGCGGCGCGTACCCCACCAAAAACCTCTAACCTTAACTATGTTTCGGGGGGAGGAAGCTCTCCATCCCTTCCCTGGGAACGTACCCGGGTCTGATCCGATTGTATGGTTATTTGCGCCCATGTAGTAGTCTAAATAGTTTCGAGGTTCCAAGTCATGTAGTAGTCTAAATAATTTGAAGGTTCCACAGCGTCCTACAGGTGAAGCTGTTATCGTTACTCAACTGGGTATGTGGCACATAATACGGGATCTCAGTTTGAGCACAGCAAACTTTTGTTTTAAAGAGAAAAGTTGTTTTTTGCTAGGCTTTCTCAGAAATGGAGAGGACACTTGTGTTATAGTACATTTGTATTATTGATTTATTTCCGAATAAATTTATTTGCACTTGCAATGTCATTAGTTTGGGATAACTTGTCTTTTCTTTCCTTGTCTGTTTTGACATCACTATGGGAAAGTGAACCAGCTTGAAGTTTACTTCATTGTCCTGAATGCTGAAATTGTCCTCATTTTTTAATTTCTGATTTGAATTCTGTAATACATAGTACATTTTCAAAATGCCCACTGCTTTTAGATAAATACCAGAAACAAAACCAACAAAACTTTTAAAAAATGACAACAGGGAGAAGGTAGGCATTTCTTTTGATTCCCAACTTGCACTGAACTAAGGGGATGTGTGAGTGGTACTGAGATTCTCCCCCCCCAATTAAGAAAACAGTATGGTGATGTTTACCAGTTGCTTGGGAACACACTGCTGAAATGTGTGCATGCACCCCAGCACACTTCCACACAGTGGTGGGAATAATAAAAGGTTGAAGCACTGCTCCTATGCTTAGCTCCAGTGTATTGCTAATCATCAATTCAGTTAAAGCTTGGGTAGATATGTTTTAAAATGTGGGTAGATTGGATTTCACTTATTCCTGTTGAGAGCCTGATATTAGGAGGTATAAATAACCATCCTGCTTTGGCACACCTTTAAGGTCATCCTCATCCTTTCTCTGGGTGACTTCTGTTTACCTGTTTACTGCTGAAAATGCATTTCTGGCTCAGAGGGTGTGTGAAGAATGACGAGTGTGTGTGTGTGTGGGGGGGGGTTATTGAGGGTCATTACTTTAAAGTGGGATTGGAGTGAAAGGAGGTTGTCCAACCTTTTTAAAAGGTGTTTGGAAAACAAATCAGCTGGATGAATGAAGACTATTGGCACTGGCTAGGAAGAACGGTTCTTTTGGGGAGTGACTTTGGGTTGTAGAGATGATTTTAAAACAGAATTGTGGTGTTTGTGAAGTCATTTTTTATACAAATGGTAATAACAGACAGGACAGAACTTGTTTTATAAATAGACACCTATCTGCTTGCTATAAAGAGAGACTTTGGGCTCTTGTGCTTTAATGTGGAAGCTGTCAGACTCTGAACAATGCATGGAAGTGCTACAAAACAGTCCAGGGCTGAAAGGGACTCAATATCATTTGTAAAACTAAATGCAGAGAAATTGTCATCAGATGTTAATAGTATCCAATCCTCTTTTTATTATAATAAGTACCATGGATATGTGAGGCCCTGGAATAGCAGCTGATGTCTGTAACTGAGATGTGGGATGCCTTCAGCAGGAAGATTATTCCTGTGACTAACAACTGACTACTGCAGTGCATGCAGGTTCCCACGTCGCCTAAAGACATTTCTCTTCCACCATTAAACCTTCCCATTCTGCTTATCCTCTGAAGTCTTAGGAATGCATACACACAAACCCCAAATTTAAATTAAATGTATTTTTATTTTACGTGACCGATTATACACATAAATGAGTGCCCACAAAACTTTCACAGCTTAACATTTGTGGGGTGTTTATGGGCAACTGGACCAGAACTTCTTTGTGGGATGGGTGCTATTGTAATTTATTGTTTTGGGATATAGACACTAGTCGGAATCAAGAGTTCAGAACAGTTTGTTTAAAATGTGAGCCCTTGCCTATGTGGTAACTCCATTTGTCATGAAAATCTACTTATGTCATATCAGCCCATCATTATTTAAAGGTTTATACTTTTAAATAAATAGTATGACTTTAGTCTTCGGCATCAGTGTTGGAAGAGGAGGAGAGGTTTGCCTAGTAAATGAACTTATGTCAGATGACTGTCAGTTTAGTGTAAAGTGCTTCATGTTTGTGTAACTGCTCAAACGTAAGAAGACATGAACAACTTTTGTTCAGTAAAGGAAATTTTCCTTGTAGCTATGTAAGAGAAACAAGTCTGTTAGGATTTTGCTGTTTCCAAGTTAATTTCAAGAAAGTTAAGATTGCATTGAAGAAAATGGACAGAAAATAAATATATGGACAGAAATAAAATTTTACAAGGTTACTGGATGTTCATAGGAGCTGCTGGTTGACACTTGAGGACTGATCATAAAATATAATGTTTCATCTTTTCAGACCAGTGATACAAATCTATCTTTGGTATAAGTCATATTTTAAAGTATTAGCTGGTTAAATGATCAAAACATGGTTAAAGGTTGATGGATCCAATGCACTGCTTGTTGGCTTTTGCATTCTCCTCAACCAGTATCCATTTCCTAGTAAGATAATATAATGGTTCCCCTTTTGTAGTGAGTAAATGGCTAAGGACATCACTGAGGCACAGTTGACCTGAGTTCAGTCCTCTCCTCAGAGTGAGAAGATTGATGTCCTTGTGCAGAGGGATGCTCTGGTCTGAGGACAGAAATCACTCTGATTTGAGTACCTGTCACTACTCTGTTGGAGTTTTGCTAGGTGGAGAAAAGTTGCAGCATGTTCGGGGTCAGAAGCAAAGCTACAACTTGGTCTGTGAGGCCAGTCACCCAGAGTGCCCTCCAGATCAGGTGATGCTCCAGGGACTGCAGGTGAAAGGGTGATGTGCTGCAGCTTCTGACTCCCCAGGTCCTTCTTGGGGTTAACTGGCATTTGCAGGGGCTTGAGGCAGTAGAAAAACCCCTGTAGAAAAACCCCGTACTATAAATAATTAAAAGCAGTAACTATTTTTTTTTAAGGCAGGAAAGTATAGCAGAGGATAAACCATTTCGGAAATTTCTCATTCGAGACTCGAGAAATGTTCTGGTAGTGGGTGGAGTGTCTTCTTAAAAATTTATTATTATTTTTAAATTATTGTATTTTTAGTTTTTAAATTTTATTTTAGGCTCTGCAGAGCCTGGGGGATCATGCAAGTCCCTGCTGTGAGGAGACAGGAAACAGAGTATGGCATGAACCAGAAGCCAGGTTGGCTGGCTGGTGTGTGGAAGGGTAAAAGCTGTGCTTCCAGTGGAGTGTCTGTGTAACTCATCTGCTGCTAAGAGGCTGTGGTATGCCCCTTTTGCCTCTGCTGGAGAAGGGCAGCTCTCCCTGTGTTTGGGCAGGGTCTCAGCAGTGCCATCAGTGCTGCCCTGGGTCACCCCAGCTGAGTCAGCGCTTGACGTGCTGCCAGCGGCTGCGTTGGTCCTCACAGCCAGGGGTGGCAGGTACTTTGCACTGGTGTGGCTGCACTCTGAGTGGACTCTGCACCTCGTTGTGACAGCAGCACATCCTGCTCTGAGTCACAGATACCCTCTAGGGTACCACCAAGGCCTGAAATCCTTGTCAGGGCTGCCACTGGGAACCATCTTGCACCTGCTGGACACCAGTGAATCCTGCTGGTTAGAAAATAGTACAAGAACTCATAATCTTATGAGCTGGTCTGTGTTGAAGGAAGCCCATGACTGATGCTTTTAGCTCAGAAAACAACTGCTTACATTCAGTGTCAAGTATATTGCCTGAAGTTAGTGTTTTCAAAGTGAGATTAGTTAATTTAGAAGTCCCAATGGGATGTGAACCTACTTACTTCCTCTGCTTATTGCCATACCACCACACTGCTCATCCCACCCTGGTGGACCCTCTCTGATGGTCACAGGAGAAGTAGGTCTTTTGTGGTGACAGTTCATGGGTAGTGAGTGTTTGCTGAATACCAGAGTGTGTTCTTCTGCCTATCACGTGATGGGGTGTTCTTAGGTAGGTTTTGAAACATGGTCTGCCTAGCAGGTTGTTACCAAGATTTCGGTTCCTGAGGATTTAAGAAATGGATGAGCTGTCACAGGAATGGTTTTACAAAATCCTTATATCTTGGGTAATGAGGTAAGGTATTTTTGCATTTATATATGAAGAAATAAAAGTGCTATTCTCTAAGATTCAAATTTTATTATTTGCAATTAAAACACAGTGAAATGCTGAATTTTCTGACTTGAGGTATGGATTTGAAGAGCAGGATAACAGAAAACTATAGCTATAGTAGGCCAAAGAGCAATATTGCCTCTTGAAATATACTGGTTTATTGTATGTACCAAAGTATTTTTGATATGTGGGTAAAAACATGCCTAGCAATTAGTTTACAATGGGAGGTCTGAATACCACCATCCAGAAGAAATATGCATAATTTTTTTCTTCTAATCAAATGCACATGTTCTGGCATAATGTATAAGTTCAAATTTGTCCTTCTGGCCAGCTGCCGGCAGAGTCTAGAGCCACTGGAACTGTAAATACAACAGACAAGTCATTTTATGATATGAGACTGAAGAATTCAGCATTGGCATAGATCCTAGTGCGGTTGCTTTGGCTCAGTGTCAAAGCTGATGTTTATATCTGTGTTTGTCAAGCAAGATTAGTTAGCCTGGTTAATTATACACAGGAATGTATAATTTTTACTTGACAATCAGAGGAGTATAAACTTGGGCATATTAACAGTTGTTTTTGTTCTTCATTAAATTATTCTCAATGACTTTTGAAACTTTCAAAAGAACTACTTCTCTGAAAGAGGCACTCAGAATCTTTGGGATTAGTTCTTCTATCAGCAGGGACAGGGTACTGGAGAAATAGATCAATATTTTAAAGACAGTGATTAGTGTATCTGTAAGTGGGTTCAGAAGCATGGGGAACCTCTAGGAAATGGTGTTTGAGTTAATACTTGGGTGTTGAAGTTGCAAGCAGCTTGAATTCAGTACCTGTTTTGTATCATCACTCTTAAAAACCTGCCTGTAGTGCACTGGTAAACTCATTTCATGGTAGGCAGTGGCAAAAGCATGCTGCCTTCAGAGTGTGTTACACCAGAGCCTTTGGCAGCCAGGTGGCTTCTCTTGGTCTTCCCTTCCCTCTCTTGCCAGAGGAGAAGTCTGTATTTACCCAGTGACCTTTCTCCCACTGTGCCAGGAGCCTCTCCATGTGCTTTGCAGACATAGTCCCAGAGAAGGGCAGAAGGTGGTGAATCCTGTAAGCGAAGGGAAATGTCAGTGCTCTTGGGCAATGTAAAGAGCTGAATGGTCTGTTTATCCTGAGTTTGTATGTGTGCTTGTACCATCAGGGCAGGTTTTTTTTGTTGTTGTCTCTAGTTTTGCAGTCCAGCTGTTCTTCGTGAGTCTTACTAGACTCTGGGCATTAAACAGTGGTGGCAAAGCAGCGAAATTTTCCACAATCTCTCCTATATTGGTACTGTATTTTCCACAGTAGCTTCTTATTCATTGCCGTGCCTGCTCTGCTACCAGTCATTGCTGGTACCATGTCAGCTCTTAATGCCAGGGACTTGCAGAGGTAACCTTACTGGTGTGCCAGCCAAAGCTTGATCACTTGCAAGCCCTAAGTAAGTATGTACCTCTCAGTTTGCTTTTGTATGAGGACTCATTGCTCATTCAATGCCAGTGTAACTGTAATACAGGTGGCATTAAGGCCTCTGTGTATGGGGAGTGTTTGTCCTTTGGACTCATGGGGGTGTGCTGCATTGCAAGGTGCAGTATCGTTGGGAGAGCCATGGGGGAAATGGCAAGATTCAGAGTTCAGTGCTCCGTCCCGCTGAGCTTGCATTTTGGGAGGGAGGAGAGCTGGTCACAGAATCAGTTAGGTTGGAAAAGACCTCTGAGATCATCAAGTTCATGCTATGACCAAACCAGCACCATGGCACCAAGTGCCACATCCAGTCACCTCCAGGGATGGTGACTCCACCACTTCCCTGGGCAGCCCATTCTGTTTTCTAATCACCCCTGCTGTGAAGAATTTCTTTCTAATGTCCAAGAATTTCTTTGTAGTGATCCTTTCTATTAATATTTGTATGCCTTTTCCCAAGGTAATTGTTAATGAATAATTCAGTCCATTACATACAGCTCATTGCTAATAGCAGTATATGTTAAAATGGAGATTGATTCTCATAACACTATGCAGGGCAGAATGTACACAATAAAAGCGGCTTGTTTCTTTGCATTAAGGATTCCAGCTGTGTTAATCACAGTGTCTTTATTTGATTTCACGGTAAACTCTTCTTTCTTTGACTTCCAAATTTATCTGGATGGTGGCTCAATGTAGTACAGAATGTAGTACCCTGCATGTTGCTTCCTGAGAAATTTGCTTGATTTATTGCATGGAGATATCTTCTCCATCCTCTTCTTCTGTATTGCACAGATTTTTTTGTTTTTAATTCTTTTTCCTGAGGTGGGGATGGTGGTGGTGTTAAACAGTACTGCAAGTCCTTTCCATATGTGTGTGGAAGGGATGAGAGAGGGAGAGGATAAAACCACAATGATCCAAGCATGAATGCATTTTTAATTAGATGAATTTTTGATGTTTGCTGAACAGACTTAATACAGTTGAAAGAGATCAATACTTTTATCAAATGTTTCAAGATGTCTCTTACTAAGTCAAAGGACTCTCATTTTTTTTTTCTTTGAGGTATTCACTTTTTTCTCCTCCTCTTGCAATGGGATTGACTTTTCCCGTTGTGTAATAGGCTGGGGCAAGTGGTCCTTTGGCACCAGAAGGCCCCATAGCACTCATCCATCTTGCAGTGAATGGCTTGGGAGCATGAGGAGGTCAGAAAGGGAAATCTAGGAGTAAGTGTTACTGGTTTTAGATCTATGGAGAAGGAGGATGTACGCATACCAGCTTGAGGGAATTTAAAGCCTTGGTTTGGATTTATCATTACTGTAATCCTTCTGTCACAAAGCTGAAGACTTGAAACAACATGGTTAGAAAGCTGTCAGCAACACAAGTCTCCCTAAGGTTCTGTGGAAAGATTTTATTGGATTAGTAGAGGAGCTCTTGGGAACAGGTGTTTTGGAAACTGCTTCTGGTACCTGTGCCTAGGGCAGATAGCTGCTGTGGCAGGCTCCGGGGTGAATAATTGATGCAGTGGTATAGAACTTGGTGGGGCTTGACAGAAGATTTTGACTGATGCTTTACACTACATAACAATTTGGTTTAGACCTTTTATTGCTTTGAAAAGAGATGACAGAGAGTTGGTCAGAAAAGCAGGAAGAACTTCTCTGTTCAGGCAGTGAAGTGAAGTAACACCATGAAGGAGGCTTATGCCAAGTAAATAATCTATCTCCTACTATTTAAACTATTCACAGGCACACCATCCCATCAGCACTTCACTCGTGATCATTCCTGTGAGTGATTTGGAGGGACCTATTTCTCCTCCATCACTCACACATGTGCATCTACTATCCCTCAGTGATAGAAAGGAGCTTTTTCCCTACAGTCATTTTTCTCTTGACATTGTGCTTTGATAAGATTAGCAGGTGTATAAACTTAGTGCCAACATGCAAAGCACTTAGTAAGAAGTTGATGAAACAACCTACTTATTGCTTTGATTTTTCGCAAATAAAGTAATGTGAGAGTTTTTTGCTGACTGTGATGGTTCCATGTAGGCTTACTAAAGGTTCATGTTTAGCCACACAGCTAAAGAGTAGTGTAAGTTATAGGAGTACAGCATAGCATTCTATCTGCATTGGCTGGAAACAGCACAGTTTGTCCAACGCTTTGCAGTTGGAAATGGCAGGGTAGCAACATCTTTTGTCAAGCGTCAGGAAATTGCATCGTACTTTGTAGCAAAAAGAGATAACCATTTTGAGTCTTGTATCATCTACTTCATGTGAGTCCTTTGGTCAAAATAAATACTCTGTTTTCTGTGCTTTCTTTCTGGACCTGAAAATCCAAGCAAGATATATGTCTGCATTTTTCCTGTCTGTAAGTCATAATATAATTAATCATTGCTTATGTGTTCTTGCACTGTTTTTTTTTTTTCAATACAAATTGATAAGACAAATGTTTTTAAAGTTTTGGCTCCAGTTCAGGAATTCACTTAACTATGTATTTTTTAAAAGCTCTTTCAAATCAATGGGACCTGAAACACATCTTCTGGTGCTTGGCTTAGGCTATGCTAGAATGTGTTTAGAAAACTTCAGGAAATGTTGCGTTTCTTGTACTATCCCTGGTCATTGTATAAATTTTTTTCTTACATTTGCAATTCAGGTCATCTTTTATGTGGTCTCTTGGTAGGCAGCAAGGAGCCTTACTTGATGAAATAGATGAATTAAGATTTTTATCTGACCTTTGCCACTGACTGTTTTGTGGTAAACCTGTCTTAATACCATTAACAGTGGCACTTATTGCAGCAATGCATGCAGAGAGCTAGGCAGCGAATGGTGGGGAATGCCACACTAGATGGGAAAAGCATGAGATGTGAGAACAGTGGGCTTTGTGGTGGTGGATGTTGGCATCGAGCTTCCTGACTGCCTTGAGACTGCAGGGAGTGAAGAAAGCATCTTGCACAGCCCCACACTGGGCCGTGTGGTTAGAAAAAGTAGAGCAGAACCAGGAGAACTTGGGAGAGAAGATATTAAAGGAGCGGTGGTAGGGGAAAAGTGTTAATTAGTCCTCAACTTGCCTGTTTCTGGGTTAACAGTCCTAGGGTGTTGTGCTTGCAGCTGAAGACTGCATGTGTAACTGCACCTTCCCCTTCTGATTTCCCACAGGAAATCTGGTAGTAGGGGTCTGAGAAGGGGAAAAAGGAGCATCTTCACCATAAATGCTGTAACATGTCCTGCTGTTAAGACATATAAGCCATGTCATATAAGTAGATATGTACTGTTGTACATGTACTTTGTATGTACTTTGTTCTATACAAACAGAACAGAGTCCTCTAGAACATATTGATAACTCTTCTTTACAATATTCACCAATGTTTTCACCTCAATAAATTAACTTGCCCTCTGTCATCTGCTGTCTGGAGCATGTGCATGGTGTCTCTGAAGCAGGCCAACAGGAAGGGTCACTGCCTGGTTAACTGTTTCAAAGACTTCCTCTTCACAGAGGACCAGTGAGAGGATTTGTGAATGCTGGTCCTCACTGCCAAATTTGTTGTAATTCAACATTTCATGGTGGTCAAATGCTGAAGTGTCAAAGTTGTGCATTTTACCAATATATTTGAGTGCATAACTTGATGCATAACTAAAGGCTCAGTGCCAGTCTCACACTTGCACTGATAATTTCTTGGCAAGAGTAAAAGTGTAGTTGACGTGTTTTTTTTGTTTGTTTCTTTACACTTGAATGTATGCAACTGAAACAAATACAATTTTATTTCTTTGTTAGTTTACTTTTCGTCTTTTGCTGGCACTTGGTTAAAAGCCTGTTTCACTGCTTACCATCTGTAGAAATTACTGCTGCTAGTTATGAGCTGTATTAGTACAATATTTTGGCTGCAGTTAGAAAAGGCACTGGTTGTGCCAATGGCGATCATAGTTATGGGCACACATAGTACCTACGTGACCCCCACACCTGAATGAACATATGTAACCCTGTAGCTTTGCCTTCCCCTCAGGTATCTGTTCTGCCTTGTCCCTCTGCGTTTCCCACTATAGAGATGCATTTGTGCCTCACACCTCTAGCAAAGTCAGCTACCCCCACCAAGTGGTTTCTTACCCCTGCTCTTACCACAGCTTGTCATGCCTATGCAGTCACTATCTCTCATCTCCATCCCAGGGAAAAGTCAGGGATGAGGGCTGCTTCCCCTGGCTGTGCAAGCAGCTGGCATCCTGGGAGAGCAGCCTCTGCCCAACCTCCACCTTGCGTCAGCCTTGGCTGCCCCTGTGGTGGCTCTGAGTACATGCTGCTCTTGTCACATTGGTGCCAGAAGAAAGACTATGGAGGGGAAGAGGAAAAAGGAGGGAAATGAGCCAGAAAGACCACTCCAGACTTTTTGCATCCTCAGGAAATATCCTGAACTCACACCAGAGAGAGTACCTCCCTTGCTCAAGAGTTGCAGTGCTTCCTGCAAAAACTATCTTAGATGCCAAAGAACATTGTTGCTTTAAAACTCAGTCCTGAGCTGCATCTTGAGAAATCTCCCAAGAGCTGCTGCTTCAGCGAGTTGTGGTGGTGGGAATGACTGGGTAAGGCTCCAGAGGGGTCTGCAGCAAAGCAGAGCAGCAGGATGAGCAGGCTGGAACCTGTCAGGCATGGCTGTGTCCCTGGCAGGGCCACTGCTCCAACAGAAGGGTTGAAGCCTGTGTCAGTGGCCACAAGGCAGCCAGTCTTTAGGGTTGGTGTCTTCTGTCAGGTGGTGGCAGCATAAATCCATGGGAGACACTTGACCAGTGGAACAAGAGAAGTGGGAATTCAGCAGCCCATGTTCAAATCCAGAATCTGATGTTGTCCCACAGCTGGTTAAGGAGCACACTTCCTTGTTTAAGAGTTAAGAGCTTTTGTGAATATCTTTAAGACATGCAAATGTAAGGCTGGCACACACTTGTTGTGTGTGCATGTCTGTCTGTGCATGCTTGCTTAGTTAGAGTTGCTGAGTGTCTGCCTACACACAGGTTACTGGTGCAAGTACCAGCTGTGTAGGTGGTGGAGACAGAAGGTACTAAAATACTTAGGAAGATTGATTTTTTTTTTTTTACCATTATATTTTATTGCCTAACCTTAGAACAGGTATGGGTGAGCAAAAGATGTGTGGGGAGTGAGATAGCTTCCTTCCAAAATTAACATAGGAGATAACTGGTCTCATTAATTAGCATTAATTTGGTGCTACTGCTGTGATAACAAGCACTTGAGAATGTTGATCTCTCTGTTTATGCAGCACAGTAATGTCTTAGCAGCCTCAGAAGCCCAGATGGCTCTGACAGGGAGGGCCCTTTAGGCATATTTGGGGTACCTGCCAAGTGTGATGGTGCTTCTTTGAACCCTGCATTCCTCTCTGGCAGTGGAGGGTGTTTTTCACTGAGCCAAAGGGGACAAAGGAAAACATGTTCATGGTGTGGTGCTGCCTCTGGTGTGGTGGGATCATGAGAGGTCCTGGGTGGTGACCCCGTTTGCAGCTGGGGCCTCCCATGCCCTTGGCACACCTACTTCAAGGTGGTGGCTTATCACCTCTGCCTGCCAGGATGCCCAGGGCTGCCCCCGGTGAGCTCAGAGGTTTGAGGTGCTGCATACTGAATATGAGCTGATAAAAGTCTTGCAGGCAGCATTGCTCACTTGCCCTGGGCCCACAAGCTAAAAAGAAATGGGTAATAGTTAGAAAAGGATGGTTGGCCAGTTTGGGCAACTCCAACACCAGCAAAACAACAGTGGCTGTCTTTCCTGACCTTTATTAGCGCAACCACAAGAGCATCAAAGTATGCAGTTTTTTAAATGTTGCAAAAAAAAAAAAAAGAAGTCCTGTAATCCTCTGGGTGACTAGTAGCAGAACTGAAAAGGTCTGAAGTGCTGACGAAGAATGAACGGCTGGAATATTTCAGGAACCATGAGATTATCTTTCTACCGCACAGATGAGAATGTTCCTCAGAGGATGTCTGTGCTGGTTACCATGCTTTATTCCCTGCTGAGAAACTGAACATACAGGGACGGTCTTTACAGATTTCCTTAATGAGCTTGCACTTATTTATGAATTTGCCTTTCTGCGGGGGTGGCGCTTGTCACAGTGTCCCCCAGGGCTCATTACAGGGGATGCTTTCTCCATCTGCATCAATTGCTTGGGATGCTTTCTCATTAGTGCATCTTGGCCAGGTTTGCCTCTTTGGGGAGAGGAGAGGAATGAAAGAGTTTTCTGGGTGATGAAAGAGGGTTTCAACAAGAGGCAAAAATAACCCTAAAATTTAATTAGACACTTTTGGGTTTTTTTTAAAGTGTGGGAGATAAGCCTGTGTGCCTGTGTGTGCAGCAGGAGGGGGAGAGAGCCCAGTAAGAACCAGAGCCGAGGAGTGCCTTGAGCGCCTGTGCGCTCGCTGCATGTGTGGGTTTCCCCTCGTCCCTCCACAGCCTCTCTCCGAAGTGCACTCTGGAGTAAAGTTTGCTTTTGATCGCCGATCGCCTCACGCTCCGCACGTAGCACTGTCGTTAAGCCATCATCTCGCTGGCCCCGAGCCAGGGCTCCGAGGCGCAGGGGCGGGCGGTCTCTCTAAACTGAACAGCCTTTATTGATACATCGATGCACTGCGCATGTTTACAGCTGCTAATTGAGACTTAATCTGAATACCCTTGACTGAACTGGTTCACTGGCAATAGCATTTTAAATTTCAGGTCCTGCCGTGATGGTATGCCTGCTCTTCATAGCAAGCTAATCGTTCTGGAGCGGTGTTGTCGCTGTGTGCGTGCAAGGCACAACGACCCAGTAACATCACAGACCAAAATGTAGGTTTAGGTCAGAGGAGGATGTAAAATAAAAATCTTACCCGATTTTGTGCTTGCAGAAGATTAAAGAGGCACTTGGAGTACTGGAGAAAAGTGTCAATTGACATGCACGTAGACATATGTAGATTAATTAAGCGTACAAGAAAGGAGGTTAATTCTTTTAATTATTGCAACAGGCAGAGATGCTCACTGCAAGGACAGTTGTGATCCTATAGCTATTTCAGATTTGTTTCCTTAACTTTCAGTGTTCTGTTTTCTCCTTGCTGTGCCCAGAGGCTGAATACAGAGAATCTGGGTGGTGGTCTGAAAGAGGGTTAGTTTACTTGGCTTTTTAAAAAATGTGAACAATGTAGACAGTATGCAGTGGTAGATGAATGCCCGGGACTCTTTTGTCCAGGAAGCCACAAGTCAGATTTCTGTCCTTGGAAGCCTGGAGAGCTTCTTCCCCAGTCAGGTCCTTTCACAGTTTTCTGAATTGCCCCTTGACTTTAGGATCCCATAGGGTCTCGGGAAGTATACAGCAATGGGGACAGCTCAACTGAACTCACTGCTGTCTCCCAAGGTTGGTCTGCAAATGCTCCCTATTCTCTTGGCAGTTGCAGATGGCCACTGCCTACACAAGGCATGGCTGTTCCCTGCCTTCCCATTTCACAGTGGCAGCCAGCTTGAAACTGAAGGGCATCCAGATTTATTTCTAAGTGTGTGTTCTGTTAAGAATAAAAAAAATAGTCACAGGCTGAAGCAGTCCTTCACGTTAATAGGCTATGAAAATCTAAATTTTGTTGCCAATCATTAGGAAAGCTTCCTAAACCCCATCACAGATTCATTTATCAGGGAGCTCATTTTTAAAGCAGCATCAGTCTGTGATCTGGCTTCCTTACAGACACATTCCTTAAGTTTTGAAAGCTTATTAGGGGCTCCTTGAGCTATGACTAGATAACATGCCAGTCATCAACAGCTGTGTGTCATGGAGATAATCCATGAACAAAGCTTTCATGGGTAGTTCTTTGTTTTTGCCTGTAGTTTTTAGAAGAAATTTAACAAGCAGGAACAGTTTTCTGTCTTATGGTAATTAGAATGTTATCAGGTGACAGTAGAGTTTGGGTTGGTAAACAAAAATAAACCAGTGTCTTGGCATCTTTTTCCTGCAGATGAGAGAATAGTCTTTCCCACAATTCCCACTCTCAGGCTGTTCCTCAAAAAATTCTCAAAAAAAGTACCTGCAAACAATAAGCAAGCTACAATATAGGCAAAAGACTAAAATAAAACAGGAGAGATGAGGTTTCAGCTCTTGGAAGATCTGAATCTGATGATCAAGGTTGCATGTAAGCAAGAAGAGGCAAGTACCAGACCACCTAGCTAAAATGCTATCTGTGGAAACAGGACATTTTTATACAGTTACAAGTAACTGATTGAAGGCTGATAACCAAGTTATGGTGAGGAAATGAGGGACTGATTTCTCATGCAATACTGTCACTGAAGCCCATTTCGTGTGTTGCATGACTGAAGTAAGCAGGGTTTCACTCCTTGGAACTGACAATTCCCTTTCCAACAGGCACTAAGCTAGTATCTCTGATTTGTTAGTGTTTTAATATAATTTTCTTCCCTCTATTTCTTCCCATCTCTACAGAGTTAGAACAATTTTTGTGGTTTATGCTTCAGTATAGGAGTTCAGTTTTTTGACTTTCATAAATTCAAACAAATATTTAATAATGTTCATGAATATTTTATACTTAACCATTACAAGCTATGTGACAGAAAACACTGGGGTGCAATTGGGTGCAACAAGAAATTGCTTAAGAAACACCCCATTGTATTTGTGTGTCAGACAAGCCTCAACTGAGAATCTCTTGTCTTTGATCATGAGATGTCAGACTACTCATGTTCTTTTAATGTAGAGCATGCTGGGTGCCTTTCCCTTTCTGGATGTACAGACTGTGCACGTCTATGAACTAGAAACAGGTTGAGCACAATATGCATTCAGAACTGAGACAATCAAGTGAACCCTGGTAGTCCTCATTTCATAGAGGACTGGTTAAAAGTGATTTTTGTTTGCCCTCAAGGTCAGGACTGAGAACCACATATTGGGCTGAAATCTGGGAAATGTGCAGCCAAATAAAAATATATGTGAAAGCTGCAGTGGCTTACAGCACTGTTAATTCTTATTAACACCTTGGTTTTCTTGACAACCATCATAATGATATTGTAGATCAGCATTGCTTTGTGCCGATATAGCAACTTTCATCTAACAGACTTTACAAATAATTTCTGAATTTAACTGTTTGATGTACAAGCTGTATACAGAAATGATCTATTAGGGATCAAAAGTAGCTGCTGTTTAGCAATACAGAGTATAGGTCTGGTACAAAAAATGGAAAAGCATATTGTGGAGTCTTTAGCTTAATCTGTGAGGATGGTTGATGGTGGCAGGATAGAGTTACACAGTTCAGGGTTTTCTGTGCTGGTTGCAAAGGCCATACTAACTCTGAAAGGAAAATATAGGATTAGTATTGATGCCTTATCAGTTACTACCTGAAAACAGAAGCCACACAAAATTAGGAGAGTAAAAAAGCAGTTATATTTATGAAGGGCCTTCAGGTACATTTAGGGCAGACCCCCCGTCCCCCCCCCGCCCNTCGGTACATTAGCATATTGGGGTTTAATCTTCCAATTACAGCTTCAGGTAATGAAGTCATTTACCCTGATTCCTCCCTCCCATCCCACTTTTGTTTACATTTCTTGGAACCTGAGACAGTAAGGTGTCCTTGGGTCTCAGACCTGGAGAGGAATTGTTTTGTCTAACCAAAATGGGAAAACAGTAGCTAACACTGTACGTAGAGTTTACACTTACACAGTAAAGAATTGTAGGATTGCAAATGTATGAGAAATATAAAAGCTAAAATCCTAAGGCATCAGTATGGGGTTACAATACCACCTATACAGTCTGCACTAGGAATGCACTGGGGCCCTGGCTTGGTATCAGTGGACGTGGAGAGCTTCTTCTTCTGACCTGGTGTCACCAGTGCTTCATATTATGCTGTGTTCATTTCTACTTGCAAGCATCTTCTGTCTGAGATGTTTTCTGAAATGTTTTATTCCAAGTATCAGGCTGCTGTAGCACTGGTTATTTTGTGAAATGTAGCAGAGTCATGTCTCACAGCATGATCCTGGCCATCAGCTAAGAGAATTTGTTTTTCTCCTTGCTAGAAGCACTAGGAGGCAGGGAAAAATCCTCTCAATGGAACAATTGTTTTTTATCTGCCTCCAAATTTTGCTAGTATTTTGCAGTTTGACTTGCAGATTTCTCTGGCTGACTTGAGTGTAATACTTAGACTAAATGACAGATAACTTGTTTTTTCAAGCTTCTATACAATGTGGATTTTTCTGATGATTTCTGGGTCCTTACTAAAGCTGGTCATTGCTGCTTGTTTAACTTGTGTTTGATTTGCACCCTCTTGGGAAAGCTAACATCCCTGAAAATGACAGTGCAGAAACTTTAGTCTTCATGATTTACTTTTCATTTTCCAAGTTTTGTAGGGTTTAATTTAAGGCTGTTGGCTAGACTACCAGAGCATTGGTCTTCATATGGTGGTTTATATGTGTGACTCCAAAGGCATGCATCTGGATATCAGAGTTTTTAACTGTTCAGCTGTTGTGTAAGACAAACTCTTTTATTTTAACTTAGAAAAGGGGAGTGTTGCAGAAATTTTCTGAGTGCTTACACTGGGAAGTTAAGCCAACCAACAGCCGTTGTAATGGCTTGTATTAAGAAGAAAAGAAAAAGTTAGGTACTGCTGATTACTGCCTGCTATAGTGACTTTAATTAGTTTAGGATTGGAGTTGGTTAATGAAGGGAGAAGCTGCTTCCAAAAATGGAGTGTGCTCTTCTGGACACAATAGCCAAAAGTATAGGAAACATTTTTTACTAACACTCCATGTGTATACCTGGTAAATGGTTTATTGTGATTGAGCCTCGGGCTTTTGTAGCTAGACTGCACTAAACTGGCAAATACCAGTGTTCACAAATTACCTAAATTAAGTCTGGGTCACGCATCTCATCTCCTGTTTCTTGTTTGCTTTAAATGAATCCAAAAGTACTGCTAACAGCTGGAATCCCTGCTGAGGCCAGCTTGATCTGCTCTGGAGCTGCTCCAGCCAGTGCTCTGATAAAGCCTGATATCGTTTCAACAGTCTCTAGGAGGACCAGAATGATTTCCCTTCATTGTTTAAGGTTTCATTCAAATATTCGCTGTGCCAGGAAAAAGGATATTTCACTTCTGCTTTTCTCCTTTCGCTGCTGCTATTAGAAAACTTCTTTTCTCTTTGCTTTTCTGAAAGTTAAGCTGTAGTGTGGCCAATGCTTTAGGATTCTGTAGGAATTGTTCCACTTAGTCTCCAGAGACTGAGTGTTGCAGTTGAAAAAGGTGCACGCTAAATAAATAATGCATCAATGTTGGAGACAAAGCACACGTTCTGCTAAGAGAGCATATAACATGGGGGAGGCCAGGGAAAACTGGCCTTCTGACCAGATTTCCATAGTAAATAAAGCACCTACATCCCTTTAAGGATCTGGCCTGCAGTCTGTTGCTCAGCAGCTTTTTGATTGTGGCATTAAAAAATAGTGGCAATGTTGGACTGATTTTTAGGCAGTTCAGTAATATTGGGGTAATGTCTACTCTCCAAAGAGAGATTTAAGGCATCCATAATTTTGTGTTGTACACAGACTTAAAAATAAAGTATTACCAGTCAACAAAGTTGTATTCCCATCATGCCTCATCCCTCTGGTATGGTTAGCAGAGCTCTGTGAGGCTGGGCCTCACTGGTGGTGTAGGTGCCCCTGCCCTTGCTGGCAGAGGTGAGCACCCAGCTCCCCAGCACAGCCCTCCTCCCTGCCCATCTGTTGGAATCGCTGCCCCTCTCCCTTGCACTGAGCTCCCAGGATGTGTTGGGTTTGCAGGGCAAAGTTTCAGCAGCTGGGGGGCTGCCAGGGTGGCTTTTGTGAGAAGCTGCCAGAAGTTTCCCACATGTCTAACAGAGCCAATGCCAGCCAGCTACAAGATGGACCTACCACTGGCCAAGCAGAGAACTTGGGAGTGAAGTTGAGCCTGGGAAGAAGGGAGGGGTGTCTTAAGGTTTGGTTTTATTTCTTATTGTCCTTCTCTGATTTGACTGGCAATAAATTAAGCTAGTTTCCCCAGGTCCAGTATGTTCTGTCTGTGAGAGTAACTGGTGAGCGATCTCTCCCTGTCCTTATCAACCCAGGAACATTTTGTTACATTTTCTCTCCCCTGCTTAGTTGAGGAGTGGAATGATGGAGTGGCTTTGGTAGGCACTGGGGTCACGTTTTCCAGTGTAGAAGGAACCTGTTTTGCAAAAGGTTACTATTTTAATTGTTAGACCTGATTGAGCTTGCTGTGCATGTGATGGCTGAAGGGTGCACCTGCAGGAGGTGCTGTGTTAGCAAGTGGGTTGGGGGAATGCATGAGGTGGGTTATCCTCACCAAAGAGGGCATAGCTCCCTCAGATGATTTTTACTTTGCATATATAGCTGACTTGTGGTTTCTGCCAGGCTTATGACCCTAACAATCTTGTTTCGAGCACTAGGCTGTAGACTGGCCCTTACTGCTGTTACCAGGCTGATGGTGACATGTAGTGCAGCTGTGGAGCCATTTGCAGCAGCAGAATGACAACAGAGCAGGCAGGATCTACAGCAAGGCATCTTCCTAACTGCTAGATGTTGATGGAAGAGTGCTTATTACTTGGAATTAAAAGTACTTTTGTTTAGCACAATCTCCTGCCCCTGCAGGCCACCACTCTTCAGGAATCTGTGGCCTGAGGTGTGGAGAGTGGGCCCTGGTGATGCCTGCAGGTACTGTTCTGATGCTTGTTAGGAGAAGCAAAGTTAATTAATACATGGCTGACTCCTGTGGATAGATTTTGTTCTTGGTAGCAGAGAGTTCAAGGGATCCACTGCGGTGGCTGGCAGTAGCTTCTCTGCAGGTGTTTGTTGGCACGGTAAAGGTACCTTGGTGATAAAATTTATACTGTACCTGATCATGTATCCCATGAGAACAACATAGCTTTGGCATGTGCTTGGAAGAAGAAAACAAAACTTCTGGCGTTCCTAGCTAAAAATTCCAATTGCTCTTAGTAAAGCCTATACTGTCAATCTTCAACTATCAACTACATTATCAACTGTGCATGGCAGATAATTGGAACAGGTCATGCAAAAGATGCTCAATCATATCCTCATTCTGTGGGAATGTACAATACTGTTGTATCCAAAGTTAGATGTTATGGTCTGAATGGATGGAAAACTAGATGGGTGAAAAAACTGACTGGATGGTTGGACTTGGAGGGTTGTGGTCTATACCTGGAGGCTGGTACCAAAATGAACACCACAGGGATCCATCATGGGACCTGTCCTGTTAACCACCTTTATTTATCAGTAACCTGAACAGATGGCAGAGTGCACTCTCATTAGAAGATGGCAAACTGAGGGGGACAGGTTGATGCCCTTGAGGGCAAGGCTGCCACCAAAAGGAACCCAGATGGACTGGGGGAACAGGCCAACAGGAACCTTAGGAAATTAAACATGGGCAAATGCTAGTCCTGCCCCTGGGAAGGAAGAGTCCCTTGCAGCAGTACAGGCTGGGGGCTGCCAGCAGCTCTGCTCCCCAGGGGAACCTGGGAATGCTCAGGTGGTTCTGGTGGACAGTGAGCTGAACATGAGCCTACAGTGTGCTTCCTGCACAACATGTTTATGGGAGCACAGCACAGAGATTGAAGGGAGTGATTGTCATTCTTTCCTCATCTCTGTGGAAACCACATCTGAACACTATCTGCAGTTTTCCAACTGAATTTTGTCCATCATTTCCCATCACTCTTGCTGCTAATACTGTCAAGCAATCTGGAGATGTCAGAGGAGTGAGAACAAGACTTCTATTGCAACAGCTTTAGTGGTGATTGGTATCACTACCAAGAAGCCCCAGTAGCGAAGAAGTGACTCTGAGATAAAGATCTGGTACCCTACCTGCAGTCTCACCTGCTTTTCTCTGCATTCTGCATAGGCTGCTAATGATGTCAACTAAGTTTAATATGTTTTTGCTATAAAAAACCTTTTAAGACCTGTTGATTGTCATGTGGTTTGGGGTAATTCATTTTAGGCTTCTCATCATTCAAGGTGAAATTTAAACCATGCATTAAGTGTTTGTATCAGTAAGTCTGAAGATGATCAAAGAGAGAAGTATGCTCTGAAAGCTGTTTGGTTAATTCTGTGGCTCAGTCCATGAAACCAAACATGCACTACCCTGTGCAAACACAGCATAAACGAGCTGCAGCTTTTTGCAAACTTTGCTCTATGGACTTTTACCCACGCCTCCTGGGGACCCTCACTTTTTGTTGGACATAGGGGTATATATCACAGTGACTGGAAGATATGAATAGGGGAGGATGGTGGTAGTAAAACATGACACACTGGGACTGCTTTCTACTTTCATTATGACTGGAAAATCAGTTTTGCAATGACTGCTTATCTTTAGAAACCCAAGCAAAGTTCAGCTGAAACTCCCTCAAAGTCACGTAGCTTGTAAATGACAAAAAGCTTGTAACATACGTACTAGTGCTTTAGTTTAATTCATCTTTTTCCTTCTATTTTAGTCTATGTACTGTAAATTATGAAGGGTATGTGTTTTCCAGTTTGGAATTTCACATTGGCTGATCTGTCCTGTGAAAGAAGTTTGTGCAAAGATACCTTGTGGTGTTGTCTGCTCTAGGTTTTGGATTGATCATCTGAAAAATACTAAGCCAAACTGGTAGTGGGAGGATGAGGATGCTTGGCAAATTAAAACTGAAGGTAAGCATCTTGTAGAATTAATTATTTTACAATCTTTGTCTTTTAGGCTATGGTTGCTTGCTATCCTGGAAATGGAACTGGGTATGTTCGTCATGTGGACAATCCAAATGGTGATGGGCGCTGCATCACCTGTATTTATTATCTGAATAAGAATTGGGATTCCAAGGTGAGTAAGCCATGGGTTTGAGGCAAAACATGAAGGAAAAACTACTTTGGAAACAGAGCTTTGGAACTGTCTGTTTTTTTCTGAGAACTCTGATCTTCTGAGCAGCCGGTCCATTCTTCCTCTGTTCTTTTTTTCTGGGTGTTTTTGGCAATCCTTAGGAAGTAAGAATCTGAGCTGTTTCTTTATCATCCTCTCTCCCATCCTACATACATACTGTTTTATTGATTTAGAATAAAGTTTCTAAGCACTGGGCTACATTCTCTTAACACTTTGTTTAGAGGAAACAGCAGAAAAAGAAAACAATCCACTACAGAATAAGTGGATTCTGGGAGCAGAGTTAAATGATAGCCCAAATGTTTGACTTTATCATTCTTGATGCTTCAGGCTAACCTGCAGACGATATTCAGGCAGTTTCCTTTGTGGTTTTCTTATTTATGAAGCAATGGGGCTTAGTAAGAGGAACAAGCACATGGTTTGATTCTACCAGTGGTCTCTTGACAGGATGGAGCTCTTGTTTCGGCCTATATTACTATAAGGCAGTTAAGTCAGCCTTGAACGTGCCATACTTTTAAATTAGAAACAAAAGAAGAATTTGTAAAATTGCAGGATGTCTCTTTACAATTCTGTTGTCATAAAACAGCACAAACCGTTCATGTGGGTTGTCTATTGAAAATTGTCCAATGTTTTTTGCTTCTCTAACCTCTTTTTAGGCTGATATGCTATTGAAGCACATGTAAATACTATGAACTCCCAAAAGTGAATTTAGATATAGAGGCAATGCCTCTATACCTTAGAAAAATGCACTGTTGCAGAAAACCACATCACTTTACAGAGTATGACAGTGAAACATCTCAATAAAATGAAGGAGATGTGGGAAGAAATGCAAATATCCAATTTATTTTGTGCCTTGCACCCTTATTCAAATATGAGGAAGCCCCCAAGTGAGCACTAAGAAAAGCTAACTGAAATCCAGGACACTGATGGAATTTATTACATAAGTGTGATGGTGGTTTTATGCAAGTGTGTCCTGGAGGAGGTGCAACATAACAGTATAATCATACTGGGCTTTAAAAGCAACCATGTGGCCTTAAACCTGACTTGATAGTTTTTCACTGATGTCTGCATGCAGCATGGAGGTACCATGTCAGGTCAGTGCTGAGTTGACAGCATCTTCCCTGCACTCTGTGGTGCAGCATAAAAGTCTTCAAAGAGACGTCTAACAACAGCAGAGTTCATCTTTGTCTTTTGAAGTTTCTAGAGAGTGTGCAGATCACCAGAGGTTTTCCCTGAAAATCATGGCACGTGGAAAGACAGAAATTATATGATAGAGAAACCAGTCTGTATTATAAATAGTGAAAATGGTGGTTGGGAGCTATAATGCATTTGAGAAGTTTTGCAAATCTAACAGTAGAACAGACTTCACTCTTCCTAGGGTGTAAAAGTTAATTCCTAAGTGATCGGGTGCAGGTTCTGAAATACCATAAGCAGTATCTAGCAATTGCTGGAAAGAGAACCCGATATCAGACTGGTCAGGTGGATCAGCTCTCTGGTATTCGCTGGTGCTAGAGATGTGACTGGGAGCTCAGAAGTTTTCCAGTGTTTGCTGCAGGGCTGGTGTTAACTTTACCTTGGTTCATTTACTTTAGACAGAAGCTTATGCTGAAACATTACAAACTGTTTAGGAAAATCAAAGTGGCCAAGAGATACAGTAAGATTGAAGTGTTGTCACATAGCTGCCATGTTTATCATTAAATATTTGTTCCCCATTTGTTAGGTGTTGAGGAGGGAGAAATAAGTAATTTTTCACATGAATGTATGGCTGTTTATATGAGTAAAAAGCAATCTTTCCTTTTCTTTCAGCTGCATGGTGGAATTCTTCGAATATTCCCAGAAGGAAAGTCCTATGTAGCAGATGTTGAGCCAATTTTTGACAGATTACTTTTTTTTTGGTCAGATCGAAGGAACCCCCATGAAGTCCAGCCTTCTTATGCAACTAGGTAAGTAGCATATTTGGTATTGATATTTGGCTAGAAAAAAAAAGCACCTCTTCTACCCATATTTGTATCCAAAATTACGGCCATTGTGTTTAAATACACATGCGTAAGAAATGGATTTTGAGTGAATTTTCTGTTTTGAGTCACTGGGAATTCTGTCATTAAATAAGGAAGAGCAAGTTTGAATGATATGTTTCCTTGTGTGATGGAAAAAAAGGCCTTTAACCGTTGACAGGAGAAGTCTTCCAAGCCAAGCATAGCTATTTAGCTGGAAGGTGCTGGGTTACTCTTTTGCCCTTGTAACACTATAGGGATTGTTGGGACTACCATCTGTCAGCAGGCTGTGAAAAGCTGATGTGACGCAGGGCAGCCCCCAAGCTGCCTACAGGCGTCCCAGAACAGAAAAACATGCAAAGGTCTGGAAACTACTTTTGCCCTCTGTTACCAGGGGCTGTGCTCTCTTTTATGCCTCCAAGCAGAAATTCTCACCTGTATTTCTATTTGAGTTGTTAAAATACACACTAAAATGCTGTCTGTGTTTGCCTATAAAGATGTGTCATTTTCATCCTATTTTTTCAGTCTACTTGTCCAGTTTTGTTTTTTGCTTTCTTCATGAGTGTAAAATTCCAGTGCTCTATTTTAAAAACAAAAATGGAAAGAACTGCAAGGTTTCTTTCTTTTATAGATATGCCATGACCGTGTGGTATTTTGATGCCGAAGAAAGAGCGGAAGCCAAAAAGAAGTTCAGGAACTTAACTGGTATGATTTTTTTATAAATGTTCACCATAAGAAATTTAATGCGTTTTGTTATTTCCAAAGTCAGAGACAGACCAGGAATGATTCTGTAGCTAGAAGGGTATGTAATGCATTTTTAGAAAGCTTTTTCACCTCTAATCATTAGTCACTTATTTTATGCAAAATGGAGAAGTTGTGACAGAAGAAGATTCATGCCTGGCCTTGGAATCCCCGATGAACGAAACAGAGAAAATGGGAGAGAGTTTCTGATTTGAGTTCCATGAGATTTTTTCCAAACCCAGGTGGCTACTCCAGTCACAGGGAGTCAGCTTTTCTTTTGTTTTTTGGGAGGTATATTTTGCCTCCTCCAAATCTTGTTTAGCACAAAGTCATGAGACTTTCACAAACAGTTTAATAATTTTGTTCTCTAAATGTTCCAGATGAATAAGGTCTGTCTTCTATAATAATAAAGCCCCAAAAAAGGTGACCCCAGCTTTCTCATGGAAGCCACACTGCCTGCTACTGCAGCAATGGCTGTATGAGTCGTGGCCTGAGCTGTCCAGATGTGTTCCAACACCCTCCCTGAGGCTATGGCCAAAGGTTTGCTGTTCGGAGCAGTTTAAGGTCTGGTCTTCAGGGGCTGCCTCTGGTGGTTCCTCCATATACAGTGTGGAGAGCACTTGTCTTTTTTAAAACATGTTCAGCTGGGTAAAGTCATAATTAATCAAATGATTTTCAGAACATACTGTCATCTCTGTAGCTTGCATGCAAAGCAAATACTGGCTTCACCCTTAAAAAGGATCATTAACAAGGGCCCAAGGCACGATGGGGGAAAGTAGCACTGATCTGGGGTCTCAAAGTTTATTGGGCTACTTAAGGATTGCATGAGTCATCTTCAATTTCAACATGACAAACATACAAGATCTTTGTGTGACTGTCCACTGCTATGGTATCATGTAGCTGTTCAGTCCACATAGTGGATTCATGCCCTGATTCTGAAATGGAAATTGTTGTCCACCGAAAACAAACCAACTTTTTTCTGTTTCAGAGTTTTTAGATGAATACAGTCAGAACTCCCTAGTTTAACCACTTCTTGCTTTTTCTTTTTGATATAGATGCAAGGAAGAGAGAAGCACCTCGTAATGAAGACTAATCAACTATTCATGAACTCTTTGTGAGGAAATAAGACCCCAAAGATGACTTCCATTTCCAGCAAACAAGGGCTAATCATTGCTATGCACAAGAATGCACTGGTTGTGTCTAGCATGTGCATCTTATGCTGATGGTACTTAAGGCAGCCTCCTGTCATGCTGCATCTGGCAGAAGGAAGACTTGTTTTCTCTTTGTCTTTTGCTGGAAAAAATAACCAGGGTTAAAAAAAAAAAAGTATCACTAAGCCTAGTGGTAGTGGCTCAGCCAACTGGCTTTTGATCACTCTTGTAACCAAGAGAATGGTCATTGGAATTAGTGGTGAAAACCCGAGTCTTATTTGCACTTTATGGGGAAAAAAATTCTAGTTCAATGGGAAGAAGCTTTGCAAGTTTAAAATCATTGGCAGACTGCTAATGGGCATAGAGAGATATTGGACATGTGAAATTAAATTGGATATTTGTAGAATGTCATTTTACAGTCTGTCCCAAATGGACCTGTTGATGTACTGTTCATCATTTTGTTGTGCAGAACATTGGTTCAACTCTACAATAATAGGACTTTCCAGATTTTTGTCTGCACAGTCATTGCATTTTCTGGGTTTTGTTTGCTTTTCAGGAGGCAAGTTCCAGCTGTGCCATTGTACTGCCCCTTCTATCTCAGGACTGAGGGGAAAGTAGTTATGTATCTGTTCACAACTTTATAAAACCAATTTTTTTTCTGTTTTGAGCAGGATAGGTTGTATGTTTTCTATTTTCACAGCTTGGTAAAGCAGCTGTTTTCTCCCAAAAGTCTGGTAAACATGGAAGGCTTATGGCACAAGACATTGGCACTAAAGTCCACTGATATGTAGTGTTTGGTTTGCGGCTTCTCCATCTGCAATGTTCTGTATGACACAGCTATGAACCTGAAAGGAAAAGATAGGTCTGGCAGTCTGACAAATATATGATAAATAATGGGTAACTTAGACTTGATTTTTATGTTGCTTATTCTTAGTGAACACACTTGTTTAATTTTGTCTGGATATGTAATTTGAATGGAACTGCAGTTCCATTTCAATTGATCTGTTATGCCAGGTAACTGCTGCTGTGCCTGAACTGTGAGATCAGAGTTATTCAATGGCAAAGCACACATTTTTTTTCTCCATTTTTTTTAAACTTATTGGACTCGATGAGTATCTGGTGACCTATCTCCAATCTGTCTAAGCTTCTACAACCAGCACTTACTTTGCAGTTCAGAATAGCTCTTAATGAAGCTGGGAGCTGGCAGTGGATGTATTTATCACTCCCACTAATTGTTCTCAGCCTAATACACTCACTTGCATTCATTTTTATCTCATGTTGTCAGTGTGTGTGTCAGACCCTATTAAATGTTCCAAATAGATGCCCTCTTCAGTGTCCCATATTTTCCTGTGCCACCTGCCCATGGTCGTGAAGGCGGTCTGTCTGAACTGCTGGCCCCTGCACTGCTTCCCCACACTGTGCTGGGCTGTCATGCTGTGATGAGGCTGCATTTGAGCTAGGGAATGGAAAAATAGTGTGCAATGGCAACTATTAAGCATTAGTGACAGAAAGGTAACAGCTGCAAAGGACAGAAAAGAAATAACTTTCATGACATAAAAAATTATAATAGAAATGGGGCTTTTTTTAAAGCAGTCTTGTGTCCTAAAGAAAAAAAGCTGAAAATCCTTTGCCTGTCCATGAATGCTGAATGTAAATACAGTAGTGCAAAGAAAGCCCTTATTCTCTCTGGCTTCTCCCAGAGATCCAGCTATGGTCTTATAGGCCTGACCACTGTGCACCTTAAGAGAGGAATATGAGGGAACATGCATGACAAATATTCTTACAGCCCAAGACTACAGATAGACAAAGAATCTGATAAATGTCCTTTAATGTTAGGAAAAACATTATTCCACTACAGTAGCTTCTAAGTAACACACCAGAATCTTGAAGTAATAACTTGAAATTCTCGTTTGGAAATGTTCACGTGGGAGGAGAACGAGTTGGGGCTCTTCCTTGAGAGTAAGAGGTAACCCTTTGAAATGTGAGAGTTGTTGAAAAAGGGGGCCAACAGGATTATTATTTTTAAAAAGTGGTGGAATACAACCTGTTGTATTACTTTGCAAATTTGATAATGGCATGTAAATTTGAAACTGCTACATGATTTTAAAAGGATGAAAACCAGCTAAAACAGAGCAGAGCAAATATTGCTTTGCCTTTAGAAACTGTAACCTTAAAAATGAACTAGAAAGTTGTTAGTACACATCTTACTGGAGCCTGGAACAGTGGAAAAACAATGTGGTCAGAGGGGAAAGGCTTTCTGTAAGGGCTGAAAAAGGAAGGTACTTCAGTTACCGCTGTTGCTACCACCAGGTTTCTGCAGTGGTCAGCAACACGTATGGTGGATGGAGCATGGAGCAGTATAGTTGCGTTTATTATAAATAAAGTACATTTTTTCATTTTTAGCCAATATCTTCCTCATCTGTATAGAAGCAGAGCAGTTATTCTGTGGCAGAGAGCATTGCCTTTATTAACACATGTAATCAGGTGCAAGAAGAAATTGAGGGCACGAGATCTTGAAACCAGTTCCTCAGGCCTCTGTTTCAGGTCTTTACTCTGTTTCCAGTGGGATGATCTCCTTGAAGATGCTGTAATTAATTTGGGGTAGGGCGTGTGGGGGTGTTGGTCATGTAGGAATACACAGGTGTGATGTTTACTACATAGATTCCTCTTGCTTGTCTCTGGAATTGTTGCAAACTGCTCTGTAAGAATGAAATTGTGTCTGTCTGTGTGAGGGGAGCAGGCTGTTGCAGTGGGGAGGGCATTTCAAAGAGGCTCTTTCCTTGTGTTTTGTCTTCATAGCAAACTGAACCATATGGCTAAATAGCACTTGACAGCCAGTTGTGAAAATGAGTGCTTTCTCTAAGGCATTTAACTTTTAATCCTTCAAAAGTTCTGTTATTTTTTTTTTTTACCTGTAGGTAATGTGCCTTCCATCAGTCATATCTGAGAAGAAGTTTCATGCCACATGTGCATGTCATGCAAGTTTTTAATGGCTTTTTAAGAAACATGGTTGCCTTTTCAAATGCAGTTGCATGGGAAAAATGTTCAGAGCCACTAAGGCACAATTTTAAACAGGTGAATTTTGTTGTGCAGGGAGGAAAAAGGGCCAGGAGACAGTGCTGCAAATCAAGAGACTATTTTTATTCTTAAACCTGTGACCGCTGGCCTTTTGGCAAAGTAGCCTCTAATAAATATTTTCCTCTATATTACTTCTGATTCTATGAGGAATGACTTCTACAAAATAGTGTCTAAAAAGACCCACTTTTTTTTCCCTTCTGTTTTAAAAGTTTTAGTCCTTTCTGATTGCGTTTTTTAAAATGTTGGAATATATTATATGTATTGTTGTTGCAAAATAGCTGGCTCTAACACGACTTGCATCTAGAAGAAAATGTGTCTATTTGCAAGCAAATATTTCGTTCTGTAGACTGTGATCTACTCCCAGCAGATATCTGAGAGTGAGTTATGACTACATCTTCTCTTGTCAGGTTGTATGCTGGTCAACAATGCTGGCACTTTGCATTGGATTTGAATGGAAACCGCTAGTAGTATCACATTTTGTGTTCCTGTTACTGTTAAAAAAAGATGTAGCAGGAGTCAATAAACACTGGGTCGTGTTAAACATTGTCTTGTGCAAATCTCTTCAGTCTTCTGTCTTGCTGTGGCCAGCGAAGCGATGGGTGGGTGCAGTGCCACGCAGCTGCATGTCGGGTGATGGCACTGCACAGAGGTGACACTGAAATCTGTATCCACGACCTTCTTCTGCTGTTGGAGAGGCCTTTTTTTGTTGCCCTCAGCTTGGCACGTTTCCTTGGTCACTTCCTGCTATTTTGAAGTTATTTACCTTGCTAGTGACCCTCTTCTTGAAATGCCTATTTGTTTTCACACTCCTATTGAACCAGATAACATTCTCACGATTCAATTGTTTTCTGATAAGTTTTATTTTTAACAGTGTTCACATCCTCCCCCAGCTACTTTTCCAGTCCGAATCTCACAGTTTTCTCCTGTGGCCGTGTGGGAGATTTCTCCTCACTCCCTCTAACAGTGCAGTTGAATGAAAGCCAGGGCACTTTCAGTCATTTGGTAGAGCTGTGAACTTTCTGATTCCTTTGCAATGTTATGAATAGTGAGAATTTCCCTTTTCCTATTTAAAACATGATTTCTATCATGGAGGCCTTGGATTTGACTTTTTTTTTTTGTTTTGTTTTGTTTTTTGTTAAAGAGGGGAGAGATGTCTAAATAATTTGCCATTTATTTAAGCATTTCTTTTAGACTGAGGAGTTCCTGGAGCATATAGAGAAGACCTAAGGAAGGCAGAGGGATTTCTCTTCTGAGCATGCTCCTCACAGGGTAAAGGTTTGTAGGAGCAGCTTGAGAAGAAACTGGCTGTTGGCCATCCATCTGCCAAGGACTTTTAACTCTGACTAAACTTTCTCTAAGCAAATATGTTTGCAGTAATTGTTATCTTACAGCTATTTAGGGTTTTCTTTCCTCCCCCACCTACCCAAAGGGGATATGGCTAAATATACTTGCACTGACAATTCTCATGACTCTTGAGAATGCATCTGAAATCAGAGGTTGCACTGAAAATTGCAAAGTAGCACAGTGGAAGAGAGGTTAGTAAAAATTGATTCCCCTTTCCCACATAATGTTGTCTCTATGGAGTACTTCCATTTCAGAGTTGGTAAAACTCCCATCCTCTTCCACAAAGCATAGAGTTTTTTATCTGCGTTGTGGAAAGCAGGGATAATTTCATCTGCATGTGTGCTTATTTTAAACAAATCTGGAGATGCTAAATAAACTACACTGGGTCAAGTGCAGTCAACAGCAGTTTTTACGTACTAACAAACATGGCCAGTGCCACCAGGCCCAGAGCTCCTTTGCTGGACACCCACAGTCTTTCTGCTAAAGAGGAGGCAGTTTGTGATCGATGATATTAGCCAATACCCTGGACACTGATTTGGCAGGAGGAGAGTCAAGAGTGTTACGGGCTCTTAAAAGCCTGCTGAGTGTGGGACTGGTGAGAAGCATGGAAAGAAATACTCTGTAGTCCAAACTAGTAGAGTTCTGAAGATCACTTGTGGTTACATGAGTTCACAGCTCTATCAGGATGCTGGGCAGAGGGAGCAGAGCAGAGGAGCTGCCTTTGAAGTGAGGCCTAAGTTATCCCCAAGAAGGGCACCCAGCTCTGAGCACACACATGGAAGCCCGTGCAGAGCCTGGTCACTCCTGCTCTTCATGATAGGTTGTCAGTTCCCTTGCAGACGACTTTGAGTTGTTAAAATTTATGAGACAACACTTGCTGTCATTGTCCCCTCTTGCTGAACCAAGAAGTTGGTTAGCATCCTAAAAGGGACTTGGCATCCCCTGCAGCACCCAGAGTCAAGTGCCTGTGTCAAGGACATGGTGCTGATCCGCCTTGTGCCTGAGAACGATCTGGTCAGAATGTATCCTTGGGGGGTTGATGTGGCATGCAGTGCCAGCAGGTTGCTTTTAATTTACTAAACACTGTGTTCCATGCCAGCTTTGACACTTGTCCCACCTTTATAGTGGTTCAGTGGATGACCTGTGTTCATCACTGTGATACATGGTAACACACCACCCCATGCTCTAAGCAAGGGAGAAAATGCCTGCTGTTCAGAGGTACAAGGAACTTCTCTTAGAGGAAGAAAAAAATCAAGGAAGGGAAAAAAAAGACATCTGAACAGACATTTAATAGTCAAAGGAAGAGTCTTAACAGACTTAAGCTTGGCTGTCTTCAGAGAGTTTTCAAAAGCGTGCTGCAAACACTTGTGTTTCAAAGCTTATGCTCCTTTATCTAAGAAAAGCTGAACACTGGCTAATTCTTTAATTAGTTCCCAACAAGATGTTTTTCTCTGTAGCCAAGGCTTGCTACGGATAATTATGTCTTTAGTTTAAAAACAAGTGTCAATACAGAAAGTTGTTTTGATTTCTTTTTCTTCAAGTGTTTTATTTTGCCTTCTATTTAGCTTCCACCTTCTTCATTTTCACCTGCTATATCTTTCCTTGATTTGAAAAAGGGTTGATTTTATCTCCCTCTGCTGCAATACTAATGCAAGGACATGACAGAGCCAAGCCATTGCTGTTGTTTGTGGTGCAATTGTATGAATTCAGTGCATGGGTCCCTCGGAGGGCCAAGGAGATGGAGGAACCTGAGCCACCATCAGTTAACCAGCTCAGCTTATTAAACTGTAATAACCATGTAGCCTGGGTGTCCAAGTGCTACCCTGCATGCCAAAGACCTATATTTGGAGCTTCCCAACCTCCTGCCTACAACCACGGTCATGTACATTTATTTTAGCAGAGTTTCCCAGAGCACCAAGAGGTCTCCTTTCCCAGGCACCAAGAGCTGCCTCAGTCATGACAGCACTGAGTGAACACGAATCTTGTAGGCCCAAGTCCCAGGTGGATGCCGTGGCTTAACCCCAGCCAGCAACCAAATACCACACAGCTGCTCACTCACTCTCCCACCATCTGGATTGTGGAGAATATCAGAAGGGTAGAAGCTTGAAAATTTGTGGGTTGAGATAAAAATGGTTTAATAGGGACAGCAAAAGCTGTGCAAGCAAAAAAAGCAAAAAATTCAGTCACTACTTCCCATGGACAGGTAGATGTTCAGCCATCTCCAGGAAAGCAGGGCTCCATCATGTGTAATGGTGACTTAGGCAGACACACACCATCACTCCAAATGCCCCCTTCTTCCTCCCTTTTTATACACTGAGTGTGATGTCGTATGGTCTGGAATATCCCTTTGGTCAGTTGTCACCTGTCCTGTCCCCTCCCAAGCACCCCTAGCCCCCTCGCCAGCGTGGCAGTATGAAAAGCAGAAAAGGGTCTAGACTCTGTATGAGCATTGCTCAGCAATGACAAAAACATCTCTGTATTATCAACCCTGTGGTCAGCACAACACCAAAACACAGCCACTGTGAAGAAAATTAACTCTATCCCAGCCTAAAGCAGGAGGGAGAGGAACTGCCCTCTCTACCCTTCTCTGGTCCCTGCCTGTCAATGCATGGATGCAGTATCCCAAAGGTCATATGCCAGGCGTACCCAAGGAGAGTCAGACTGGCTTCATTCATCCCACAGGAGAAGATCTTCAGTATTAAGCTACACAGCATGTCCATGTGGTGAGGGAGGAGTGTGACCTTTCTGGTGAACCCCTTGAAGTTCTTACATTTCTGAGGGAATAAGTATCCTTTCATTGATTCAAGAGGAAATTTACATGATCTCAGATATTGTGGCTTCTGTCTTCAAGAAAGATGTGGAAAAAAATGTTCCCCTATCAATCCACTGAAAAAATTTAGTATGATCAGAGACCTACAAAATATAACTTGTGAGAACAAGCTAAAAGACCTGGTACTGTTCCTTCCAGGGACAAGGAGAGTGAGAAGACAAGGAGAGAGTAAAAGCATTATAAGGGTCTTAAAATGCAGGAAATGTTACTGCAAAGAATAAGGAAGTAGTTTGTTCTCTGTACCTGTGGTGCGTAACACACAAATAATGGGGTAAAATTGCCGCAAGGAAGTTACGAGTCAGCTATTGGGAAAAGCTTTCTTACGGCTGGGACACTGAACCACTGGAGTGCCTGAAGGTGTTGTGGAGATGCCCTTACCAGAGATTTGGTTGGAGAAATGTCTGCCAGGAGTGCCAGTAAGTAGAAGTGAATTTTTTTTTCTTGGAGCAGTGAGTAAGGACCAACCAGGTTAAATGACATGTCTGTCCTGTGTCATGACAATGTAAGCATTATTTTGGAGCCTGCATGGTCAAGGCATCCCATGAAGGGAAGAGGTTTGAGGTTGTCTTATTCCAGTGGAAGGTTATGGAGACCACTACCATGCATTGTTGCAGGACTAGGCTAGGACTGCCCTTCCCATGGAACGAAGGTCAGCCTGACCCTGCCGTGAAGGGTTGTTCTCCCCTGCCCTCTTACTTCTGTCCTGATGCACTTACAGGTACCATGGGCATGCACTGCACAGCAGGTTAGGCTTGGTGAGCAGACACCCCAGGAGGACCCTGCTGCCTGGTACTGCTCTGTGCTGAGCAGCACCTTTTGTCTTCCTGGGCAGCAAAGAGCTGAACCCCCATTTTCCACATCAGCGAGGCATCAGTATCTCCTTTTGAATCCGCTCTCTGTTGGACAGTTCATGAAGGTTACATTTATCCTCTTATTTGTTGTCCAAACCTAAAGCTGTGGATTCCTCTTCATCCTCTTTTTTCCTGTGTCAGATTTGGGAATTGCAATTCTGAGTGTGATGCCCCTTTGGATCTAGACTCAAGGTATTGTAGGAAGCAACATTCCCTCCTGTCCAGAACAGCCATGAAGCTGATTTGGTTCTTTTTTCTAGGAAAGGTGTAGTTATAGAACATCCTCAATCATTCATTACTAATGGAAATAATACTGGGAGGGGGGGAAGGTATGATGAAGAAATAGGCAGTGGAGTATCAGAAGTTAGCCTTTGGGGGCATATAGTTTCAAAGGCAGGAACCTCACCTCTCTCCTCAAGTTCATGTTCTCATTAAAAAGAATGTGTGTCTGTCCATCTGAGAGTCAGCGTTTGCTGTGTCCATTGAACATTTTCTTCTCTTTGCAAATCTCTGTTGCTTTCTGAGTATACTTTATTTCTCGATTGAGTCATTAATTCTTTCAACACATCTGAAAGAACTTCAGTTAACTAACGTGATTATAAATTCAACTACTTTGAATATCAATACTTGAGGCCAGATGTGTTTATTGTTAATATTAAACTCCATGAGTAGTTCCTGTAAACTTTTCTTTCACTTTTTAAACTGGCAGTTCATCAAAATTTTATATAGGGTTGGAACCTATACTATTCTTGCTGCTATAAACATGTTAATATCATAAGCTAAACTTTTTCCCTTTATTGTTAGTGTATTTCCTTTGCTTAGTCTCTGCAAATGTGCTCAAGGAACACATGAAAATTGTTGGAGTCTCAGCTTCCTTTCATTCCCCTTCTCAGCAAATCATGACCATAAAATGTAGATGAGGTCATTTTGGAGGACATGGGGGCATCCCCAGTCTCATGCAGGTGGCATGTCTTCCCCAGGCTGGCTTGGCACTTAGAGGGGATGGATCCCTCTGCCATCCCTACTGGACAGAGCACCCATGCCAGCACCCTAACCAGCATAACCCTGTGCAGCAGCACAAAAGACACTTCTCCCCTGCCATCTTAAGACTCAGTGTCTCAATTTGCTGTGTCCGCTGCTGCTTTCAAGGTTTCTGTGCTATTATGTTTGCTCTGTCTCCTGAGAGTTGAGGAATAGATAAAGGCATGCTACCTCAGCTCTCAAGATGGCCTGTCTTATCACCCAGACCTACACTTCTGCAGCAGCAATCCCATGATGGGTTTCTATAAGGCCTCCCTGGGGCAGGCTAACACTCCCCAGTGCCTTTGGGACCCATGCAGGGCTGCAGACATAGGGTCTACTTGTTCTCAGGAAATACAAACTGCCGTTCTCAATCCCTCTATGCTGGACAGTCCTGCCCAGGCCTGGAAAATGCAGCATCTACCACAGCATCCTAGGCATTGCACAATTTAGGCCTTGCTGCCTCAGGAAGAGACTCACAAAGTGCTTTTCATGGTGGTCCTGAGATTAGCTCAGATTATCAGAGCATGGTGCTCAAAACACCAAGGCTGTGGGTTCAATCCCTCTATGGGCCAATCATTAAGGAGTTGGACTCGATGATCCTTGTGGGTCCCAACTCAGAATATTCTGTGGTCTGTGAGAAAAGCATGAGCTGTGTGGGATGGAGATGGCTCTGCAGGACCCTTGCCAGAGCACAATACTGGGTCTGCAGGCTGTCCTGTGCCCATAAATGCCTTGTTCTGGGTTATTCTCTGAGCGTTTGCAATAGAAACTGATTTTAAGCTTTTCTGCATGCTATAGATAAAGCACTATCAAAAGCTCTTTAGACGGATTTCTTCCTCCCCAGCTTCTCTTCAGCTGAATCCAAGTCTTGCTTCTTGGTCTCTTCTCCTCCCTTGAAGGCATAGCTCCAAGCACTACCTCTGCCACATCCTGGTACCACCTGGGAGCACAGCACCATAGTCTTCAGCCCTAGCAGCTGCTGAACACCAAAGGAATGCTTAAAAATTAATCCAGAGCTTGTATTTCGCATCGAAAGTGCTAAATTGTTGGTGCACAGCCCAGAAAGTCTGTGTGGGTTGTGTAAATACTCTCCCCATTATTCAATAAATGACTTTACAAAGAGCTAAATGCAGCTACAGAATCATTAGGGACACTGGGCAGTCATTAACAGGCATGAGAGGGAACCCACTTCCTGAGGTGAGACACAGGTCTCCTGAGGGAGGAGGATAAAGTAAACCCAGGGGCACCAGCTTCTTTCCTCCCAGGGCAGAGGGATTTAAATTAATTCCAGTTAAAAAAAAATGCAGGCACCAAATAAAGAAACCATCAGGTATGTCTTGGAGACATCTGGAGCAGTTGAGAAGACAGTCCAGGTCTGGCATCATCGCAATGGAACTCAAAGTGTTTGCTTATCATTAGGGCCAAATTATCCCAGACTTAACTACACACAAGTCTAGCAAAATATGTTAGTTGACATTTCACTTGCTAAACACTCTCCCAGTTTGCACTGGAAGTAGTAGCATCCATATATCCAAAGAGGTTTTTGGCTCAGTCCCTGCCATGGTTGTGCCCCTAGTTGTACTTTACACTGTCTCTTTTTTCTGCCCTTAAAAAAGCCAAGCATAAAGGCAAACCCTGGTTTTAGGCAGAAATTAGCAAAATGCAACAAAACCCGGGGGAGACTGGAGCTGTGAAGGGAACAGGAGAGTTGCTCGGAGCTGTCAAGGGAACAGGAGAGTTTCTCAAAGCTGTATCTTCCAGCTTGTCAGTGTGTGCCCCTTTGAGTTAGGCAGCCCAGGGCACTATGAGGGGACTGGCCGTGTGGTACACCATGAACATAGGCTTGGCCACGCAGAAGGGTATGCACCCCCTGCACAATGAGATCCCCTGCATAGCCACCTTTGTGATGGAAGGATGACCACATGATCATGTCACTGTGGTGGCCACCCAGGCCTGGGGTGCTGGTGTCAAGATATATGCCATAGTCATACAGCAGACAGACAGGAATTCGCTGTGGACCATGTCCTCACAGCTACTGGAGGAGCACGTCTTTCTGTTGGAGTCCTTTGAGCTCATCCAGTTCAGGAAACAGCTCCAGGATAAGCTCTATAGTGGGTGAGAGCTACCCCTGTGGGGTGGCAAGGGTGGCCCTGCTGCCTGCTTCTTACCTGGGCTAGAAGATGACCTTCAGAGGGTTGTTTGGGGTGGCTGCCCTTACTAGGAGTAATGTAGACAGGGAAGCAACCTCCCCAGTGGGGAGGTGTTGGGATGGGTGGCCTTTCCTCCTGCTCACCTTTTCTGGTGTGAGATAAGGAAAGTTTTGAAATTGTTGCAAGCATGTGTTTTTCTTCACCTGTGCTTGGTAGCTCTGACCCAAGCCAGGGTGTTGTGGCAGCAGTGATGAGAATGTTTAAAAACAGGAAATGTGGAGCTGTTTCCCTGGGCGTGCTAGGGCTGGGTGAGCCGTATATATTTCAGAGCCATATATATATTTTAATGTGGCTCTAGCAGGGTTTCCTCCTACGCAGACACGTGCATGGCATCCACTGCATGTGTGTTTGTGTTTAATAGATCCCTGGCCACGTGGTGCTGCCACGAGTGTCTGGCTGTGAGCCAGGAGGCTGTTTTGCACCATGGCAGTGCTGGCACAGGCTGGGACCTCTCTGTCCGCCACCATGCTGGTGGCTTTGCTGGAGACCTGGCATTGCAGCAGTCTGGTGAGACCTTGCTCACCTCTTTCAGCATCTGTTGAAGGGCAGAAGGCAGCTGCCAGCCTCTTCCAGGCAGTGTTTCCTTGCCAGGGACTGCAGTAGTGTCATGGTGAGTCTCAGCTTGCTGGGTCAGAGGAGTCCAGAACTGACCAGATGTTGCTTCCCAGGTCTCTGATGTGCTTCTGTGCCTGATACCTTTTCCTCCAACCCTCTGCCCATTTCCTGCCTGCCCTGCTGCCCATTTCCTGTTGGCTCAGCATGCTGCAGGCTGCACAGACACTCAGACCTGGCTCCTGCACTGTGTTCCGGCTAAGCTCAAACTTATGCTTACTCAGCTCAAGCCATTAACAGTATCAATTAATATCCAGTGTTGATTTAGCACTTGGGTAGATTAGAAAGCTGGGGTGGTTCAGAAACCCTCCCCACACAGTGCCCATGTCTGCGCTGGAAATCAGGAGGTGAGTGTTGGGGCTGGAAGGGCTGGGGTTGTGTGGTTTGCGCTGGTGGCTATGACTGCAGTGACAGGGCAAGTGCCAGAGCCAGGGTTTCCACCTGTCTGACTGCTCTAATGCTGGTTCTGTCTTGCTGGGGTCGACATCTGTGTGGAGCAGGAGCACGGCTGCCAGCACAGCTGCATCAGCATCCCTGGCTCCTTCTACTGCAAGTGCAACCCGGGCTACAGGCTCAATGTGGGTGAAAAAACCTATTCTTGTAAAAAAACCCTTTTAAAATCCTAAATCTTGTAGGCAGCTTGCAGTTACAAGTCTCATGGAGGGAAGCTGAAATGCAGCAGAGGATCCGGGGATGCCAACAGCAGCCTGGGTGCTCTATTCACTTGCCTGCTGCCTCCCGGTTTGGTAATGGTTGCAGATATTCAGCATTCCTAAATCCTGACCAGTCACCTGGTCATTACAGTGCCTTGGGAACTGTCCCCGTTCTGGCTGAGGCTACCACGGTCTAGGCTGGTGAGCACTCCTGCAGGCTATTGCAGCACATGAGCCTCACCTACAGTTGTCTGTGGACTGCTTTGCTACTGAGAACCTCCCCATGGTAGTGAACAGAGACCCAGGAGCATCCCCATTCTCAGTACTACCCTTGGGCTGCTGAGTGACTTTGGACTGCTTTTTCCAAGGGCCTGCCTGGCCCTTGATAGCCTTAGGGTGACATGTTAGCATAGAGAGAGGTGGCAGAACAGGGCACTGCAAACTGCAGATATATGGGCCCAATGCCAGTGTGTTTGCACATCCTGCAGTTTAGAAGTTATTGACATTAATGACATTGCTTGTCAGGTTTAACAGGATGTCCAGAGTTGAGCAAGTGGGGACACTGAGCAACCTTTGCTGGAAGAATGAATCTTGTAGATCAAACAAACTACACAGACAAGCCATGGCATGGTTGTTGCTTGTGCACCATGCAAGACTACAGATTGAATGCTCTTCACTTGTTCACGTGCAGTCTTAAAACACACTTGCGGTGGAGAAACCTGCACAGTTGTAGCCATCTAGCTTGCCTTTACTGAGTACCTGGTGCTCTGCAAACAGCTGGTCAACACTTTCTGTCATGATTCTGGTTGCACATTGAAAGAAATTATCTTCTGCCATAATGATATGAGATTTCTGCCAGATGAGATTGCTGTACAAGGCCTCTCAGTGATGTCTGAGGAATGTGAACTTTTCCTACTAGAAATGTTACACGACATAAAACAACATCCTATTGAAAATAATTTAGTATGAGTCCTGAACAGAAAGTAGTACCAAAGCCATTCAAACATTTTATTTTTATTCCTTGCAGTAATTAATTGCACATACCAGAGCCTACACTTGTCCTTTTAAGTATCAGAAGAAAGATTATGAGAAAAGTTCAATAAATCAAACATGGAAGTGTTGCCACCAAGTGGTACAAGCTGTATTAGGCAATGGCTCATAACTTATAGATCACAGTGATAGATCACACTTAGAGATCACATCTGAAATGCCCTGATGTTTTATCAAAAGATTCCTTTTTGCTTTGTTTAGCTATCTTTTTCTCTTTTTTTTTTATTTATTTTACTTCCTGTGATGTTAAACATTCATGCTTGCACCCATCTCCATGGAGTCACAGAGTGTATGACATGCCTCTTTCAGCTTCTTCTTCTTCAGCTTCTTTCAGCTACAGGCAGTGGAGAGGCAAATATGAAGGGCCTTCATGTGACCGTTCAGGCAGTCTTTGATACAGTCCCCAGTCTTGTTGGGAGGTGGCATATCCTCCCTCCTCAGCCTCACAGAGAGAGTAGCCCTGCAGTGGAATGTGTCTCCCAGGCCCTGAAGGTTGGCTGAAGAACATCCCAGCCTTCCCTTGACACTTCTACTGCAACCCATCCTGGGGCACTTGGGCACTTTTGAAATCACTGGCAGATTTATATGGTTTTTTTAATGACGCTTATGTGAGTGCTAAGGTGTTTTGTTTTTCAGCCAAAGTACTAAGTACGCTGTTCTTTGGCCACATGGTTTTCGTTACTGTGTAGGAGCTGAATAACGCCCTTTTCTTCCCTGTTGTTTAGAAAACCTAGATTGTTAAAAAAAAAAAAAAAAAAAATTTGTGGAAGCAAGCCTGAGGTGCTTCTTTGCTATTTATGTTGTGAAGCATGTTATTCTTGAGAGATGTGTCTCCCGTGGGGACAGGGCTCCCCAGAGCTGCTGGGCACAAGGCAGCAGAAGACAGTATAGGAAGGGATGTAGAGGCTTATGCACACGCCCACACACAAATCCCATCTCTGGACAAGCATAGTTCAATCCCAGCACATGCCAGGGGTGCAAATGGTCTGCAGGTCTCACACCCTTCTGCCTCCCGTGCAGTGTGGCCTCCGGCACCAGCAAACCCTTGTCTTACAAAACTGCAAATGAGGATTAAATCTTGATAATGACCTCTGAAGAGCAGCAAAGAGAAACAGTTTCTGGCCCTGAGTGTTTCACTTCATTTATTTGTTTTGCAGCTGTTTTTTAAGGAAGAGGGAAAATTATCATGGGGCATTAAAGCTGAAGTACCTAAACTTCCCTTCTTTTTGATGTGCAAGAAGAGTCTTAAGCATTTAAATAATTGAGCTATATGGTTAATCTACTTTCAGCTCTGAACTTTAAATTAGGTAAAAATATCTTAAAGGATTATAAAATAATTGTTGTATTAGAACTGCAGGGCATGAATATCAGCACAAAAGACCTTTCCAGATGCTACTCCTGCACACTAAGGGAACATGTACATTGGAGAACCCTATTTCCACACATGTGATTTCACCACTGTGGCACTTTGTCCTGCCATATCCCCAGGGTAACACACAGCAGGAAAGGATGTTGTAACACAGAGCTGCTGCTAGTTTTCAAAGATATTTCAAGCACTTGTACTTGGACGAAATAACAAAGATGGTGAAGGGCCTTGAGGGGAAGCTGTATGAGGAATGGTTAAGGCCACTTGGTCTGTTCAGCCTGGAGAAGGGGAGACTGAGGGGAGACCTCAGAAGTCTACAACTTCCTCGTGAGGGGAAGAAGAGGGGCAGGCACTGATCTCTTCTCTGGGGTGACAAGTGATAGGACCCTAGGGAATGGCCTGAAATTGTGTCAGGGAAGGTTTAGGTTGGATATGAGGAAAAGGTTCTTCACCACAGGGTGATTGGACACTGGAACAGGTTCCCCAGGGCAGTGGTCACAGCACCAAGTCTAACAGAGTTTGAGAAGTGTTTGGACCATACTCTCAAGTACATGATGTGACTCTTGGGGATGATCCTGTGCAGGGCCAGGAGTTGGACTCAGTGATCCTTGTGGGTCCTTTCCAACTCAGCATATTCTGTGATTCTGTGATTCTGTGACATCGTTGTGTTCCTGAGCTTCCCTTCTTTTTTTTTACTTTTTTGCCATATTAATTTCCTTAGGAAGTGTCCCATTTTGAAGTCCCCTACCCAGAATTTTCTTTTTGTTGCTTTCTCTACTATGTCTTTGTGTCATAATCTAAGAAACATCTTAGAGGTTTGCTACTAATTAACTGTGTTAATGGTGTCACAGGGCTGCTTCTCCAGAAATAGCTGCTGGCATGAGCCGACCTTGTAATTTTCCAGATGCAGTGTTTCCTCACTTTGTGTGGAAAAACCCCAGGAAAACAAAACAGCACCTGCAAAGAACAAATATAATTGCAGTTCACTGTAGCCTTTCAGTACAGAGTCATGAAAACCTTCCTAGACCACATGTAAGGCTCTACTGGAAACAGAGGCCTTTCTGCTCACAAGTGTGATCCTGTCATTGCTGCCATAGCTGTCTTTTGCCCTCCCTGCTAGCCCATGTCCGTGTGATGCAGGGCTGTTAGGCACCAGAAAGACTATGGCTCTGGTTTAATCATTTTCGGCTGCTCATCCATCATAGAAAGAAGGGGCCATCTAATGGACTGCAGATGTACCCACCGCAATGGGATTAGGCTTTGAAACACTTGTGCTGGAGAAGTGCTGTTGATTTCAGTGAGGTTGTGCCTGGGAATAACTGCTCTGGAAGGAACAGAGGTGTTTTGCCTTCCTCCAGAACAATATGGATTAAGTTTTATCCCGAACAAAAAGGACAGTCTGGGTGCAGACCCACTTAGGTGCGATTAGGGAGCAGGAGATGATTGTGCCAGGGCATGACCAAGTGACACTTTTTCCTCCTTGCCCTATCCTCAAGGAATCTCACAACTGCACAAAATCTCACTAGCTTCAACCAGGTGCTGTGGCCAAGGAAGTGGTGGAAGGACAGAGGTCATGTAGTGAAGATGCTGCTTCTCCCCACTCTTCGCCCACCCTTCACGGCAGTGGGGCCCAGGCCCCTGGCACCTTGTATGGTTCATATATATAATCTTTCATGTCATCTCTGGGAGCCATGGATGGCTGTAACATGGCACTTGCCTGCACGGAGGGACATGACATGTGCCAGCCCAACAAGGGATGCAATGGGAGATTGAGTCTATGCAGCATGTGGGGAGACAAAGGCTACTGTATAGACTTAAATAAGATGTAGATAAAATGATTAATTGTAGACTAAATGCAGACAAATTAGTATGTAAATAAATCAGGAGAAATCTTTACGCTGTTTAAATGACAAATGAGGTGCAAAGGTGCTAGACAGGGCAGTGGAATGGGGGCCATTTATATATACATATATATTTTTCTGTTTTTCCTCAGAGATAATTTTGACATTATGAAGACTATAAATAGAATATCCAGAGAAGAAAAGTACAGGAAGGAAGAGTAAACTTCTAATGAATTATATCTTAAAAGGATCTGAGTAGAGGGAGGAAAAATGTATCTCCAATAACAGGAAAGTTTAAAAGAAGCTTGTACTGAATATTATAAATTCACACGAGAGAAAGGTCTTTACTTCTCTTGGTGTGGGAAGACACGAAGACACAGTCATTTATGCTTAAGTAGGGAAAAGGTCAAGACTACTTTTGCCATATTGTGATTAAAAAATCATGCTGTTGAAATTGTATTAAATGGGACTCCTGATTTCTTGCAGCCACAGATTTAAGAGCAATTGCTTCTCATTGAGCTTGTCCAAAGTTTGTCTATCAAGGATCTGGCATTGCACTAAGCAAAAAGTGTTGTTTAAGTTACAACAAAATAAAGCAATCTTATCCCTGTTGCTACCCAGTGGCTTAGCACATGGTCTGTGAGAGAAAGCTGCTTGCCTTTTGGTTTTGCTGGTGGACTGTGGAGAAAGGGACCTGAATTTGAATGGATAGTGCCATGGCTTGAAGGTGCCGTAGCAAAATTGTGTTTTCCAGCCTCCAGCCCAGCGCTGAAAACTCTCCTGCTTCCCTTCCTACTAAACATGAAGAAAAAAAGACATGCAATATAAATTCACATGCACACAGAGCAAAGGATCATGCAGTTTTTACAAATTTGAAGATTAGTTTTTAAGATACTGTCTGTTTAAGGATTATATTGTTAATAACCTAAATTTGACACACGCTTTTTCCCCCTTCAGTCACTACCTGCAAAGCTTCTCTGAAAATTATCTCTTATGAAGCGGTGTCATTAATGGCTTCCTGCAAGGTTTCTTTTGGAAGTGGTGGAAAGGTAAATAAAAATGAATTGATACAGCATTTTGAGTTTGTAGGCAAAATATGCAAATATCTTTCTGACAAAGCCTTAGTAGCATTAAAGGCTTTCAGATTCTATCCCCAGAGGCTCTGCTTGTGGAATCAGAAGCCTTTAGGCAACCTTTAACTAAGTTTATATGTAATACACTCTCTCTCTCTCTTGCTCCCTCTCCTCCTCCCCCTCCCCCTCAATGTCCTCGTGGACCAATTCCCTCTGGTGCAGTTTCAGCTTCACAGTTCATGAATTTTATTTGAAATCAATAAATAAACCTATTATCAAGTTCTGCATTATCATTGTATATCATCATTTCTCATAAACCATTTCACTGTATGTATGGGTCAGCTTCACTGAGCACGTGCCACTCAGCTTTATAGCTCAGCAGAGGGCTGTCAGGTATATGGATGGGATGTGTTTGAAGACATAATCAGATTTCAGTTCTAATAAATAATTATGAATAAGACTGTGCAACGATTCGTCATTATTATCATTATTATTAATACTATCATACTGTTTTGAGTTAGTGATCAGCACTTAGGTATACTTTGAGCCCTGGTATGGGACATGTTTTTACAGTATGGAGCAGAAGATTGCCTTGCAGGTCCCGAAACCCACCCATATAATCAAAGAAAATATTATATTATATATAACATCACAGCATTTATCAGCTGTTTTAGACAACTAAAGGAAAGCTTCTTGCATGCCCCTTAAAAGATTGTCAAGCTCTCACTGTAGCAAATTATAAAGTGACTAATTTTAAGGATCAGTAGCCCACCATGATGAACCCCTCCTGATAACTCATGCAGATTTCTTTGGGCAGCATTAGTTTGGGCATGGCATGAAAAACTAAGCCATCTTAGGGGTGATCAGGCCCTTGGACAATTACTGATTTGTGCCTTGAATTTTATCTGTCAGCCCAGATGGAGTATTATATATTTGCGTCATATGCAGTTTTCAAATGATAGTATTACAAGGTCAACTGACAAATAATATTCTAAAATGAAGACTCCAAATTTCCTACTTATCTAATTTTTGATAGTGTGTAATCTTGTGCACAAATGAAAAAATGAGTCTATCAGTGACCAAAAAGGGTAGAAGCAAGCAGAGCTGGTCCAGGAAGTTGGAAGCAAACATTCCCAGCTAAGTGCACTTGCATAAGCACAGGAAAATCCAGCAGTACGTTGAACTTATCCTTGTAACCGTACCATCACTACTACTAGTACATCTACACTACTAGTTGAAGTGAGCCTATTACTACAGCACACCACCATTACTACTGGTGCTACTAAAACTGCTAAGAGCAGCAGTATCATTACTCAGTAGATCTACTAAGTAGTGTCACAAGATTTTTAGGTAATTAGAAGTGGTTGTTTTGTTAGAACCATTTATTTATCATTTTCTCTAATGTTTTATTTTCCTCTGGACGTGACCAAAATAGATGGGTAGAAGATTTTTTGAGCCAACACAAAATATCTAAAAGGAGTCACTTTGGATTTCTCACTTTCTAGGGGAACATGTGAACTACAGGGAGATGTCTTTCCCTCTGCAGCAGTGGCTCAGTTACACAGTGTCTCTGTAAGAAAGGAAGGTTTGTGTTCATGGTCAAAGTAAAGGTCTGGGATATGGTAGTGGTTTAATTAGTTTCAAAAAACCTCTTGTCTGGATTGGAACATGAATTTAAGTAATGGAAATAAATCCATGACTAGGTGACAAAGTCTGTGTCTTGTTGCAGCATCATGTAGCTGAAGTGATGCACACCTCAGCACCGTGCCTTTAAATCAATGGAAGAGTTTTGGAGCTTTGCATTATTTTTTCCTAAACTTGGTACTAAGCCAATATTGAAGTTAGTATTTGTGAAGTTTGGAAAAATTGTTTTCAGGGTGTGATTTCTGGTCATTAAGAATTTTCATATTCTAAGTGACTTGATCTTAACTTTAATAGCCCCAAGTATCTTTAGAAATTTTGTGCTGTGCTCACACCCACCCAAGTCTGTATATCCCTGACACTGCCAGACAGGAATGATGTATAGGAGGGACAGCACGCAGAGCTGATGGTTGGCTGCAAGTCAAGACTGTGGCAGAGTTCCACGTCCTGTGCTGCCCTGTCATGACTCTGCCACTCAGTGCTCAAACCGTCTGGCTGGCGTGAGTCCCTGCTTATCACGAACAGCCAGATCAGTTTTGTTGTATGGGGATGTTCAAGCCATGATACAAAGAAGCAGAGAAGGCAAATGTTCTGCAGACACTTAATGATGAAGTTAAAGGATATCTCCTATCTCAAGTGTCAGTTCCCACCCTCTGCTCTCATGGATGCTTTGTCTGAAGTGCACTGCTGATCCCTGTAAATATAACTCATCTGCTACAGGGCAACATGGAACTCACATAATAATGAAAATTACTTTTGATCCTTCACAAAACTTCACTATTTGCTCACAAAAATATCCAGAAATCGTAGGCAGAACCTTACAGTCATGACAAATGATTTTGCTGCTGTTGTTTAACATTTTTGGTTCACTTTTTATTATTCCTAATTTGTCTAGGATTTAACTTTACAAATTGTACACATATAAAGCAGACTTCTTACTAGAGTCAGCAAGGTCACTGTTTCAACAAGGTCTTACCATCAGAAGGGAAGGTTACCATTATCTGACCTGTCACCCAGGACCAGATTTGTTTAGAAAAATATTGTTACAATTTCTCCTTGAAGGATGTGTTATATAACTTGCTGTTTGATGGAACTTTCTAAAGTGTGTACTCATTCCATAGCTGATTCTTTAAAGATATTAGGTAATTTGGATTGTATGTATAACTTTCCACGATGTATTTGCTATTAGGCCATGTTTCTTTGACTGTGGGACTCCGTGTAGCTGTGATGTATCTTATGCCAATGACAAGACTACATATTTTACCTGCAGATACTAGGAATGTGAGAACTCTAGAAACTAGGTTTGCCTTTTTTTTTTTTCTTTTTCTATTCTGCTTTAATATTTGCCCAAGAAATACATGATAGTCTTACTTTCTCGTCAGAAGTCTTTCATCATAAAACATGTGAGCAATCTTCTCTTCCAAACAGGGAAGGCAGGCTCCAACTATTTCTTTATACCCTTATAACCCTTATCTTTAAGTTATGTTTCTCTGTATTGACCTACTGTTTCTGCAAGTTATTTTTCTGAGCATGTCTGTACTGGCTGTTACAGGGTCAAGGCCTTGAACACAAGCCAAAATGTTTGGGGGGCCTCTTTCCTTTGTTTCGGTGGATGTTTGCCAGAATATCTAAGTCCTGCAGCAGCACTGACTGTGCTGAACTCTCCCAAAACATCTCTCCCACCACATGGACTACCATGTTTCTGATTTGAAGACACTAGGGCACCATATGTGTATATATAGGATATAAGCAATAAGCCTCCACAGGGTGTAGATTAGAAGGCTCACTTTGTGCACCTTGGGGTGTCCTATGAGGCAGAAAGCCAAAGGTTATTTTCCTAAGGGATATCTTTGACTTCCTCTGGATCTCAGTGTGCTTGATGTGTATGTTATCAAACAAGCTCAAGACAGGGATCTGGGATTGATTTGCCTTCTCCTCCCAAACTAAAGAGACCACTATTACGCTTGCAGCACTGAAGGAGGCAATTCCGGTTACTGAGATAAAAAATCTGCAAAACATACTTGATTTATACATAAACTGCTGCCAGGATTCACTGCTGAGAGCCTCTTTCCTCATCATGCTTGTGCAGGCTGCCAACTTTATGCCTTGCAGTCCCTGAGCCCACCTCTCGCCAAGGATAGAGTCGCTTTTCTGGCATTAGTCAGTAGTAACTTGTACTCAGAGTAGACACATTTCATGGGAAGCAAGATCCCGTGTCTTAATGGGATATTGGGAAAATTGTTGCAGTTGACATAGCACTCATGCTCTCCAGCACCTTGGCCAAGGTTGGCGATTCTCTTGGCATCCTTTGGCTGCATTTGTACAGGAAGCAAATACTCATGCTGCCTTTTGACATACACTCTAGGCAATACAGATACAGCTCTCTCAGAAGCTATGGAACAACATTCTGTTGACAATTAGGTTTTTGCAATGTCTTTGTGATTTTAACTTAATCATAGATGAATAAAAGCAGAACCCAGTTCTCATCCTCAGCGATCACATTCACTTCTGCAATACAAACATGCTAGGCAAATGCAGATAAAAGCTTTTGTTTTCTCCAGAGGAGTTCTGGTGGAGACCCCAGGGAGGGATCTGGTCACTAATAAGTTATTGGCAAACCATCAGACTTGGTACTGCTAACTTCAGTGCATCAGCAATTCCCATCTCTCATCTCCACACAAAGCAACCTAGGGTTGCCTTTATGTAGCAGGCCCCCTTTGAGTCTGTGTCCTGATTTAATATCAATCTAATATAAATTGGTTAGAGGTAGTCAGCATGGATTTACAAAAAGGAGGTCATGCTTAACAATCTTGATTCATTTCTCTGAGGAAGCGACAATGAAAGTGGACAGCAGTGAAGAAGGAGACATAATTTACTTGGACTTGAAAAGGCTCTCAATACAGTGCCACATAACAGATTAATTTATAAGGTTAGCAAGTATGGTACTGATAGTAAAATACTCAATTGGATATAAAATTGGCTTGGTAACAAGGCCCAGGGAATGGCAGTAATGGTTATAGATCATGCTGCGGAAGTGTTATGCACCCTGGGGTGTGCATTTGAAGACATTCTAAAGATAATAAGGATGGGCAAAGCCAAAAACAGAGGTGGTGGAAAAAAGAGGAAAATGATGCCAAAAAGAAAACATGAAGGCTAAAGTTTCATGAGAAACAAATGATCATGCCAACATGTGATCAGAAATTTCAGGTAATGTTCAGCGAAGAAAATTGTCTAGCAACTGAAGGGGGCCAAGTCAGGTGTATCAGCTTCAGGTCTTGTAGCAAGGCAAAAGTATACAGAGCAGCAAGGACATTTCCTTTTAAATGGGAGAGAGGGCAAAAATTAGAGTTTTTTCAAAGTACCAGTGTGCAATAAGTGGTAAGTATGTTCTCAGTAACCAGTCTTATCCTGCAATGTCCAAAACGCCTTGGTCCTTGCTATGAGGATGAATCATAGCATTTAGGTTGTGTTTTCATCTCAAAGAAATCTTTGGACAATCCTCGTGCTTTCCATTTGCTATAATCTAAGGAGACTGGACTTCCTGAGCTGAAATAATTTTTTGTCACTATCCTGCAAGATGCTATCTCATATGCTGCAATAAAGCAGGCAACTGGATAGAAGAAAGAAATGAAATACAGGAGAGACAACACAGGATGTTAAGAGACCTCAGAAATTCACAGTACTAAACAGAAATTGGAAACTGGTTTCAGTGAATACTCACTTTCTTACAGTGTAAATTTTCCCATTTCTTGGGTCATATTAAAGAGGGTCTGGAAAAGCTGTACTGATGCTAGTGGTGCTGCCATCACTTAGTACTGTTGTCAGTTCAAGAAAATACAAGCTTTGATGTCCAGAAGGATTTCCACCATTGCTTTCATATTAAAAACCCAGGCTGCCCGGCCCACTCCCACAGAGCACAGGTGAGCAAGCAGTCTATACAGTCCTACTTGTGCCTTTGCCTCACTCCCCACCTGTTTTAAAGGTAGGAATCTATGGAAGGATCAGACCATGCAGCTTGGGAAAACTGGGAAAGATTTTTAATTAAACAGAAAAGATCTGGTCTCTTAGTGTGTGACTGGTGTGGTACAGGATTAGAAAGGTTATGATGCAGTGTAACAATTAGCCTGACTCATTGGTCTGTGGTTAATGCTATAGGCTCTGTTTTGTTCTTTGATTATGAGTATTGGCTCAAAACTTTGGTCTTGAAGCCATTAAAGTCATTAGTCAAGCTCTCATTGATTTGAACAGGACCAAGACTTGACCCTTTGAGGCTGTACAAAGGACAGATATAAACTTTTAAATCAATCAAGAATGTAGACTCATTCTGCTGGGGTTATATGGTTAATACATCCTGTTCCTGTCATTTCCGCTATAAATCTGTGAATGCTTTTAAAGCAAGAGGAAAACCTGATTCCTTTCCTTTTGCCAGAACATATTATGTTCCTTTTTGTTACAAACAAGAAAAATAAGGAGTCCTTTTTCTCAGGAAAACTCGTAATGGGAAAGGTAATCTCAACATTTCCGTGTATCTAGTCAGTGAAATGTAATTTGGGACAAAGTTCTGGACAATATAATCCCCTGTCTGCAAAGCAGGCAAACTTTCTCCCACTGACTTCCCATAAGTTTTTAGTGGGTCCTGATGATCCTTTTGCCCAAGCATTAAGTCAGTAGGCATTGTACTGTTGGTGTCTACTAAAAGATCCCTTATTTTCCACATTGCATCTAGTCCATGCAGTGCCTACAAGATGGGAAAAAACTTCCTACAAATGTAATCAAACTCACAATTATTGATTTCATTTGTTTGGCTTTGGACCTGAGTCATTAAGCTGTCTGTATTTACTTCTAGAGTACGACACTTCTAGAAATGTGAAATATATTATACGAAATAATTCTGAAGTACTCTGAAGTTTTGTTTTGGTGAAGGACCCACCTCATGGTGATTATGGAAATAAAAGCTGTTCTTCCACTCTCTCTTGCTGACTTTAGGGTTCTGAACAAAACTGTAGGGGAAAACACACAACCTGATTCAGGTCAATTAAAAGAAGAACTCTGCATCCTTGGCTTATCTCAAGTCCTGTTGCTTTCAAAAAGATCTTTTTTGGTCCTGTTAGGACCATGAAGATGATCAGAAGTCTGGAGCACCTTTCCTATGAAGACCGGCTGAGAGAATTGGGCTTGTTCAACATGGACAAGAGGAGGCTTCAGGGAGACCTTACAGCAGCCTTCCAGTATCATAAGCAGGCTTATAAAAAAGGAGGAAGAGGGACTTGTTTTATGAGCAGATAGTGACAGGACAAGGGACAATATTTTTAAACTGAAAGAGAGAAGGTTTAGATTAGATATTAGGAAGAAATTCTTTACTCAGAGACTGGTGAAGCACTGGAATAGGTTACCCAGATAAGTTGTAGATGCCCCATCCCTGGAAGTGTTCAAAGGTTGGATAGGGACCTGAGCAACCTGATCTAGTGGGTGGCATCCCTGCCCATGACAGGGGGCTTTGAGCTAGATGATCTTTAAAGTTTCTTCCAACCCAAAGCACTCTATGATTCTATGATTTGCTGAAAAAATGTGGATGTGATTTGATGTGTTTTAAAACAGCTTCCTGTTCTCACTTATGAAAAGATGAAGGAATAGATGAAAGAGAGGGATAAAGGACCTTTATTATGCATGTATACATAGGTGCCACCCTGCCCGGTCTGAAAGCCCAGCTGGCTTTCAGAGGTAGCAGATCTGAATGACTGTGTGCATGCATGTGCATGTTATATAAATGGTTTGATCTTACCTGAGCATCTGTGGCTCTGGTGACATCCCATTTGTTAACATTTCTGTAGGCTCTTCAGTAAACTCACTGGATAGATGGCAGTTCATTAAATTAGTTGACAATGCACATCCAGTCTTTCCACCCTCCTCCCCCAGCCCTAAAATGAAAATAAAGAAATTACAATGGTAAGAAGGGAAAATACTATGCAAATAGCTCTGAGAGCACTGACACATTTAAACTAATGTAGTTCCTAGAATCATAACAATAAATGTGCTGTCAGGGGCATCACAGTTATTCCAGTGACACGACCACCTTGCAAGAGCACTAGTGCAACCTGTCAGAGCTGATTATTTAAGTACTCCTGAAATATTTTTCTTTCACTGTAAATTCTCAGAGTCATGAGGCTTCAAAGGAGCCCTTTTCCCCCTGCAATCCTTCAGGTAGCTTTTAAATACCTGCATATATCACCTTGCAAAACAAGTGGGTCAGGAATGAACTTTCTCGAGTTGGCAGTTACTGAGATCAGTTGTTTTAGGAAATGTTCTTGGATGAAATAACAAAGTTTGCCTGACTTCTTGCATGGCAAACAGTTTTTCCTCAAATATCACAAAGACAGCAGCTAGACCTACCCCAAAGAACCATTTTGAAAGGGCTCAACCCTTTCAAGCAGTTGTTTGGTTTTTTTTTTGTTAAATTTGCTGCACATAATAATATAAAAAATCTGTCCCCCACAGACAGAAGAGTGTAACAACATCACTATGAAAACCCCCCATGAAATGGCTTCCTCATTCAACTGTGAATCTTAAGTCTATTAAGTTTGACCATCAACTCCATGCTCTGAAGCAATGTATAGGCAGTATGGTTGAGATATAAGAAGCCCTTATAACAGCTCAGAAATGCCCCTCTCAAGCCCCTTCTTGGAATTAGTGGCTTTAGTTAATACTGGTTAACACTTATTTGAAACAGACATGTTATTCTTCCATTAAGCTTTATTCTGGTCATTCTTTCAGTCTGCATTTAAATTCTGTTTTCCTCTCAGTTGGCATTGGCAGCCTTAACTACCTCATAAACAAGATGCATTGCCAACTGGAACACGCAAGCAGAGCTGAAAGCAGCCCTGCTAACCTCTGCTCTTTCTACTCCCTGCAACTTGGAGTCGTATCAAACTCAATGCTTGGAGCCTGGGAAGTGGGAATCCTGCACTGCTTAGAACTTCAAAGAGCCAGTCTTCAGTTTATTAAGGTACTGGGCTGGCTCACTGAGCTATAACTGTTTATACTTCTTTTTATCAACCAGCCCAGCAAGCCAGATTCACATGCTCTTACTTCAGCTGAGTATCTTTCACTGTAAAGAATTGTGATGCAAACTGAATAGACAGTTTTACTCATCATTAATAAGGCAACCAGAATCTTACCCAGAATGACTAGCCCAGTAGTATTAATTTCTAAGTGGACTTAATGAAAAGATTAGACACTCAAAGTTGCTTAGAGATTTTGGCTATAGGCAGCACTGTCTTGATTTTACATGCCCCAAATTTGCATTCTTACAGACTGCATACTCAGCAATAACAAAATAAAATAAGTAATTTGGAAATATTTGTCACAGGTGGGGGAAGCACTGTAAAGAAAGGCAGTGAATGAAGGAGAACTGCAGTGGGTGATAAGGCTCCTGCTCTCCTCCTGTCCTACCCCCAGCCCTTCCTCCATGCATTCAGCAGCTGCCACAGAGTTGGCACACAGCGATGGATACCTGGGGTGGCATCACCTTAGCTTCTCCCTGCAGAGCTTTTCACTATGGAGTGAAAACCACTTGCCCTGGGCTTTTTTTTTTTCCAGAATTTATGCAGGTTGTTCCCTTTTTGAGGCCAGCCACTCAGTGTGTGGATATCTGTGTAATCAAAAGTGTATTTGACTTTTTTTCCCCTTTCACTTGTGGGACCAAGGCTTTTTGCCTTGCCAGTTCTGCCCTGGTAAATGTGTCTGTCCTCAGCTGGTAAAGCAGAATGTCTAGCAGCACGACACCAACAACTTACAGGTTGCCACTCTGGGGAAAGAAAGTACACATTTAAATATATCAGCAGCCTAGATAGGATATAATGTGACTGAAGAGTTTCATTGTAACACTGTAGAGTACAAAAATGAAAATATTAAGTGCATTTTAAATGATTAATGTACAAAAGCTGACCTCTTCCAGTGTTCATTAATCAAGAAAAAATGCACACTTTCTATAGTGGTTAATGTTGCAGGTCCATCATTCAGCTTTGATAATGTGCATAAAAATGCTCAATATGACAATGAGTTTGGGTAGCTGAGAATTTAGAATGGTGGCAAGTTTGTTGTAGTATTTGGATTAGCATTCTTAACCTACATCTTGACAGCTTCTTTTCTTCATTTCACAAGTGTTAATAAAATCTAGCTTTATCCTCTTTGATTTTTGGTTATTTTTTTTCTTGTATTTTAGATTTTTTTTTTTTTTACAAAACAATTAAAAAATACCTGCTCAAACAAATACTACCAGCATTCATTAGTCAGGATGGTTATATGTAAAAGAAATGATGCCAGATAGTAACAAATCCAAGAGAAGTTTATTATGAAAATGGCACCTGCGGGATGAAAAAAAATTAAGTTACATAAAGACAACCATGTATGACATGTATGAGAATCTACAAAAGTATAAAAAGAACCCTGTTGTAAATGAAGTATGTACATTTCTGATTTGCAGCATTATCAATGATCAATGAAAAAAATGTTTCAAATAAGCCAGGCACTCAAGAAGTTAGATTCGGTTAGCTTAACACAAAATAAATGTACCATAGCTGTCACTTTTTAACATTTTAATTTTTTTATATTGTAGAGTTGGTAACACTGCTAAGATTTATACGAACAGAATCCCTTTCCCCATTATTCAGCTACTTGGCACCAGTCTCCTCATAAAAGATTTCATATATTTGTACAAGAAATAGTTAAAAACACAGACACAGTCTTCACAGGTAATGAAGTTTTTTTTTCATTTTGTAATTTTAAACACTATGGATTTAGACAGCAGCTGTGATTATCTGTTAGTTTAAATCACCAGAAATCATTTTGACACAACACAGAAACATTTATAAAAAAAACCCAAAACAACAACAGCTATCTAGCTGTTCTTTGTAGCTGATAGGTGCAGTCCTTTGATTGTTCCATAGCTAGAGCAGAGCTTCCAAAATTAAACTTTGAATTTCCCAATCAGCTTTCTCACCTTTTTCAGACCTACTTAAATCCTTCCTATGGAACCTTTGAAAGCTCATCAATGAAATTTCTGGCATCCAATTCCTTTTTCCTATAACTTCTCTGTGGCTTGGACCTACTTTTCAAATTCAAAGCTACTGCAGAAATTGACTCAATGCAGTGAGTGATCAAAAATTCGAAGGACAGCTGAGTTAATACATTAGCATTGCACACATAAGCAAATATATATGACAATTCTAAGCTCAGTTCCTTTTTAAACAATGCCAGTCGACTTTTGAAAGAATTTCCTATCTCACTGGTAATTGCTCTACATATTACTCTGCCAGCCTACCTAGGAGAAAACCAAAGAAATGCACCCTCCGCTTACAGTTCGAGCACAAGGACTCTGGGAATGTTAACAACTGAGGCTATATGGCATCAATTTGCTTAATATATCTGAGCATTACTCTGTAGTGCATTGTGGGGTACACTGGAAGAGTAAGTCATACCCAGAATTCCTCTGTGGGAAAAATGGCTCCATTAACCTTGAGCTAGTTAAGAGTCTTTTATCTCTGAGAGTGAAGAAGAGAGAACGAGAGAGCGAGAGAAAGAGAGAGGGGAAAAGTGTGGAGGAAGAGGGGAGAAAGGAAGGGGAAGAGAGAGGTTTGAGAATACACAACAGCAAAGCAACAGCAGAAATTAAAAGGTATACAGACAGTGGAAGCAGCATAAGGTGACATTACAGAGGAAGGCCACCACACAAAAACCACTAACCCCCAAGAATCACTGGTTCACTAGGACTGCAGGAATGGGACTTTACCACTCCGGACTAGAGATAAAGCACAGAGAAGACAAAGGACAAAACAACTACATTAGCTTAGTATATACTGCATATAGTAACACACATTGAAACTGCAATGGGACTGACAGCCAAGGACACTTACACATTGTACACATTACAGTTCTCACATCTGTTATTAGATGCCTTAACAAACAGCTGCCAAAGATGGAGTGGAAGAAGAATTTATATTTGACAGTCATTTGGAGTGTTTGACACTACACTGTGATTTCTGGCAACAAAGACAAAATAGGAGATTTCTTTTCTTTTACTTAATGTGCAGTTTTCAGTTGTAGTTATCTATTTCAAGCTTAATAACCCATCCTTTAGTTTTAAAACATATTGGTTTCAACACTAGAGATAAGGAAAAAAAAGCAACAAAAACCCAAATCAAAGAACAAAAAGAAATTTACAACCTTCCCTCTATAATATTAAATGAAAAACAAAACATGTTATATAGTTCTGTTTTTCTCTTTTTTTACTCTGATGTGTTATTTGATGTTGTAAAATTAGCCTCAGTTACACTGAGAAAAAAATAAAGCAAAACAATATGCACTTAAGAAACTGCTCCTCGCGTCAATTAAATTGAGTTTTTTGTTTTTAAGCACTTTTTGAAAAAGGCTTCCTGACCCATTTAAATTTGATGTGAGGCTATGCTTGTTAGTTTGGAGGTAACAAATTTTAAGTCCTGCAGCAAATGTTAATGAGGGCTTTTGTCTTAACTAACCAAGGAGACTGCAGCACCCCACTATAAACCAGTACGGAACACATTCTTTCCAAGAAACCCAGCCCAGAAGCTGCATATTGTATGAAGACGTTACAGATTAATAAATGATAGCACCATGGTTTTAGAAATTAAGTTAAAGTTTCAGTAATTAACATTTAGTCCAACTTTTTAACATTCTAGTCACAGGCCAGAAATTAACTTTTTAAGAACCCAAATTATTTTATGTGCAAGTAAGAAAATCTTAACCATAAAAAGAGAATTAAACTCTGCATAAAATTCTAAAATACTATCCCCTATTTTAAAGGAATTAGGAACAAAACCCCCTTTTTATTTGACTTAGTCAAACAGGGCACATTGTTTATGCTTGTCTCTTTTAATCTTGATCATATCAAGATAATTTTGAAGTAAAACCAATGGTTGTCACTTTAAAATCTCTTTACCACAACACTGAGTATTCTATGGCAGAGGCATACACATATTAAAGGCATCTTAATAAAGATGCAAAGGAAAAAACACACATCTTAGAAGAAGACAAAATGGCAGGCAACTGGTACTTCGACTCTCTGAAGGCAAAAATGAAAAAATATCTTTACATTAAAGAATAAGTCAAGTTAAAGAGAAAGGGAATGAAATGGGGACCATCATATTGAGATAATAAGCTGACCTGCTCAAATTCAAAGTGCTAGAATTAAAGGTCTAAATTAAAACATAGTCTATGCCTCAGAGTATAACACTGAACACAGTATGTGGTCATATTTCAATCCTCTTTCCGTTCCAGAGTCTGTGTAGTGTGAATGCCATTGCTGTACACAGGAAATGGAAGAGTGGAAAACAGTCCTTCGGCAGTTGTGAACACATTCCCTGCAGGCATTTGGGTCAGACTGGCCCCGCTCACAGCACTTCCAAATGGTCCTGACATATTGAGTCGGTGAACGTGGTGGTAGAGCATTTCCATCGGTGTTTTAGGATCCAGCCCAAAGCTGGGGCTGTTAACATCAACAAAGTTAACAGCATGGGTGTTGGGGAGGAGGTTGCCCTGCATGGCTAAAGTAACTTCAGCTGGAGCATAACGAATAGTGCCAGTGGTGTAGACCCTCTGAGCAGCAGTGCTGGTTGCAGCAAGGGTTCCCGTTACCCTGTGAACCAAAGGAAGCACCACATTGCCTGCTTGTAACCTCTGAAGGGCTTCCAGATCCCCAGTGTACAACAAAGAGTTGGAAGTTGTGGGACCTCCTGGATGTTTGTCCCTTGGAGATGCTGAAAGTGGGGGTGACAAAGGGTCAGAGGACACTGGAGCCAAGGCTGAGTTGGATGAGGTGCTGAACTGAGTTTTACGGCTGGCAGTATTTTCAGTCCCTGGTGGGGTGAGAACAGAGTCTGGAATGGAGACATGTAAACTACTGCTGGCTTGGGGGGAAGGGAAGTGCTCGGAGCTGGGGGGCTTGGTCATACTGTAGGGTGATTCATTCCTTGAGATTTCCCTGTTGGGTGGGTAATTCCAAATACTGCTATCATTATCAAAATTGATAGGTTCTGAGATTTCTGTTTTAATTTTGAGCACTGAGGCACTGTTTGGTGACGAGAGCAGCTGGGGCTGGTCCACCAAAGCTGAGTCAAGTCCATTTGGACTTGAGGTGCTTGAAAGCCTTCTCCGGGTCATGCTGCCTCCCTTTTGCTTTTTTCTCCTCTTCTTCCTCTTCTGATGTTTGCTGGAAGACTGGGCATTTACTTCACCTGCACTGTCTGAGTCCTTGGCACTGTCGGAAGTCAGTGATTCACAGTTCTGTAACCGCAGATCTGACTCACTCTCAACATAGCGCTCCACCTTGATCTGCATAGAGCCAAGAGTGCCAAAACTGTCCTCAGGGGCCTTTTGATTCTCGAAGTCTGAGTTTTCAAAGCTGTCATCACTGTCTCTGCTGTCCTGGTTGCTGGAGCTGTTCCCATCATCATTACAGTTCATTTCGTTATCTGACTGATTTCCTGACTTTTTCCTGTCAGATTCGGGGTCTTCACTGTTTTCTGACTGGTTTCCTTTCTCATCTGACTTTGAGTTCTCATTGTCCTCTGTAGGAAAATGAAAGTGAAACAAACCATTAGCAACAGGAACATAATATTATAATACAAGTCCAGATTTCTACCTACCAATGAGACTTGATTTGCTTTAAACTTTTTTGGAAAAGGGCATTCTCTTCTGCAGTCACTTTTTTTTTTCCATGTTGTGTTGGGAGTTTTGATCACCATGAATGTCTCTGACTCAGAACTGTTAATGCACTAGGAGCCTATGCTATAAGTCTGCACCTCTCTGAGGTGGCCTTTTCATCTGCTCACTGGACAAAAATCATGTTGACAGCTGTGAGCACAACGGCATTGTAGCCATGCCATCCAAAGAGGAGTCAGTGAACAATCCCATTATCTCTGTTATGTTCTGGTGATTGTTTTTCACTTCCATGTTCTCCTACAGTGGGCAGGCATCCAGGTAGAGCACTATTTACTAACGAAGATTCTAGTACTCTCATCTCATTTTCCTCTAACCATTGACACTTTTGAAGTGACATAGAGTCTCTGGCTGCAGTGGAATTACTGCTGATTTCCTCCCGTGTGAGAGGAAAAGCAGGTCATTTGTGTATAAATCTGAATGAATAAATCAGTTTAAATGAATGAATAAAGCAGTTTATTGTTAAAACAATTTTGCTATGTTGCTAGACTGTCTTCTCATATTCACCTGAAGGTGAAAAACAAAACAAAACAAAACCAAACCCAAAAAACAAAAAAAAACCTAGAAAAAATAATCAGCCAGTGAATTAAATTCTTGATTGATCCAAATCATCTAAAGACCATTGAAAATAGCCCAGCTACAGCACTGAGAAGCTGTCACTCTTGTTGCCTGAATTCATTTAATTATAATTCTAATATGGGTGAGATAAACACTCTAGCCCACTGGACACGGAGAGCCAAAGCAGCTTTGAGACTGAATACGCTCCATTATCACACTATGTTCAAAAGGGTCACAAAAGGCTTCAGGAGACCCTGCTTTTACAGACCAGCCAGAAATCTTTTGTTGGCTAATAAAAGATGTTTTTCACTCTTCAGAGCCAAGTACTACCCTTTTCAATATGCTAGTTTTAGGGGGAGAGGGAAAGGGCCAGTAATGATTGGTTATTCCTGGAGCCATGTCAATACCAAACAATTTCCCAGAAGTGCTGAAGGTGGGTTTGACAGGAGCATGAGCATTTGGGACACTGCACTTCACTTAGTGGGACCTTTGCTTGTGTTGGTAGCAGCAGAGAGACCCTTCCCTTTGAAAACTAAAACCCATAGAAGCAAAGTAGCAGCCATAAACTCCTAAGTCTCATCCAGCTTTTTGTTCCACCTGGGAATGAATTACTCCTACAATTTTTTCTTCCTTTTCTTGAAGAAGCTTTATTTTAAGGCCATTGTTTGTAGCTGGTGAAGAGTGGGCTTAGGGTGAGGTGATCTAAAGCTGCACAATATTTGCCTGGCATTATATCAGAGCTTGAACTGAACTGTTGGTTCATCCAAACTGTTGGTTTCATCCAAAATGCTGTTCCAGTTTCAGGTCCTTTGCATTTCTATTTAATTCCTTTGTAATAAACTAGACCCTGTGTCTTCTGTCTTCCAAGACTCCCAGACATCTCCTTCTGACATGTAGATATTTGTGCACCTTTGGAATGCTGTCTTGCTCTGCATCAGCTTTAGAAGTCATTAATGTACATGTACTTCTCATGTTCTCACCTGCAGAAACTTCCAGTGCACTTGGGAAATGCAAACTGTTCTGCACATATGTGTTACTCAGCTATTTAGGAACAAGACAGCATAAAGGAAGCACTGGGAATGAGTGAAGAGATTCCCAATGACAGTGGTCAATAAGCTTGCATATTGAATTAAACCATTGAACTAAACTGTCAAAGGAAAACAAATAAAAGCAAAAGATGAAAGAGAACACCCATATCACATAATATTAAGGCCTGGTCCTCTTCTTGCTTTTTCTTGGTTTATATCACTGTCATCCATTTTCTGCAGACTGTTTTTGGTTGTTATCACAGACATGTGAGAAAAATCATGTAGTAGGTAACCACTATTAAAACTAACAGGGAATGTGTGCACCATCTCTGCACTGGACCGTCTGTAGGACTAATTTACACATTGAATTTGACTCAGCTTTTAAAAAACAGCTGAAGACCCAGATTTAAAGAGCTTAGAAACAAGTTCTTGAACCCACACATTATAATTAAATATAACTTTTAACCCAAGAAAACTCTCAAATTTTTCAATCTTCACTGCCCCCTAGCGAGACTGTTCAAGAATGTATTTATACAGGAAAAAGGGTCATAAAGATTGACAGTAGAGACCTCTCTGCAGAATGTCTGCCTACTTTGAAAAGTGAAGAACTAGAGTTTTATTCAACAGTTGCAATCCCAAGTCCTCTGCACAAGGCACAATACCTGTTCATAAGCACAACTGGGAAATCAAATATTTAGTTTGGTGCTATGTAGGCAAGAACGCATGGAGTGAGTGAAGAGAAACTGTGAGGAAATGGAGATACCGTGGAAATACTAAGGTCATTAAAAGATTTTGCTAGCGTTTTTCAATTTAATATGATTTTTTTTGTTGTTGTTATAATAGAACAATACTTGAGAAGTAAAAGCAACTGGAAAACCAACCATGTGGCTCTCCTGATATGAACCTCTTCTTGTGTAAATGCACACCATCTGTGTTACCTGAGTTGTCCTTTGAGTCCGATTCAGAGTCAGAGGTCTCCGAGGATTCTGAGGTTTTCTCTGGCAGATGAGGAAGTTGTGCAATATCCATTGGAGTGTCCTTGTACTCTGGATTACTGAAAAGGACACAGCAAATATAAATGCAATTGGATGATTAGCAGTTTCATGACTTTTCCCTCCTTTCATATAAAAGTTCAGGACCAAAGAACATAAATAGGAAGAATAGCAGAGTAAACACAGAAACACATATTTTTGGTTCCTCAGAGCTTCACAGCAGGAATTTTTTTAAGGCTTATTTTAATACTGCTGTCAAATACTTTTTTTGACCACATACTAAACCTTGTTTGATTCTAGTGAAGTTTTAGAGCTATCAAAGCATTCTTACTGAAGTGGGACATCATGGCTTGTGTGATATCTAGCAGTAAAGCTACACTGTGTAATCATCCAACAACAAAATATCTCGATTTCGATCCCATTACTGTGCCTGGGAGGACAGAGAGGGTGTTTTAACATTTCCAATTTGTTTCTTTCCCACTGGCAATGTCTATTAGAGCTATCTCTGCAACAATGTTCTCTATCAACCTTGCCAGAGCCCTTTCAATATCTGTTTTTCTCAACATTTCAGTTTTCCACACTTTCAGCAAGCATACCATACATAAAGTTATTAATAAGGTCCTCAGCTAGGGCTAAAGAAAGTGACCACTGCTCCAAAGAATCTTCAAAAAATTAGATTAAAAAGGTTAAATATTTTTTAAACACTGCACGCATGCATCCACATCAGCAAGAAACCAAAAACAACCTCTCTAACTATATGACAGATGCACATGGGCATGTTAAGATGCATATGTTAGGGATAAAGAACTGTCAACACACCCATTATAATCATATCTTCATCTGCTCATGTGGTGCTCACCTGTGACTTGTTAGCAATGAACATGACTGCAATCTAAAAAAGCTACACTGCCAGAGAAATGGGAAAAACCTCTACAACACTATGCTTTTTCTTGGTTTGTATATTTGAAATGTGTTTCTTTCCTAAATCCATGCAAAGGCAGGGGAACAGACATAGCTAAACATAAGTGGCAGAGGAATATTAAAAATAACAGAGACTTTAATAATTTTTGAATAGGTGAGCATGTTCATCCAGTTCAAATTCAAGTTTGGTGATAGAGCAGAAAATGCACAGTCCTGCATAGAAAAATATGAAGCAATGCTCGGGGTGCCTGACACACTATCACGATGACAGTGTGCTCATTTTCACCCTATTAGAGTGTGCTGTGAAAATTCAGAGTTCACAGAGTTCACATTGAAATGCCATCTTACGATTATCATCTTTATGGTTTTGTCCTGACAAAGTGACTTTATTCTGTTGCATCCCAGGGCAGTCCCCAAATTTGCCCCCTCCAAGCAAAAGATGTTTGAGGGCTTTCAAACTGTGAATAACAAGTTGCTAGAACAAGAACAGCATTAATCCTCCCTGTCACTATAATTAGTCTATCCTTTTACAGACAGCTGAATCATACTTTCTAATGCATGGAAATGTATACAAACCAGTACTCCTGCTAAGAGTAGACCTAATTATGCCTTGATCTGTTATTAAAATATTATTTGGACATTTGGACCTTTTGTGGATTCCAGTACTAGGAGAAATCTAACTTAAAAATACAAATTTAGTGAAGATATTAATCTTCCTCTAACAGATCAGTGAATGGAATGCAGCAGAAAAATCAGGTTCTGGGAGGAGACCTGGGGAAGACCACACAGTTTTTTGTTAGGTTTATTCTGTTTGTAGAGAAAATTATTTTGTGGGATGTTTGTGGACTAGATTCACCTATTGTCTGAAAAGCAGCCAAGGGGACAGAGGCAACTGTTCATAGTTCTTACAGACCAGTTTTACAGCTAGAGCTGGAAATACAAGAACATTTCTGGGCATTTTGAAGCCCCGTTAAGGACTGGGCCAGTGAAGCTGTACTTCCAGTTCAGAATTGTCAGTCTTAAGCTGACCTCTTGAAATGCTGCATTCTGCCTCACACTTGTAGAAAAGAGGAAAAAAGTAGCAGAATAAGGATATATTCAGAAAAGTCTGTGCTCAATCATATCAGGCCAGAAACATGCAAGTCCCAGTGAAAATGCCATCATTGTGGAAGGTTTCTCACAGTACCCCTTCAATGCTCTCCTGCCAGGGTTTGCTTCCTCTTCTACCCCAAAAGGGGAATCTAAAGCATTTCAACATGCAAGTTTAGGCAGGCACAATCTCTTTAGGGCTTGCTGGACTTGGCATAATAAGTCACAATCTAACCCTTAGACATCACTTTGAACTCTCATGGCATCAAAGGGAATGTAACAAACCATGACAAGCAACTTAAAAGGAGAACAGGCCAGAAAACGACAATTGCATTTCGTGACAATCTCAAGGTTTCAAATTTTATTTGTTTGTTTGTTCTGCTTTGGAATGAAACAGAAAATCTCCCAATCTTATTGAACATTTTCACAAAACAGAATGTGTTGAAAGGTATTTTCAGATGAGAAAGGTCAGGTTTATAATTCACTGTCTCAGTGACTGTTGGTTTTCCCTTGAGCTCTGAAACCAGTCCTTTAAAAATATTTTGGTGAAACAGAATTACTCAGGGAAAAGCCTTTCATTCAAGCCATTACTACTATTTCTGTTTAAAATAGTTCTAATAGTTTAAAATAGTACTTAATAATACTTTTATTTTTAAATTCTATTTTGCATTTTTTCAGTGTGAATATTATCTGATGGTTACAGGCACAAAACAGTAGTTTGAGGCTTTTTGTCCTGAGAAAGTTCCTCTTTCTGAAGTGAACTGGCAAATACCTTTCAGAGACAACTTTTTTTGGCATACCAGCAGTTTTCCTCCACGCATTTTTAATACCCAAATAAAACAGTGCCAAACACTTCACACCAGATTTTGTAACACAGCTACTGAAAGTTGGTGTGGATAATTTTTATCTTTGAACTCAGCTTGAGTTGATTTCAGGACAGTGGAGGCATGCAATAAAATGGTGGGGGGGTTTATTTCAAGACTAAGGAGGCATAATAATTCAAGAATATTCCGGTGTGCTGGGAAATGACAGATGCCTCAATACTATAATGAAATGGCACAGCTTTTGAGGTGGACTATACGAAAAGTTCTTCTCCTGAACTTTCTCTAGTAGGCTGTTGTTTTTCCCCTAGAGCTCTCACCAACAGAGACAAGCAACAGAGACAGCAGTTCAAGTGGGAGAAGTGACTGGAAGACCTACCTAAGAAGGTAATTGACCCAAATGATATTCTTCTCACTTGCGTTCTTGGCATTGACAGCTATGGTTGCACTAGACTGTATCCAGATATAACCTCCATTCTTCTGCATCCAGCGGTAATACTTTGTTACACATTGACCCTTATTCAGCACTGGCAGGAAAATACAAACAAAACAGAAGCAAGATACAGTACATTAGAATTATGCATAAATGATCATCACTGTACAACATGCCGCAAGTATAAGTAGAAGATGCTTGGCTTCCTTTAGGTGCCAGTGAGATGACAAATGGGATCTGAAGTTCAATACAGTTAGCTACATGTTTTACAAGTTTTTAAAGTATAATTTTAATCTGCTTTTGGAAACTCTAGTGGAAGAAGAAAAGTAAAAAAACCTACAAATCTCTATGGTTCACAGAATACTTATTGCTGTGTGGACATTTCGAATGCACTCAATGTCAAACTGTAAAAAAAGAAAAGGAAAAAAAGAGGCAAATTTGTATGTGATTTATTCATAGCTCCTAGGTAGACCTCTTTGAGATTCTGGATATTTGAAAGGTTTGGGAAGATACTCTACCCCTGCTGCTTTGATCATTTCTCCTTATTGCAGGCGATATCAACCACTGAACTTATACATCTGTTTCTTTGATCTTGTCAAACAGAATTTACAGTTCTCAGATGAACCAAATCTCCACTGGTCAGTGGGGGAAAAGTCTTTGGAGAATTTACTTTCTACCAGAGCAAAGTAAATCCACCATCAGACCGAGAAAGAGGCCTAAGGGAGGCACAGAATGGCTTGGTTAGAGCCAAAGAGTGACAGCTCTCTCCAATGTTTGAAATATGCTAGGAAACAGAGAAAGAAGTAAAAGCAATCAGTAACGTGAAACGGTGCTTTTAAATGCTCACAGCAAGACAGCTTAAAAATACAGATGTTTAAATAAATACTTCAGCCAAAATATTGCCAAGTTGAAACGGATTTGTTTTGTATCTGTTTCTTCAGTGTCAGGAGAAGGGAATGAAATGCAAATCTTTCAGTGGAAGGGAGCAGCATGGTTTTATAAAACCTGTAAACTACACAAAATCTGGGCACGGATGTTGCTGGAGCCCTTTCCCTCCCTGCATTCCTCGCTATTCCCACAAAGCTTTGTGCACTAGAGGGCAGTGTGCCTTCACATTCACAGCCTGCTTTTGTCATGTCCTTGTCTCCGTCTGCTAAAATGAAAAACCTCTAACTGCTGTAATAAATTTGGCTAAATTAGCTGCTAAATGGTTATCTCAAGTAATATGTATTTGCATTAATCATCTTGCTCTAAACCAGAACAAGCCAGAGTCCTAAAGACGTAGTAAATTCATATTGTCCATTTAATTACGGCTAATAAGTGCTTCATATACAATAGTTTCATGAAGTACTTTTTTTTCTTTTTTTCTTTTCTTTTTTCTTTTTTTTTTTTTTTAAGCGGGAAAAGAAAAAAGTCACATTGGAAAAGACTAAGTATTTAAGGCAGTTAAAGTTCCTACCATAAATGTGACAAATGACACTTTGGAGCTTTCTAGTTAACCAAATGTCTATACCCCTAATTATGCATATGAATGTATCTATATCTAAATCCATGTACAGCAGATATCTACAGAAAAAGATATTTACAAATGCAGCCATACAAACCGTGACATTTCCTTACCTTGTAGGTATCCCCCAATCCCCAGTACAATTTTTCAACTACTAATGAAAAAAATGCATGTAAAATAGTCTATGTAAAGTGAATGTGAAGTGCAAGTTATGTTCAGCTCTAATATAAACAAATATTTGTATGTGGGTCCTATTGTTTTTCAGCAGTGTCTAGTGAACTAGGTTTGTTTCTAAGCAGACGTCAATATTTCCCTAAATTTTTGCTTTCGTATTCCAAGCTCTAAATATTCTACTATGATAATTCATAGGCTTCAAAACCTCATTATACAGCAGAATAAAGATACAATATGAACAACTGACTACCCAGCATTTCTGTCAAACCATTGTTGTATGCCACTTTAGAAAACAATCTCACATAAATTAGCCCAACTTTATCAGTTACGAAGAATAGGCGTAGGAAAGTACTGCTGTAAGTTTTGACTATGGTAGGCATGTCCATTTCAGTACAATAGAACATTCAAAATACTCTGCTTACAGCTGAGGGTAAAACTGATGGGCACAAAAGTGTGGAGTGATATTTTCTCTTTTCTGGAAACCCGAACACCCACAGTTGTGTGGAGGAACTACTAAAATCTATCTGCACTTGTATCTACTAAATATAGTGTTGTCTTTCTTGGAACAGTTTTTATATAGGGAGTTTACCATGCTACACAGATGCCAAAGGACAACTGTCCACATACACATTTGAAAATCAAAGTACCAGGTGAGTCACTAGACAGTGGCCGAAGGGCACACTGCAGTTCTGCATAGTGATAGCTGTAAGGACCCAGATTCTCCAGCTCATTTGGTCATTGTAGACAAGTCCTTCATCTTTCAGTACCTTTTATACTGGTTGTTGCGCTACTGGAAAAGTCTATGTCACGGACTGAACAGAGCGTTCATTCCAGAACTATGGAAAAGAGCAAAAGGTGCTTGCTTTCTCAAGAATGAGAATACAGTGCATCAGAGCTATATACAAACCATCTACACTCAGAGTTCAGGCTCCCAAATACAAAGAATACATCCAAAGAATGTCTGAAATACTGTATTAAAAATGAACTTTCCATGAAGTTCATCTACCTGCAGATTCCCACTCTATTTTTGGCCAGCTCAGATATGTTAGCAGATACACAGAATTTTCCTTCCTGCATCTGTCTAAAGCACATTTCATATAAGAGATTTGTGGACCATGCTCTGAAGGAAGTCCCACGATCCAATATAAAAATTCTTTCTATAAAAAGATTCTTTGGTAGGCCAGCTGCACTGTGCTGCTAAATCTGGTTCTTACCTCCTTTGAGAAAGCACTAGGCACCCCCAAGTCAGTTCCAAAAATTCACAGTATACCTTGGAAAGAAAATTCTCAATGTGATGGAAGAAAAGGATGAAAAAATTGGAAATGTTTTCTAATTTACAGTATTTTTAAACTGTTAGCATTGCCAACCTACAACTTAGAAATTAGATGAGAATTTTTAGACAGAAAAGCAATTAGAGGGATGCATCAGGGAGGTAAATCTATCTAATTTTTTGATCATCTAGTGTTACTGAGTAAAGCCCAGTTTCATTTTAAAGATCTTCAGTTTGCAGGTACAGAGTCCATTAATGAAGCTACTGATTTTGAGAAGAAATGAAAACAAAGAATCAGTCCACTCTAAGCTCTGATTGTGAAGTTATGTTTTGTAACTAACAACAGACCTTGCATTTCAGTTTAGCATAAACTTCTGAAAATGTAATGCCACGTAAATGACATCCTAATGTTTTCAGGCAAATCCCTCACTCACTGAGCAGTGCAAATAGTTTTGTATTTCTATTTGTGTTATACATGTAATACTCAGTCTGGCAGACAATGCAGTACTGGGAAGGTGAGATTTGTGACTATATTGGTGGGACGGCTCGTGTGACGGGATTATGCAGCATTGGGTTATATAATTTTATATATATATATATATATACACACAGATATATAAATAAACTCTTTAATCAATGGCACAAACTGAGGGTTAATGTTTTAAAATTGGTGACCTTTATGTCAGCTGCACAGATATATTCCCTAAAATGGTGGATGCTAGACCTGTTTAAAATTTGCTGAAATGTTACCTAGTTCCTCAATTTGAATTCAGTGGTTAGCATGCAAGAAGTGCACAGTATGTCATGGTAAGAACTAAAAAAATCCAAAAAACTTCACTTATTTCTCAAAGTATGAATATATTGCTGTGTACACAGTTCCCAACAGAGGGATTTCAGTATTCCTTGGTAGCTTTGTGCACAGCAATAGTCTTGTAGTGGTGGAATGAAGGAGGGGGAAAAAGAAGAAACAGTCAGTGTTCTTTGCAGGAACCTATTTCTGTTAGAAAATTAAAATAAATCAGTACAAGTTTGTCTTCAGAAATATGGTTACAAAAAGAAAAAGAACATAGTTTCTTCCTGTAAGGCTGTTCTGAGAAATCAAAGCCAAAGCTTCTAAATGGTGAGTTGTGTTTTAAAAGAAGGAAGTAGCTTAATTCAGTTTGAAGAGGACATGAAGAAATTTTGTATCAAAAGCAGTCTTTTAGCAAAGTCTCTTACAAAAGGACATTTTACTCATGTGCATATGCATTTAAAAGCTACACTATATTGCGTATTCAGGTAAGTATTGAGTAAATAGGAAATGATGAGATCATCTTACATATTCACACAGCTTCACAAAGAGGCTCTTTATAACTGGTGAAAATATTGAGGTTACATCTGCTGTGCTATTCACCCTTCTCCTTGAAATACCTTTATCAATGACTGGATGGTATTGATACTGAATTCCTCTCATGATAAACTTATAAGAATATTTTTAATTTACTACATGAGGATGAAATTGCCATACTTAATACCACAGTCAGATACTTAGCTGCAGCCACAAGTACTCTTTCTACATTCACAAAACTGGCAGACGAAACATGAAAAGGAATACTGACTCTTTAATCTCCACTTCTCCACCTAAGGCCCAAGGCAAGCTGACAGGGTAACTTCGTTCTGGAAACAGAGGGGTTTTTATTTTTTTAATTCTGGATTACTTTTTCTTCTGCTTTTGAAAACTGTGGGCTGTAGGGGAATGAACCTGGCATAGACTTAAAACAAGAACAAGTTTCTTTATCTGAAAAGTTACAGTCCTTGATGCTTACAGGAAGGTCATTTTCAAAACCCACAGGAAAAATAGCATCATAACCAGAAAGAGTGCATTAAGTGTCTTATTTGCTTGTAACAGAGACTGTTTTCCATTTATAACAGCTCCGAGGATCAAGTGAGTCTTTGATGTTGTAAGGACTTTTCTATAGATTTTGCAATTAGTGAGCTAGATGTTTTAAATAGTAGGTATCCAAATTGGATTTTAGCAATGAAAAATATTTAGTAATGTTAAATGAGGCTTGTTACAGAGTTAGGAGCTAGATGATAGAGGACTCCTAGACATTCTGTGAGGAATAGTATGTCAACTACGTAATGCTCCACAAACGCTTCTATTTTGGATCTGTTATACAGGGTGGAGTGAGGGGGAGGGGACTTAAGCCAGGACAGTGTGCAAATGCATTGTCTACCCACCAGGCCAAAAGTAAGGCCTTCTTGGTAAAGAATGCCACCTTCCCATCACAAGAGTCTCCACGAGTCATACTGCTCTACCTCTCTTCATTGCATACAGTTCCTTACCAGCCCTGCATGACTTACTGTATCTCAACAGAGTTAAAAATACAAAGACGATAACTGGTTCTCTGAGGCTTTAGAAGGCTGCATTTTACTCAGAGCCTATGACAGGAGAAAACCCAGCATACGCTGGACAAAGAATATCTCTTTTAGGATAGGGTAGAATGCAGTCTATTGTGTCCATACCACTGACTGAGACCTGGCTGCTACCGTGTTATAAATATCAGACCGTAATAGTTGCTGGTTTATAAACAAATTCATGTTTTCCTATCTTAAGCAGGAAGTAGCAGATCAGGTTCATGACAGAAAACTGTACCTCGGTGATATTCAAATTCCTATCTAACTTCTTCATTCACATGGGATAGTCTATTAAATATATACAGTCACTCTAAAAATGCCAAGTATAGCAACTAAGTCATTGTTTACTTTGCAATATGAAATACTGTTTAATCTTCCAGTGTAGGGACGTTACATACATAGATATGTGATAAATTAGGCAAAATTAAGTATCAACAACCTTGCAGAAAAAAATAAAGAGCCTTAATCAAGCATTTAGAAAAATATGAAGCCTTAAGAATGTTTAAAACTAAGCAATACTTTTCCTGCCTCTTTGCAGAAAAGCAAATGTTAAAAGTGGTCAAACTATTAAAAAGTGTGGATTCATCTTAGGATCAAAGTTTATAACTTGCCCAATACAGTGAGGAAACCCTTGCATGCTGCATGTGCAAATTATCTCAGATAACGACCAGGAAAATGTTTAAAATCAATCCTGTGTTATCACTTTACATGACTTCAGTTCACAGCAGCATTGCAAATTTATTGAAATCCAGGAAATCCAAAAAAATAGTGTTTTCCAGCACTAAGGAAATCATAATCTCCTACTGGAACAACAGAGATACTTTTCTTCCCCTCTCCTTTTTGTGATATATAACATACCATTTTCCCATGGCCCATCATTTGAAATAACAACTTTATAATTATGCATAACCATGAATATTAACAAGACTATATAATTTAGGTAGGATGTTTATTTCCAAACATTATGTAGGTATTGATCAAATGTAATGCAATGTATTACTAGATGCACTATTGAATGGAAGCTTATGGCATGCATATCAGAAAAATTTTCTGTGGTTTGTATAGATAAAATTGATATAAATAAACTAACTATATAAGTTTATTTTATGACAAGCTGAATTGAAAAATTAGCAGTAGACTTTTCTACCTAGGATTCTCTAGGTTTTCCTCTCCCTTTCTTAACTTTTTCTGTCCCTCATGATTTGTCTCTCTCCCCATGACTTCAATCCTGCCATAAAGTGATTTTCTTCTGCTAATATTGAAATGGTCGTTTAGAAACCCAAGCCTGCTTTGAACACCAACTTCAGACAGAACTTCCATTATCATTAATGAACTCTCTGTTCAAACTGTAGGGGAAAATGAAATCCCAGATCCAAATTTTGCCCTCAGCTACTAAAACTCAACATCAGAGAAGAAATTTGGCCCTGCTTTCTCAAGAAACTTAAGTCTGTCCTCCATCTCTCCACTAACATTAATGTCCATCGTATGACAACCTATGTAAGATTAATGACTTTAGAATATAACCTTTTCCATGCCAAATGTATCCACAGTTTATATATATCTCCTACAAATAGGAAACAGATAGAAGATTCATAGAAGCAGATTGGAATCAACATTAATTTTATCTTTGAATTACCCAAGCTAAAGATGTTCTGTTTCATGGTACAGGATCCTTTGAAGCATGCTTTCATTTCTGGGATAAGAGTTCCTGTTTGGGTGCTTGGGTTGAGTGAAATGAATGGTTTCCTCAGCCTAATCTCTAGAGGAAGGGCATCCAGAGCACAGTGTCATGGTGGTATGGCACAACCGAATGTTCAAACTCCTAACCACCACAAAGATTCATCACCATCTCACATCTGGCAGCAGATGTTTTTGAAGTGTACTGTCCCTTTATACCAGATGACTTGCTAAAAGTAAGAACAAAACAAAGCTTTTCATTTTTATCTACAAGCCTTAAAAGTATAGCTTACCCCTAACAAAACAAAACAAAACAAAACAAAACAAAACCAAACCCACAACATTGCAAAATAAAAAAAGGAACTTTGGAATAATTACTCATCTTGTGATCTCAGAACCAATACTTAGCAATCTGTGGACGTTGGGTTAAAAGGCTTCAGGTGTTTCGAAGGGCATTCCCAAAAGCCCACTGAGCCAAGTCCTGCACCAGCCCATTCACTTTATAAGTTATCAGGCATCAAAAGTAACATGGACACACCACTGGCCACATGACACATGGATGGCAAAGCTGCAGATTCTTCCAAACACGTGCTAATAAGACCTATTGCCACACTGTCACACACAAGATATTTGCTACAAAGTTTACTGATCCCTTTTTCATGTCCTTACGGCTTTGAAAACTGTCTCCCTGAGACACAAGGTCAGCTGTCCAGACCTTTGAAAAAGAAAAAGATGAGAAAAAGCCAACAGCACTAACGTGTCTCTAAAACCCTGGAAAGATCTGTAACAGTTTAATCATAATTTTACGTAATGACTTTTTAGGATGGGGTATTTCACAGCCTAGTAAACTACAAACAAAATCCTTCATCCATCCTTGGATTTTCAATGGAGCAACACACTTTCTGGTTTAGACTACAATGTTATGAACACTTCTGCACTTTTGTTCTTTTAATTTAAAATGGCATATGTTTACATCCGCTAACAAAAAGTTAGCACAGAAATAGTTTAGTGGACAGAATGAAAGTGAAGCTGCTGGACATGTACAATAAAATCCTTTATTCTCATAGCTTTTTAATGTAACATATACTTTTGCAATTTATCACAAGAATAATATCAAAATCTAAATTGACCTTTGGGATTGGAAATTTTGAGTACAAAAAGACTTTTAAAAAATACAGAAAATAATTAATGGACTAACAGGGAACCACAAAAGTCAGAGCTCAAGCTTCACTCTATAACTCCTTATTGCAGCAGTTGTATTTATACAGCTGGTATTATGAATACTTCTAAGGTGAAAACAGGAGATTTTGGGTGCAAATTTCAATTGACTATTAGCTGTGGGAGACACAATTGAAAGCCCACAAACTGAAATGGGAATGTGCTGAATCAGTATTGCATTAGATTTAATTTCAAGATGAAATAGCATCAGGAATTAAGTTATTGATGCAAACTATATCTGAGGCATATTGTAAAAGAACTGTATATTGCTAAGCTACAGAAGGCAAAGTTCTGCACTTAGGTTCAGCAGCTAATGATTTAAATAGCTTAAAGATTTATCTTTGTAGAGTTTTCTGGTTTCTTTACTATCCAAAAGATCTGATGCTTCTGATAAACAGTTATCTACTTTACATACAGAAAACATTTGTCCAAAAGAACACAATTTGCATGTAAAAAACTGAGGCACAAACTGTCACAAAGACTAGAAATTTCTTGGGATTGAAAATGAGCTCTGGGTATTTTCATGGTTAATGGATAATTAAAATACCAAATATTACAATGGTAACTGCTGTCCTTCACAAATAAAAATGTAAACATTGCCTGTTAAGGAATGAACCAGCCATGAATTAATAGTGTATAAAATAAGGGTACAAGGCAAACATAACTGCATACTGCAGAGTGTTTCCCCCCTTCTTTTAAAGTACCTGCCTTTGTTCAAAAAACAGACAAAGAAATTAAGCTAGACAGACCAACATCTCACATAACCCAAAGAAGAATTTGCAGGAGCAAACAGCATCTGCAGGACTTTAGACCACAGCTAAAAGACATGACAAATATGCAGTCTTGGGTGGGTGTACATCTGTTAAGGTTCACTAGGACTGGAAAACAAACACTAGGCATATGCTAAAACCAAAATCCATGATCCTTTTTTGCCTTGTATGAAATAAAAAAAAAGTTTTCTTTACATGCTTCAATTTCTTCCAGTTTCTTGTCTCTTGACTCATCTTGCTCTCTCACCACTATCTCCAATCAAAAGGACTTAAGAGTGACAATGTCCAACACAGAAATCTTTGCAGACCCATACTATCGACAGAGAGAAAGACTGGTGGTCAGACCAGCACTTCTGCAATAGTTTGAAAACAACATACACTAGGCTGTCATCAGGATGCCAGGTGGGCTTAGTTTAAGAAACAACGAAACCCCTGACATTCTATCAACCTAATTTAGAATCAATCTTGCTTTTCAGCAACGATAATAAACTTGTACAAACATGAGATTCATTTGTATATTTTAGCATTTTATTTCAGTCCCAGAATGTAAAACCTGATGCTGGAATCAGTTTGATTTTTTTGGTTATTGAAGATATTAAGCACTACAAGAGCATTGAAATTTCGATCTGATTAGGATAAAAATTCCTCAGGATCAAAACACTTCTTTTTTTTCTCCCTACAGTTTTACTAATTGTGAGCTACTTGACATTGCAGAGTTATTCCACAGCATGAGAGCGAAATATGTGAAGTATTTTACTGTTAGAAATTATCAACTCGTTCTATTTGTTTTTCATGTGTTTGAGGTTATTAAGAGAATAAAAAATTATAACTGATGTGCATAAGTTAAAAGGGTTAGTTCAACTACAGCTGATAGGCTAAACCACTAAGCAATATTTTGTACAGCAATTGATTTTTTCTACTGAACATACATAAAAGAAATCATGAATATATAACTGATTTAAAAGCAGATGGAGGGGCTAATATTCCTTGAAAAATAGGGGAGCAATGAAAAAGGTGAATGTGAAATAGTTTATTTTCAGAAAGACTAGATTATTCTAAGCACTGGAAACCAGATAAAGTAGATGAGAGGGAGTGCTACCAAACATACTCATCAGAGACCTTTGCTTTATGGGAAATGAACTGCCCTGGCTCACTGTTCCTGAGGAATTGTATTTCTTATAGCTGTAAATCAAATCCTGGAGAAAGAGGATGATATTTTCTAAGCAATAGCTGACGACAACAGTATCTTTCTTGTCAGACACGGGTTTCTGAATTTAGACCTCAATTAGGATTCCAAAATGAAAAAGCACGTATTATATACCAATACCAATTGGTATATACTCGTGACAGTGCTCTTGCAAACAATATATTAATTTTGAAATACAGGCATGTTATTGTATGTTTGCCCAAAAGTATATTCATGGTTGCCTCCAGAGGTCTTGACTTTTATCCTTTCTTGCTGCTTTCTAAGTGACCTTCATTGAACAGTAACATCAAGTACTTGATCTTAAATGAAGACCATTAGTTCTTTGCAATTAAATGATGTATACTCCTACAGCATATGACATCCACCCATTCTTAGCATGAAATGTACTTCTTAAAAAGGGCTGTTACAGACTTCTGAATGACAACATTGTCAAAAAAAGGGAAGCGCATACACACAACATCATACTCCAGAGAGCAGCAATTGCCATTTCTGAGTTCTACAGAAAGTGCTAAGACCTGATACAACAGTAATTTTATTAATCTGCTCGATTTCTGATGTTGATTTGACATAAAATATATCCTGCTAGCTCTAAGATCAGGGATATTTGTCGTTGATGTCATTTGGGACAAGGGCAGTTCTACTCATGCAGGGACTCATGGCTTGGTGAAAGTATATGAACTTCCCTGTGCTTGACATGCAGCTCAGTCCTGCAATGCTTTTATGCAGAGAACAGTAAGTAGAGAGGATCCTATCACCTTCCCCATTCTCACAAGTGGTAAAGTAGAACCAGGACATGAGATCTTTCTCGGGTGTTAGTTCTAGATGCATAACTATGAAACATAAAGCATTCAATTACAACTCTTTCATGCCACATAACCTAATGAAGAGCTCTGTTACACACAGCCAGGATTAGAGACGGTATCTGTGCCAGGGTACAGCCAGACCTGTAATTTTTGAAGGTTTGGATTTAAATAAAACTTGTTGCAGCTTAGCCAGTTTCTGTGTGTTAGCTGAGCCAACAGCTGGGCCATGATGCTGGATGTGTACAGGCTGTTAGACTAGAGAACATTTAAACTATAATCTCAGTGAGAGAGACTTGATTTATGGTAAGTGATATCTGTCATGATTCTACCAGCAATTTGTTAACAAACATGGGGAAGGTGAACAAATGAGATGTTTCCCAAACTTCTGAAACCATAAAGCATTATAAAATAGGAAACAGCCTAATAAGGTAGAATTGTAACACCAAACAGTTAGCTAAGAGGTTTGTGAACAAGCATGACCATTCAAAGTTTGAATGAAACAAGATGGAAACAACAGCCATAAACTTTTATTTCTGTTTGAAAAAAAAAAGGGATATTTCAACAGCTTGAGTTATCATGCCGTGTATTATTGTGTTGCCATAAATGCAGGCATATGTACAGTTAGAGTATGAATATTGTTTCATTAATTCACAAGGGCATCAAGGTATAATCTTTTTATAGAAATCTTGACCCCACTGAACCTAATGGAATATTTGCTATCTACTTCACTGGGTCAGAATTTTAGTCAAAAAAAATTGCTTTTTTAGGGCATAACCCTCATGTCCATTGAAGCCAATGAAAGCTTTTCCTCTGACCATAACTGACCTTTCATTAGGGCAGTAGTTCTCTAACAAAAGACTGTTGTCACTGCTGTGGTCTTGCAGACCTTCTTCACAATTATACTTGTTATGGTCACATTCCTGAAACTGCTTTTGTCTTCTTTTATCTGAGATAGAGTTAACAAGGCCTGCTTTTCTACGTTTCTAATGAGCTGCTACGATCTGAAGCCATCAACAGCCCTCTTGATTTTTTTCTGTGTGATTTTGTGCAACGTTTTCTTCTTTGCTTGTTTTCCTCTTTGATGTCTTTGACTATCCTGGATGAGAAGGCAGGATGTAGTGGTCTTACTTTTTCCTTATGATATGTTGTCAGTGAATAGGCAGAGTAGCAGTTTTATTTGTGTTTCTTTTACCCTTAAATCTACAATTACAGTTTAGATTTCTTCATGTTTTAATCTTTAAAAATGATTTTATCTTCTGTAAAAATTGTTGCATTTTGCAGTCCTCCAACAAACACAGCCTTTTCAGTTTGCTGCTTTCTCAAGTTCTGCTTTGTTTTCTCACTAGTGCTTTCTTTCCATTATTTTAACTTTCAGATCCTCTTCAAAATATTGCATAATATTGCTTTTTTTTAATTTGTTTGGTTTTTTTTTTGATTGTGATCACAAGCAATTATTCCCTGTGTTGCACTGGCAGTTATCCTGTACTCTCTGTTTTGGGGAACTGGTTCTCTGCTGGGTTTTACCTTCTACAGTTGGTGTTAGCCAATTCATGAATTTTAGCTCCAATTTTATTTTTACTATACCAGGAGGATTTTCTCTTTCTAGTTTGGTTTGAACTTGATTTTCTAGGATCGACAAGCTGCTATGAAGTGTTTTGGGGTTTTACAATTTTTTTCTCTGGGTTTTTATACATTTTTTTTTCAAATGCTAGAAAGTTGAACATCTCTCTGGGCAAAGATATCAACCACTTCAGGTTCTGCAGGACTTGTAGTTTGCAGATGTACTTCCCCAGTTATTCCCAAGACTAATTTAAACTTGCAGATCTTTCAGAGCCTAAGTTTGAACAGGAAAAGACAAATGTGAAATCCTTATTTGGGATGGGCTGATTCCTTCCTATGTTACAGGCTTGGAACTGACTGGCTGGGTTGTTGCTTTGTGAAAAGGGACCTAGGGGTCCTGGTGGACAGTATGCTAAGCATGAATCAGCAAGGCTGTACAAAAAAGCGTATAGCCAGTACAGCACAGAAACCCATTACCCCTTCCCCCTTCACTCATCACTCTTTAAATTGCATCTAGACTCTAATTTTAGGCTCCTACCATAGGAAATATGTTGGTAAACTTCCCTGAGCTCAGCAGAGGTCTGTCAAGACAGACAGGGGCTGGTATACTTGCTCTGTGAGTAAAGGCTGTGGAACCAGGCTTGTACAGCCTGAAGAAGAGGTGACTTGAGGGAAGCCTAGCAGTATCAACCTAGTGTTGACCCTGTTTTGAGCATTAGGTGAGACTACATGATGTTCCAGAGCTCTTTCCAGCCTAAATGATTATATGAGCCTCATTATACGAGGCCAAGAAAACAAATATACCTAAAAGACATAACCAGCCTTGCCTATTGAAAAAAGAAACCCAACTAGCTTAGCAAGAATAATTATGCTATTGCCACACAGCCATGTTCGTGAACCCCACTGTGCTGGATGTTGATAGCAGGAGAAAGTCCCTGTGTTTGTAAAGTTTACAGTCCAATCAGCTAAAATGGACATACAGTGAGAGCAGGAACACAGTAAGTTGAAGCAATTTTCTAAAAGTCATTCCTGTCCCCAAGGTCTCCTGAGTCCTAGTCCAGTGCTTATATACTGGACCACAATGCACTAATACTGCCTTCATAGATCTCTAATTTTTCTGAAGATGAATGTTTCATAAAACATATTCTATTTCAGAGAGAAGTGGTCATTCAGAAGATTAAGGTCTTTTTCAAATGGGATGTTCATCTATGCGAGGTGGTATGGTAAATCCAAGTCACAAATATCTTTTATTTCGTTGGTCAGATAGTGCAGTGAAAGTGCAACTTGTCAGTTTTGACTTCCAGTTTCAAGAGCACCAAATAAGTCCCTGAATTGGTTCCTTCATTTCTCAGCAATTGACATATTCTCCTGGACATGAAATGTTTAAAATTTAAATTATACAAAATTACTTTGTTTATCCTTTTGGATAGTTGATTTTATTTTTTTTTCTGCAGAAATATATCTAACCTGATCTTATGCCAAATGCACTTTACATTCTAGAAACTTCTGAAATTTTTACAGAGCCTGATACTGCTGTTGGCTACCATATGTTATCATAGAAGCTGTCCCTATTCTCTTGCTTTCGGGTCACAGTTATCCTCCTATCTTCCCTTGCAGATCAAGCAAGGTAATTTGGGATGGAGCATTTCTTACTGCCTTCTATTGTAGTCATATGGTTTTGTAAAATCTAATTAAATGTGGTTGCATTTGGGCTGCTGCTCTTTTATTAGGAAATGCTAGTACGACATGATAGAGTGGGAGTGGAGTTATTCAAATTTGTGACTCTGAATTTAAGAAGCAGTTTGCAGATAATCTTCTACATTAAGAAAAACACCAATGTCAATCATAAATGCAGTCAGTCACTGAAACTTCCAAAGAATTATCTGGCTTCACTGCAGGCACAGATAAATTAGAGATTATGGGCATAAGTCTTTTCTTGCACAAGGGTAAATCAGGAGCCCCATCACTGAAGTCAACAGATCTCAACAAGAAAAGAATTAGGCCCTATGGCTTTTAATAAGAGGAATACAAAGAGTTTAATTACAAGGAATCAAGCTGAACCTCCCTTCCCCCATACACAGACGCTGAACATGTTCTCTGGTAAAGTTTGTCTCTTGCAACATTTTTGTACTTCTGTTATCCTTATCCTAATCAGCTGCTACCTGTGTGCAAATAACAGGGACTTAGATGCTGTAAGGATGGGGGCCATTTATATATTAACTCATGGGGTGGTTAAAGCACTGGTAGATCTGTAGCTCATCTCTGTATTGAAAAACCTGGTGAAATCCCAATTATGCTGCAGTTTCTGTTCTCCATGTTATGACTCAGAAAAAACAAAAACCCTCAAAGGGGAGGAGTTCCTATTCTGTGCCAGGGAGGGAGTTTCTCATGTAAGCAATACCTCTTTGAAGGATTAAAATAATGCACAGCACATGTAAATTAACAGCTGCTAGAAACTCTGGTAATAAAAATACAATGTTTTATTTCCACATATGTGAATGATTTTATATGTTTATAAAAAGGCTTGAGAATAAAATCACACTAAAAGTTATATTTAAGCCATTGTCTATGAAAACCTATGACAAAAAAAAGCAGGTGCAAGATGAAGATCCAAGTTGTGGAATATAAATAATAGTTTAGGAGCAATCAAGTGTTGTACCAGATTATTTTGACAAAAATGGAAGTACTTACAGTCTAAGTGACTATGTCTGATGCCTTCCACATCTTCAGCATGAATGAAGTGGTAACATCTCTTTCCTACAATATCTACAGGAGTCAGATCCATGTAATCACTAATCCTAAAAAGGAAAAAGAACATACAGCCTATAATTCAAGAAAGAAAAGAATAAAATAATTGTCAAATGACTCAGAAAGTGAAATCTGCTAAAAAGTTTTTTCAGCACTATCGTCATTTGAATGGAATGTCTGTACAAATGAGACAAGGCCTTAAAGAAAAAAAGATAAATTAAACAAACCTGGAAATTATTTTATCCATTTAACTAAGTGGAAAATTAAATTCTAGTACCTATTGAACCAGTAGCATAACACCAGGACAATATAATTCCATGGAATTGTAAAGCATTAGTGACAACCCAAAATCCTCATTAAAAGACTAAGATGATTCAAGGTTGCATAATAAAGTAGAAACATGTTATGTTTATACCAAATGATTAGAGACACATTTCATATCAACAGATTGGTCTTCTATTGGGTATATTCATGAAAAAGCTCTTCAACCATTTCTTGGCACCAAGTCCAAACTGATATTTCAAGGGATATAATTTAAATGCTGAGACACACAGATGCCTCAGGGTGTTATCGTTTTTAGTCTAATTCATTTGGGAGCTCAGCTTTCACTCTGGGCCCTTTCAACTGGGACTTTGTTGTTTATTGCACATAGAAACTTTAAAATCTATTCTGCAGACCTTTGTGTGCATGTGCCTCTGTGTGTGTGTGTGCATGTGCTTGTGTCTGTGTGCGTGTGTAATCTTGTATCGTGGAGTGTCAAGGTGTCAATGTCCTTAAACACAGTACAAAAATGAAGAAGAAAATTGGAAAATGTCTTGCTCACACAAATATTTTAAACAATCTCTGTTTTCTAGACGTAGAAGAATTTTTTTAGGGTTTGAAATAACCTGCAATGATTGTGGTTAAACCCACTTTGCAATTTTGACATATAATTGTCATCCATTTAAGGGAGCTGTAAGAAACAGTAGACATCTTGATATAACCAGATACCTGAAATAACTGGAGTGTGATCCTGAGGGAGGCCAGGGGGGAGCCTGAATCAGAAACTGAATTGTGTGGGTCTGAGGGGTTCACAGCAGGCAGAGGGGGTGAACACAGCCACTGAGACACTGACTGGCAGAGCTGTGTTTGCCTGGGTGTCTGAAGCAGGGAGAATGCACAGACCAGAAAGACTGAAAGAGAACAGATGCATCAGACCACCAGCAGTATTGGTGGTTTGTGCCCAATTAAAAAAAAAAAAAGCAAAACAACAAACACAAAAATCTTCACAGGTCATGCAGGTGAACTCAAATTTGCTAGTAAATTTGTCAAATCAAGTTTAGCACAAAACACAACAGTCTTCTCCCACTTCATGACAGAGCACATTGAAGGATGTTCACCTTCAAATAACTGCCTAGGAGCTTTAGCACTTAACCAAATATGGGATACTCATCAGGGGATATCTGTCTAATGCTTATCACAAGCCACAGTTGAAAATCACCTCTCCTACCTTCTCAGAGAGGACACAGTTCACCAGGATAAAGACAAATCTTGAACTGTGGCAGTGGGACTCCCTATCTCCCTGCTAAGTTCCTCCACCTTGGTTGCACAGTGAACTATTTGCTGTGAAGCGAAGGATCCGGGATCTCTGCCCCACCAGAAGGAAGAGAGCCTGAGATTTAAACGTTCCTGTCTTCTGAACTGTATATTATCTTTTTATACTACACTAAGTGTATAAACAGTCCATGGAGCAGGAACCAGAACTCAAGTCTCTCCTCCCATGTCTACACTCACCTCACTGGCACACTTTGCTGTCTCTTCTCTGGCCCGAGTACTGTGTATTATGAGGTGGTTCTGCTTCAAGACACTGGAACAGGCTCTCCAGGGAAGCGGTCAGAGCACCAACACTGACTGAGTTCAAGAACCGTTTGGATGCTCCCAGGCACATGGTGTGATTCTTGGGGTGTTCTGTGCAGGGCCAGGAGTTGGACTCCATGATCCTGATGGGTCCCTTTCAACTCAGCACATTCTATGGTAACATCAGGGAGAGGAAATCCCACCCTACCAGCCTAGTAGAAAGGGGCTATCTCCAGGCAGGCCACTGCCCTGTGGTGTACCTGGGCAGTGAGTGATGCAGCTCAAAGGGCTAATATGGAAGATGATTATTCTGCTTCCCCCCCTGGTAAATTTGATTCAGGTGGATTTTGTTTCTCTGTAGCAGCATGGGATAAAAATTAACAAACATGGCAAGAGAACTATAGAAGCAGATTCACAATTCCTGAAGTTTCTTAAGGTTGTGCCAGGGGAGGTTGACATGAGATACTAGAAGAAATACTTCCATTGGAAGAGTTATCAAGCGTTGGAATGGGCTACCCAGGGAAGTAGTTGAGCGACTGCAGGTATATAAAAGATGTGTATATGTGGCACTTAGGGACATGTTTTAGTGGTGGAATTGGCAGTGTTTGATTTACAGTAGGACTTGATGATCTTAAAAGTCTCTTCCAATCTAAATGATTCTATGATTCTGTAATACTAAGGAAAAGCTGTTTCAAACAGACATATGAAGGACATAGAATTTTTTTTAATGAAGAATATGAAAGAAGGAGGAGATCCAGATGCAGTGATGTTCAATGGTAAGCAATGACACCAAGACCAGAAGCCAAAGAGATTGCATCGAATATGACATTAATGCTTATATCAAAGTCACTAAAGATGGAGTAGAAATCATTTGCGTGGAGAAAATAAAGTATATATCACATATCTTAGAGCACTTGTTAGGAAACAGATCTTGCGGCACCCGAGTTCTTTGACAAAATAAAATAGGCTGATGAGTAGGAACTTGGTTCTACTGAATACACAGACCTCATCCCGTAAAACATAACCATAGGCTTATATTTGAGCAGATCAGTGGTTCCACTGACTTACAGGACTGTTGACATGATTGAAATTTAAAGGTAGGTATATGGTACAGTGCTTTGCTGAATTAGGAACAAATTGTGCACACATTTGTAGGCTTGAAGCTTGCTACACAAGACTATTTCTGCATATCTGAAGGAACTATTGACAACCACTCTCTTGGCCAACAAGCCAAACCTCTTCCATGTGGTTATTTCCTTTTGGGCATATATTAGCAGATATGGTATCAGTCCACATCAAACTGGGCTGTTGTCTCTCTCTAAATGGTCTCCAATCCTTAACAATTGACTCTGAAAACACACAGACTGATGAAGCACTCTAGCAGCAGTCTCTTCATTTTGCTTTTAGTTATTTATTGCCATCTGAGATGATTTGTCTTCTGCAGGTGCTTTTCACACTCCTCTGACTAATAAAGAAATTCTAGACTATTTTAGACTACATGGTGAAGTTTAGATGACACAAATCATCCATTTGCAAAATAGACATAGATTAACATACCATGTTTTAGGCAACAAAATTTTACATTCATATTTTACACTTTCAAAGAAAAATATTAATTGTTAGAACTAGCCAGGGTACTAGCTAACAGATTTTGTCTCAGAGGGAAGCTAACTGCTGGCTGCTTTATGCGCTGAGTCCAGGATTCTGAAGCAGATCTCCTCATTCAGAGGGAAGTAACAAGATGCACCCAAAGACTTAAGTAATGTCACTCCTGCTCACTGCTGTTGCAAGCAGGCAACCACTTGGAAAACTAGGACTACTATTGATCTCATCCCTGCTGATCCAATGGTCCACTGTGAGCATTCATTTCAGTTAAGTGGCATGGCTTCTGCTCCATACTCCCTGCAGCTGCCAGTAACTCCCCATTGCTCCATAAATAGTGCTTACAGCTTGCCCAGCATGGATCCATTTTTCTCTGTTTTCATCAATGTTGTGCTCGCTTTACTGTGGTACCACAAAGAATTTCGTGTCTGCCTGCAAGTGCCAGGACTCAAGCCCATATATTCAGATGGGATACTTATCCCATTTTTCTATAGTCCCAGAAGAGAGATCCCAACTTCTGTGACACAGAGAATGGCCTTGGCAAACACCCAGATAATTAATCTGACAGCTTCAATCAGCTGTTCAATTAATTCCTTCCCATCTTCTGTTTTTTCCATTCCTCCAGTTATTACAGTCATATTCTGCTTTGTACCTGCTATGAAATCCAGGTTCTGTCAGTCTTATTTCGTTTTTCGTGACTGGAAATCCTGCTGCCTCAGTGAGCTCACATTGACCTCCAAGCACTGACAAAAGTGGTTCTACTATTTGAAATTACTTTTGTAAACTATTTTTAACAGTGTCACAGGGGCTTAAAGTAGAACTGTTACAACATACATTCAAGTACCACCATATGCATTCTGCATTAGCATGAGAAAATCCATCACAAAGAAGAAAAGGTTGCTTTATAATGTTGCCTTCAGCTTAACAAATGAAAAACATTAATAAGGTCAACACTTTCTTGCTGGCTTACCACAGTTTACCATGTCTTATCAGCCCTTTCTATGTGATTACCAATCATTGCACCTCATCTGATGCATTGTACAGTTTTTAGTGATGCCTTCCTCAGGCATTTGAAAGTTTTATTGCTACATGAATGTAAAAGGAAGGTTTGAGAAAAATGTTTAATTAAAAAAACCCCACATATACAATTTAGGGCTCATAAAAATGCCAAACTCACAGCAAAGAAAGCATAAATCTTTCTAACTTGGCCTACAAGTTCATATCGTACTTGACCTGATGGAATAGTTCATTTTTCACATGTATTTGATTCCTGGCTTTTTTTATGGAGGTTGCCAATAAAGATAGCAGTAAGTGCAGGTGATTTTGTTAAAAGGGAATCTGTTCATTAGGAACTGGATAGGTACCAGCAACTCATTTCATAGAGGCCTTCGAAAAAATCTGCAGTGGTTGCAGCTTTCCATTACTACCTAGGTAGGTCACAGTGAAATCAAAGATTAAGGCAAAAGTTTTGTTCTAGATCCTACTCCTAATCCCCAGAGCTCTTTTGCCAGCTGCCAGATTACACAGAATCTGGATGCTCACTAGGTAGAGTCAGGCAAAAAGCCCAAACTTTAATGCTGTTATCCACTTTCTCTGTGACCTTGTGCAAGACAATTCCCATGAAGCAGTTTTTCCAAGCTTAAAAATGAGAATAATATATTCACTTTCAGATAATGCTTTGGAAGTGTAAATGTAGTGTTCTGTCTAATAGTCAGCTAATATTTATTAAAAAAATATTGTAGCAATGCAGCAAAGTGACAGCAAAGACAAACTCATAACTGAAATCCAGGATTATTTTAAATTGTTTAAGATCCTGATTCAACAAAAGAGTTGAGTTTATCCCTTTTTATAAAAGTTTATATTGATGTGCTATCCTGATAACAGGTATTCCATTAAGATTGAGCAATTATGGTGGCTCATATCAGAGAGCTTCCACTTAACTTATAATATGCCATGTTTGCTGTCACAAGAAAAGCTTTCAGTAGTCATCTTATTTCTTCCACTTTTTGATGTCCCCTTCACAAAATTTATTTTGCCTGCTTTACCTTCCTTCTTCCTTTCCAACCTTTCCCCCATATCTCAGACTTCCATCAATTGACCCAAACTTCTTTATTATTTGTAATTCCTTCTCAGATATTTTCACTCTGCTCCAAATACCTAGTCCCTGGATTATATTTTTATTTTTCAGGGCTCTGATGCCTTAGTGGTCTTGACCAGCCCCTCTGCTTCCCAGGCCTTCCCTCACCTCACCCATAGCCCAGACCCCCATGGCAGCCCCTGCCAGCGTCCAGCTCCCCACAGCCCTGCCTGGCCATGGGGCCTCCTGACCTGACCCAACCCATGCCACTGCCTGTCCTCAGGAAGGTCCCCGATGCCTGGGGCTGGAGCTGCCCCTGTGCCCCCCCAGGTGCCCTGCTCCACGCTGAGATGGCTGCCAGATCCTGCCCTGACAGGCTGCCATGGGGAGCCCCCGGTTCTACCAGCACCCAGCCCCCAGGGAGCAGGCAGCTGAATTTAAATCCTTTCTTTCACCTTCTAAGATCACTTGTCACTATCACATTGAATGTAGCCCCCCCCAACCAACTCTTCATCACCTGTTTCCATTTCACTGCTGTCTTTCCCAGTATGCCCTTAACCAATTTTATTCTACAGTTTTCCCACCTCTAACTGCAACAGATCCCACCTCTCTAGCCTACTATCTAGGCCATCTGTGCTTCTGTTCCATTAAACACTGAGCATGATGTGCTGTAATCTGCAAATTAGTTCAAAAATGGAAAACTTTAAAACTTCAGACAGAAAAACTTGTGGAAGAGAGGATGGGGGAGCATAAGGACAGGCATACAGGTCAAACCAACGTCTGTCTAGTCCCAAATCTTGCCTCTGAGAGGGCCAGTGAAAGATGTAAAAAGCAGAGAAAGCTTAGAGGAATCTTTCCTGGTCTATCTTCCCCTATTTGAGCAAGACATCCTGCAAATTATAGTTTTAACCTTTATCCTCTAAGAATGTAATTAAAATGAAGGTGGTGATGATGAGAGTGAATTCAGTGCTCTCAAGGAAGACATTGCAGGAGCCAAAAATTTCAAAACTTCTTGCCAAGTCCATGGAAAAAAGAGTACACACAAGTAAAACAAAGAAATTTAGGATCTAAAGGCTGTACCTATTTTCACAGTAAATGATATTGAGGTCCATATTCACGCGAGTGACAAACATGTGGCAGTCAATCCTGACTTCATTAATTGTAGGAGGTGGCAAAGCATGAGCAACGACGACAAGTCCCATGATTTGGCTGGGTACTGTCCGTCCATGTGACAGTGATACTCTCAGACGTAACCGGCCTGTTATGTGAATCACCTGGAAAATAAAAACAATAAAAAATACCCAGTGAGTTCTGAATGCAACTGTGACATCAGTTTCTTTTAAAAGATAGCATTACTATTCCCTACAGATCACTGAACACAGCCTAACATTGTACTAAATAACTGCTAGTATTATTGTTAAGCTTATTAATATTGGCTGTCAACATGCCCTATGTGTCCTCATGGCAAAAAGAACATAACAGGCAAATGCTTCACATTCATCAGATAAACACCTAAGAACTTCTGTAGTATCGATTTTTGTGTGGTGGTTGTTATAGAAAGAAAGAAGACAACAACAAGAAAGTAGAAATTCAACAAAAGAGAGAGTGGGATAAAACTGAAATAATGAAGCTGGAAATTAAGAAAATGACCATTTTGTAACATTTGAAAATTGAATATGAGACAGAAAGAGCAGCAGAATGGACTTCATTGAATTGCTAGTCACATACAACATAGAGACACTAGTCACTGCCCTGAACTTCTTCTTAGTGGTTGACAATTTGAGAAACAACAGTCTACAGGTGGTCTGTGAGCTCAGGTGCAGGATGGTCTTCCTGCATCCACAGTAAAGCATTTAAAGAGCTGGTAGACATGCAATGCATGTGCCTAGTGCACTATGCATGTATGGAGAGCTCTTGGGGTGGTAGTTTTCTTCCATAGGCATGAAGTAATCCCAGAAGATGCTCAGAAGATCTGATAGCACCCATAAGAATTGCAGCCCCCTTCTAAGAATGCATGGAGTAAATTGAAACTCTGGGAAAAGAATAATGCACCACTTCCAGTTTCATACCCTCAGGAATTCTGTGGATAAATAAAGGGGCTGTTTTTACCAATAAAAAAATATAAATACAGCATGTTGAAATGAAAATGGAAACTGCAGTTCCTGTACTCATGGACAAGAGAGGTATAAGAATTGGCAGTTGCAGGCTGTCCCAGATTTTCACCCTCAGAAAGTGTTACAACATCAGTGTTAAGAGAAGGCTTGCAGGAGATGAGGGCCCCTCTTTGTCATCCCAGACTCACTGCCCAGAGGTCAACAGAAATGTTGGTTGATACCAGGAGAACTGGAGGAGGTGACAGAAATGGGACGTGGTTATAAGTGCAGTGATACTCCTGTCACAAAGATAGAAGACAAACTTTATTTCTGATCTGAGATTGATTGTTAATAGAAAGTGAGAGAGAAGGAAATTTTTCATTTTTAAGATTGCAAATCACTAAGTGCATCCAAATTCAAATCTAATTTATGCTAGCAGATCTGTGATCTAAGCCCTGAAGTTTGTTTCTTTTTTTTAACCTAATCATTGAAACATCTCCTTTCACCACTATTTTACATTTCGAGCCCAGCCGGTGTGCTGAATCTGAATGAGTAAAGTGATTAGCTGCTGTGTATGTCCATTGGAGCTGCAGGTTTCTGACCACCCATGTTTAAAGTAACCATGGCCTAAACTCACACTTAATGCATCTTTCAAGGGCAAACTATACTATGAATATTTGAAAAATTTCCTAAAGGCAAGGATGCAAAAACACCATGTCAAACCCACTTTAATTATTTCTTTTTTTTAAGACCTCGTTAACTAATGAAGAAATAGCTAAAAGATACAGGATTAACTTCACAGGAGGGGCAGTAATAGTATATTTTGCTCCTTCTAGCTAGGCTTGCATATACATCTGCATGTTATCATTATCTCTCTCTTTTTATCATGCAGTTTCAGCTTACTGCAAAACTGAAATCTGTAAGTGCTTGGAAAAGTGCTGACAGATAACTGGTAAAAATGTGAAAATTTATCTTATACTGAACATGCTATGCAAAAGTATAATTGTTCTGTTGTTTTATCATAAGAGTCCTTATGCTAACATGTTTGAAGTTGGCACTAACTCTTGAGGGAATTTTAAAGATATATCATATTTATCGCTTCTTTGTATTTTTATAAACCTTCATGTCATTTGCAACTAAATATCAACATGATTTGGTTTTGAACAACTCTCTATTCAGGCAGTACCTCACTTTTTTTCCTGATTCTTCGTCTGAAATACACCTCACATGTAGTATTGCCCCAAGGGACAGTTCCAAACCTGCTAGAACCACCATATGTAAACACTGTTGTATTTCAAGAGAATTTGCTTCCAGATTCAAATTATTTAACTTATTCCTAGCTCTACCATGGATCAAAACGTTCTAAATCCCCATATGAATTCAAATTTTAGGGGTCAGCACTCAATTGCACTCTCTGTACACTGGGAAATGTACAGCAAACTGCCCATCAGTTTCATGGCCTGTGTGCCTCTGAAGAAACTGTATTTCCATGCTTGAAATCCCTTTCTATGACAATATTAGTCAAATGCACCAAGTGGGAAAATCTAATTGGTAGTAAAAAACAATTCTAACTGTCATGACCTTGTCTATATTGTGAGTATTGTCACTTTTAACACTGGTTCATTTGAACTGGGATTAGGAGTGGTAGGAATTATAGGGTCAATTATCTCCCGTAGCTAAAATTAATCTCTTTATAATTCAATCCCACAGCACTAGTCTGTCATATCCTAAAGCAGTATTATGACTTTAATGCAGCTAAATTGCAAGAATAAACTGTTTTATGAAGGACAATACTTGGCTCCAGATGTAAATATTTAATAAAAATTTGCTAGGAATATACTGAAAATCAAAAGTAAATGCAGCTCTTCTGTGCAGTTTTCTTTATAAATGCTTCCTTCTGAAAAGTATGCAACAGTCCTAATCAATCTTTACACTCTAACTATCTTTTTTCTAACAATGCCATATGAATAGACAGGCACATTTAGATGTCACAGCAAGAGAAGACATTCTGTCCATTATAAAAAGGTGTGTGAACGCTATACTCCTGACCACAGAATCATCAGAATCTTTGTATGTCAAGAGCTGTACGGATTTCCCCATAATTTCTTCATCTACCTCCTAAATTAAAATAATAGCAAGACTCATTTTTTACTCTAATGGGAGCTGGACTGGGTTAACAGATCAAAGACTTTTTTGCTTACAAACTGTTTATTACTGGGTGTAACTGTGATTCTATGATTCACCCTAGAGAAGCTGAGGGAAATCTTATGGTCAAAATAAACCATGTGATCTAGACCAGGATACTGCACAGGTCATTCTGATCTGTATTATTTCTTGTAGTGCAACCTTGAATAGACAGGTGGGTGAACCAGAAAAAACATTTTGCAAAAATAAAACTTTTAACACTAGGAAATGAAAATGACACATATACTGCTGCAAAAATGTCATGCTAAAGCAAAACTACTGTAAAAATCTTCTGTACTGCTTAATTCCTTTGTTAAAAAAATCTAAATCTAAATCTTGCCTTACACTCCAGTATTGGAAAAAAAATTATTTGGCTTTTATTTTTAGCTGATTGGAAAACGGATTTGCAAAATATTGTAAGTACATGTAAACACAGTTTATGAGTGTGGGAGTGTTAACAAGCCACACTGGTTGGACAAATATATATTTCTTTTCCCCACCATATGCTCTCTTTAGTCATCTGTTAGCGATACGCACTTAGATGTGCTCTACTAATGTCTACTCATTATAAACAAGCACATCACAAAGACCTTGATAAAACCTTCCCTCTGTCAATAGTTAAGGAAAGTAAAGCTTAGTGATTGAAAAACACATCTGGAACCTGCTCATCATCCTTTAAAGCTAAATTTCACCTCTGAAGATGGAAATACTTTCTTTGTCAAAAGACATCTTTAAATATTACATCAATTTTTTCACATACATATGATGTCAGAGTAAGGACATGCATTACCAGAGGCTATAAAAACCTGCAAGCATGAAAAATCTGTGAATTTCATCTTTTGGATGTCTCTGTGTTCTTCAAAACTTAAACTTCAATTTGAAATAAACTTCTAAACTATTTCTTTGGTTCTCTGCGTAAGTCACTATGCCAATTTATTGTGTGCGTGAAACCACAGCACTGGCAGAGGTTGTCCCTCCAGCACACTTAATGAGATGTTAAATTTGAAATCTTAAATTATTGCTTAGAATCAATTTTTAGAAAACAGTCACATATGAAAACATCCTGATGTAGTTTGTGCACATAGATATATGTTTATCTATTTTACAAACAACTCACGCATATTTATCCCCCTTTACAGAAACAACTGCTTCTCAAGGATATATCTATCTATATATCTAGACATTTGTTTTGACTTCTCAAAGATGTCATTTTATACTTCCAAAATCAACACCTAAATCTCTAAAACACAACTGATTTAAACTGCTGAAGCTGACAAAGAGATATCTTATAAACTATAGACATTTTCTTGCATTTTTCTTTCAAAGAGTTGTGTGCTCTGTCACTCACTGATACACATACATGCATCTCAAAAGCTGTCTGTGACACTGATGAGACAATGTTTTAACATTCTGCAAGGTAAAGAGTTCCTATATGCTTTCAGGTGATTTCTAAGGTAAGACCGAACATTTGGAAGAGGTTTTCCTCTGGACTTCTAAAAGAAAACAGAGTCCGCTTTTACATCTGGATAATTTACACAATGATATCTGAAAGTTGTTCCTTTTCTGACATAAAAATATACCCATATCTATCAACCTAAACTTCAGTCTAGGTTTCTTTATCTACCACATTTCTCTTCTTTCCTCCCTGTGTCCCACTGCAATCACTACAACATTTCTACTTGCTTATGTTTTCTCAAGGTCAGAAATCCTTTGTTTATGTGGTGCCACAGCCCCATCCTCATTGAGATCAAAGCCTGCTCTCCCAGTCTTCAGGAAAGCTTTGGGAAAAGACATCATTGGCTTACATTTATCATTCAGCAGTAGTTGGGATTTGAGAAATCCGGTTAGGCCTTGTGTTTGCAGTTCCTGTAGTAATTTCATATCCCATTCTCAGTCTTACTGCATTTCTGTAAACACTGCAGTATTCCTAACAGGAGATGCCATAGAGCATGACATTTTGGTGTTGAAAAGGAATGAGCCACTACATCTGCAATAAGTTGGATCATCCCATGTGTGTAGCAAGTCTGAGGTTCCCAAATGCATCCAGCTGTACATATGTACATATGTACATATGCAGACCAATTCTCCATCAGGTGTCCACTTAGCTTAACACACAGGACACAATGGGTTTGCATCCATCATGTAAAGTAAAGTCTGTAGATGTATGCTCCTGTTGAATCAATGTTAGATTTGCTATCTCTTTTAATCTATAAAATAACCATTTTATCCCTTGTTAACCTTGATCAGCCATCTCCAACTTCATGAGTATAATCTATCTGTCCTGGACAGCATAACAGGATAACATGTCTACTTACAGTAATTGTTCTCAATGCTTATTTGATTCAGAAATTTGTTACTTCAGTTTTAGCCTTGAAAAAGTGCTTGTAGACTGAAAACCCTCTCTGCTTGGTTTTTTTTTCTGACTGCAGTAGTCCTTCTAATAAAAGACATTGCTTCTACATACAAGCCTTGTCCTATTATATCAAGTCTGCACCGGAGCAAAGAAAAGTAGTATTTAGTGCAGCTGTCAGAGATTCATTCAGAACCATGGTGGATGAAAATAAGACAAGGCAATAATCTATGATTCCTGAGAAACAACTTTGCAGTCAGTCTTGATTGAGTTATGCACTGAATGCCATGTGAACCACTGTTGAGAGTTGTGGTCTTGAGCACCCATTTCAAGAATACTAGTGTGATTTCAAGGAGGGAGAACATTATTCCTAACACATACATAGTTTCAAGGTCAATAGCCTCTTTTCCATCTACAAGTACATTTCAAATCCCTTCAAATACACCTGCAAAAGACAGTCTGAAAATGGAAATGGTATTTACATTTAAACAGCATATTTGGTCTCAGGACATATTTTATTGTTAAAAAGTCAATACTAGTTTTTGGAGACACTCTAGGCTTTTACCATATTTCCTCGGTTATCACTCTCTCCAATAATAAGATTCAAAAGCTATTCTACTGCTTAAAATAGTCACAGGCAGAATTTAGGCTAACCCTAAGGGTTTTTAAAAAGTATCCTTATGACACCTCAAACTCATTGGTGCTTAAAGACAAGCATCACATGAGAAACACCCCAGCATGGCAGGCTCAGTTCATAGCACTTGCTCAATCCCTAAAATGACCTAAGTAGACCAGTATTGATTGCCTATGAGGAATGTTGAGATCAGCAGCAAGCACAATAGCCACAGTAACTTTCATTCAAGTACACCACAGGGAACAGATCTCTTCTGTGCTAAAGGTACTGTTTTGAGCACACATGCAGCAAACTTCTTGTTCCCAAACCTCAGGATGCAGAAGGTCTTATCTCCCACTTACCTCTGACCAGATAATAAACTAAAGGGAAGGGAATGGGGACAGCTTTTTAACGCTCCAAAATATTGAAGGCGAAACAAGAACCTGACACTGCCCAAGTTACGTTGGCTAGGTTAAGGCTATCTTAAGATTACTCTGTGAGAGTAATGGAAACTGTTTTATAATAAACAATTCCTAAAGCTGTCATTAAAAAAAAAAAAAAGGAAAAAAAAGAAAAGCATTTTCTAGAGTGCACAACTGTTTTTCAAGAGTTATCAAATCTTAGTTGCTTGGGAAATGAACAGTAGACCAGAGGTTACTCACACATTTATGGATCCTTGAGATTAACATTATTAGATCCTAAATTTATGGCTTTTTTTTTCATTCTGTTACATGACACATTTACATTTCTTTAACTGGGGTAATAGATAAGCAGTTACTCATAGTATAGCATAGCACAGTGTCCTGCTCTGTATATGGACATATATCTATCTTTATTGCCATGATGGCTCTCATGTCAGAATTTTGAGGTCCAGTCTTGCATTGGTATACATTGTGGTAGTTAAAGCTGCATGATCACGTCTGGCCTTTCAAAAGCATATTTGTATTGTAAAATATATTAATGATAAGACATCCTTTCTTGTGTTGTGATTTTTCATTAATTGCAATGGATTAGCAAGGTCCTTTTCTCTACATAAAAGATGTAAAGCTGACACTCCTGAAATCAGCTTTATAATATAAACTCAAGAAATACTGTATTGAGTCATTACACATTATAATATTTCATTTCTTTTGCTTTATACAACTGCAGAGATTTCCATTTTCATAATCAGCCCCTGCAATAACAGCTTCAAACTTTGCAATATTAAGCAGCATCCTTTAAATATATGCAGTATTAGTAATTTAAATTATTAGGTTTTGACTTTGAACCTTTAAAAGGTGTCTTATTAACAACTCTATCAATGCTGCATTGTCTTTTCATAATGCAAAACTTAGAAGCATTTGAAGAGCAACATTAAAAAAAATGGAAAAAAAAGAAACTAAATGAAATCAACACACAGTAACCTGAAAAAGTAGCCATAAAAATTGGGTTTATAACAGAATACTTTTTGAAGTAATTGGCACAAAGACTATACTAGTGCAGATTGCTGCAAGAGCGCTCTTGGCAAGAACATCATAAGCACTAGCAAAACTTTAATATGCTCAAACAGCCAAATACAAACTGACACCAGGAACTCATGTGTGGCAACAAACAGGAAAAAAATAGAGTATCTCAATTTAATACAAACCTACATACAAAGGGATCAATTTTTACAATTCGTGGTTTAGCATACAATACAGCTGTCCTCAGAGTGAATATAGAATAGCTATACATAAGAAATTAGAATTATCAATTCGGGGGAATTTCTCAAGAGTCTTTTTGATATGTAATACAGCAAATATAATGACTTAGAAACCAGACATCAATGCATTAAACGAGATCAGGTTGAGATCTATTTAGAAAAGACAGGTTTAAGCTGGAAAAAGAATCTCTTTGATATGACCTCCAGAGCAGACCATTTGCAGAAGGATTCAAGATGAGCAGATTTACCCTTGCGTATCTGTTTGCTTCACAGCTGCTTTTAAATATAAACTCTAAAATATTTAATACTGAGTTATTGCAGGATTAGGTCTATGCAGTAAAAAAGAGTAAGAACCTGGGATTTTCTTGCACTTCTTGCAAATGTTATAATGGATTTTATATGTTGAATTCAGAGGAATAAATGAAACATAGTTAATTTAAAATCTAGCTAACATAATTAACTTATTTATAAATGTTCTGTTATAGAATCTGGCTACTGCTGGTCAAACTAGTAATCTGGAATGTCTCAGAATTTTCAGTAGTCTGCATCCCTGATTTGTGGCCAATACTCATTTAACCCTGAAACTCAAAGGATCAGTTCATTTTAACAGATTTGCCACTTCAAATCCCTCGGTGTTCAAATATGTTGCATTTTTTTTCCTCACGGAATGTTTGAAGTCCCCTTTAAAAATAATGCCTTGAGGATATTTTTTCCTTAATACTATTTAAAGAAAGTTGAAAGCATTTAGCTATTGAAGTGTGCAGGGCTCCAATAAAGGAATTGTCATCCCTGCCCATGAGCAAACTCTCTTGAAAGTCACTATTCCAGAATTCTGGTGCTTCTGGCAGCAGTGAAATTTAAACCTAAGAAAGGACTTTTGTTGCATCAGTTTCAATGCATTTTACCAGAATATTGCGGAGTAGTGGAAAACGGCTACATCATTGTGCAACAGAAAGGGTAAAAAGGTTGTTTAAAAAAGTTAGTTTCAACCCTGTAAGTCAGGGCAACTGAATCTTGTTGCACTAAAGACAGCTAATAATAAGTATACTTCAGATGTAGTGTCTTCATTTCTTTCTTTGCAGGGAGAAATGAAAAGGTTCTTTTAGTTTTTTTTTCCTACTGTTTTGTTTGATGTAGTTCTTAGCAGTCCACCAATTACCTTAGGTGATTCTCTGCAAGGACTTGATAAGTGAGAAAGGACTAGATAAAACAAAATATCTGATATTAATGCATTTTTTCCGACACACAGAGAAAAAGATATAGAAAATGCTGCTGTCTGGAAAGACAGAAATGGATTTCCCAACTCAACCTTAAGACAGGAATGTTTATGTTTACAGGAATGTCTACTCGAGCTCTCCACCTGTGGCTGGAGCCCCAGAACTCATTCTGAAGCTAATCAAGAAAAATTACATTCACTCTTCCTAAATTTGTGGCTAAATGGGTAGAAAAATCTGCGTATTTCTTATAATAAAGGTGGGATACACAGTGAAGAAGGCCGAGAACTATTCTATGAATGTCATTAATACTAAAGTTCCACTGCGTATACTAATGGTGTCTGGTGTATGCACCTACAGTGAACAGTAATCATTTTGTTTATTTTAATGATTGTATGCTTTCCCTTAGCATGGCCCAATTTTTGCTGGATTTATACAAGCACACAAGGTCTACCAAAAGATCTCGGACAACAGAATATGCAAGCTTTCCTGCAGAATGCCACGCCTGTGACAAAAGCAAAGGTGGAGATAGGCAAAAAAGATTAATTTCCATAATTATTAATATGCTTTCACTTTCCTTCCATCACTTATATGAATCTAAACTACAAATTTTCTATTTAAAAGGGGAAAACAAACAGCAAGGAATATGAGCTGATTTTATAAAAAATACAACTGCAAATTTCAGAAAAGCTTCTGCTGGTGACTAGTAATGCATCCACAACCAGATGGTGAAAAGGAATGATCATAAGAGGGGAGGCAAAAGTCATCTGGCTTGATTTAATGTAATCTGCCAAGATCTAATGTCAGTAGTTCTCTGACTGTGCTCAGTGTTAAATTTGAAACGTTTTAAATACATCTCACATGGTCGATAAAGACCATGTAGCTGGCATTCAAACCACAAGCCCCAAGCCCTAAAGTGGCTTTGCAGAGATTCAGGCTGCAGGAGAAGGCATGACAGCCTTTCCAGAGAAGCAGCCACATGTACTGTCATTACTAGCCAAAGTCCACCCATACAAGGGATATGATTTCTCTTTGAAGAAAAAACTTTCATTCCACTTGGAAATGGATGGTCTTTGCAAAGCTCTGACCTTCTCCTTGACAGCTACAAATGGACTGCTATTTATGATCTGTTTCTATAATTCACTTAATGCAGCAAGCTAGATTATAGATAGCAATTTATTTGTAAAAATCCTAATAAAACTCCATTGTTTTAAATGTTAGATGTGGATAAATGGGGAGGAAAAACTAATGAGACAAGATTTGTGTTCTTGAAACTACAGTGAAGAATTCTGGCAGCCTCTTGCTTTATCTGCATTTAAATCAATTTAGTAATTTTTAATTCACTGATTTTCTGTTGTTTACTTAACATTTATTAATTGATTGCCATTCTCATGCAATTAATTCAAAAGTTGGCAAGTTTAACATGCAGAGATTAATTTCCTTTTACTAACCCATCGCTTAGAACACTTTTTTGGAAAAAAAAACCAGGTTACCAAGAAATTACCTCTACACCAATCATATTTATAAGTGAAATACAGTAGGGGTGTTGCATGCCATCTGTCAGTCCACACTGAACCTTTCCTTATAAGTGGCTATATTTTTCTATGCAATTCAATAAAAAATTAGGACAGGTCTGCCTTTCACACACTGCAGTCCTGACCAGAAGTCAGTTTGAACACCCATGACTTACTCCCTGCAAGGCTGGGAATCTCTTCTTTAAGAGTATGATGCATCTTAGGTCATACAGAAATAAATGGTAAGTCTACCCCATCATCCCGTGGTCACAGGATCTGGACCTTTACAACAACCTCTACAGGTTGCTCAGCTGCCAAGTGTTTCTCATCTGGAATGAGAGCCATTCATTTGCCCTTCATGTCACACTCATTTACAATGGCTGAAATGTTTATTCAGGAGGGGAGTAGAGATAATGAGCAAGGTTTCTTTGCTCTTAGTTACCAGGGGCTATTCACAAGATTTCAGACTCACTCACTGTGTTCCTCATTGCAACACAAAACAGCAGAATGAAAGGAAAAATAGCATTCCGATTTCTCTGTTATTTTATTATGGCTTTCACCATACTTGGTGTTTAACTCAAGGCCCCAGTTTCTGTGTCTTTTTTTGCTCTGTGTGTCACTTAGGCTGCTGCTGTAAAGTGGACAGATTGATAAAACAGACTTTTTTTTTATAGAGAGAGGCAAGGAATGTGCCTTAGACAACAAATTTATTTGTGGCCTATATAAGACTAGAATGGATTCAAGCATTTTGATCTCAAAATGAGGATTTAATATCTCTCACGGACAATACAGAGGTTCAGAAAAATATGCAGTTAGGTACAAGAAGACACACAGAATGAATTCAGCACTCAGTGCAGACTGTAAGATGCATGAGTGTTCAAGCTGTGATGCATGGAAGTGCTGCAGGGCTTGTAGGAACCCAACCCAGACATTTATTTAGTTTTGCACAAAAATTAAAACATAACCTTTCTTTTCTCTCCCATAATGTTGATAAGAAAGCTCTGTAGAAGAAAACTAGTCTTTTCTACCTCTGAGCAATTAATCTGAAGTTAGCCCTTCATGTAACAACTAAAGGTAGAACATATATGCACATTCATATATGCTTTAATCTTATGCACAGCCCACTGATTTAGTGGAACTAGATCTACGGTCTGTTTGTAAAACAACACCCCAAATGATGTAAAAGATTGTGAGAAATGTATACAATATTTAACAAATCAAGATCAGTGGGTTTCCTATAGAAAACTAATGTGAAAAGCCTTAGAACAGCATCTTTTTGGTGGAATTTAAAACCTTCCTATGGAAATTTTTAGAAAGCAAATGAATTCTCTGTTAAAATATGTGAGATCATTAAAAGAAGCTGGAAAAATTATATCATATACTTCTTGTTATCCTGGTAGACTTTTCAGTAAAAAAAGGGAAATAGGCTAGAAACATACGTAAAATTTGGAGACTTGCATACTTCAACCTGGTGAGTCATTAGTAGCTCACTGCACATCAATCTACACACCTATGAAATTCAGAGGTGGCGGGTACTGCTTAGACCATGCAAAACAGCACAGGATTTGGCTTATTATTCTGTTGAAGTAACTTCTATTATAATTTGTCCACTTTCATCCGCTTATGTTGAGCACCTTTCTTAAATCTCACAGGAAATCCCCAGGACACTCCATACAAACATGTACTTTGGATAATTTACTGTTTGGTTTAGCTGCTAAATTTAAAGCAAGCATGGGCTATGGCACTGCATATTTTGTCGGATACATTTTCTGGCTTTGTGGGGTATTCACTGCATGATTTGATAAAAATTGAGGCTAAATGAACTCTACAATTTGTATTCCTACAGCTACAGGTTTATTGGCTTGGGTTTTTTTTTCCTTGGCTCTGTCTGTAAGGTTCATTACTTACAGTTACTGCAGAATCAATTCGAAATGGCCAAAATCAGTGATGGAATTTATAGCACAATAAGCGTACTGCCATACAAGTGCTGTTACACATGAAAGGGCCTCGGAATATTTTCAGCAATCCTTCTACATAGCAGAGTGTTCTGTTTTTTATCAATTTAACAGAATCACCACAGGTATATTCGAAGAGGTGTAATCCTGACAGCTACACAGAAGATTTTCTCTGAGGCAGATATTTTTACAGGAAAACAATATTATTGATAAAATCTTAGCATATCAGAACACAAAAAAGAAACTGCACACATCTTTTTCTTTCTCCACATCAGCCATTTGCAGTTCCATTTCACTCACTGCCCTGAATCAGAAAGTATTTATGAAGGAAGCATTTTCACACTCCTTGAGATATATATTAATTAATTATCAGCACTATGGCATGTGGAAAATGGGGAGGGCATTTGAAGCATAAAGTATAGCGTCAGTAGTTGCCTGTTTATAAAGTCTATAAAGATTTACATTTCTACTTAGTACATTTTTCTTTCCAAGTGTCTCTATTACAGACATCTCATATTTTACATCATTTTGAAGCACAGAAAGTTTTAACTTTAGAATGATGCATTGTGAAAAAAAAGACAGAAAAGACAGATGGTAGGCTGTCCTCCCCAAAACTCAATTTCATAATATGCATGTGATTGCTAATAGGCAGGCACTAAAAAACAATTTTCCTTGACAGAGAAGAGCTGATAAATTGTCAACATAAACTTTGTCTGTGGTTGCTCCAGTGATCTAAAGCTCTTCTGTGAGCTTTGTACCATCAAAGTCTACATCTTCCAACCATATAAAAATTTATGAATGCATATGACTATAAAATGACTGAAAGCAACCCATAATGCATGTTTGTGTATTGAGAATCAACTCCTTGCTACTTCAGGAAAAGCTGTGTCCAGTGCCCCAGTCCTAACCCTGAACATATGACTGTGGGAGATCCAGGCTGGATCCAGTGATGCCCTGTGAGCTAATTGAAACTCTGCATTCAGGCATCTCTTAAGCACAATGCTATGTCGAGTGATGGACTGACTTAACCAACATAGTGTTTGTAACAAATGCACCAATGCAAAGGATCACAAGAACTGAAAGTAACTGATTTGTTAAGAAAAAAATATACATTTCTGAGCACTTGAGAAAGCAGAAATTAATGAAAAATCTAATGATAACAATTTCTGAGAAATATTTATCTGATAACTCAGACCTTCCAAAATATGTCAAAAGTGAAAGAGGCCACTGAGTTCACATGATATAAAATTGAGCATTCAGCTCATGCATGCACCAATTCTTGGGCAAAATGTCCAAACTATTTGTGCATAGAATAAGACTTGTTCACACTGTTCATTTCAGATTTAAATATTTCACTGTAACTGGTATCTACTAATTTTGATTTTTAAAAGACTTATAACCATTAAATATTTTCATGCCTCTAAGAATTCAGATCTTATTTTTGAGAATAACTGAGAAACAGTAATTCAACAGCAGATGAGCTGTGACTGTTATGTTATCATCATATATGCCTGGGACAAAATGATGTGATGATCCCACCATGTACTTAATTGCAAAAATTCCTTAAGCTTGATTGTGAAAAGACTGAAACATTTTGATCAGGCTTTTCTTGCTAGACAGAGGAGACTTGCACTGCTTGCAAGTTTGTGACCAACTCTGTCAAATGAAGCCATGGGAAGAATTTGTATTTCTTCAACTTTCTTTTGATGGGAGCAATACTGTCAGTTTTGAAGGCACCAACCTTGCTTCCTATTGCTCTAATTGTATGCAGTCTATATTACTCTCTCTATGTCTCTTAAAACAAACAAACAGACAAACAAGCAAACAAGTAAACAAACAAGGAAATAAACCAAGATTAGATCTCAAACTTAGGAAATATTGTCAAATACTAGTAAGATACACTCTTTTCCATGTACATTTGGGTAGAGTCACTGATGTGCTATATTGTTTGGTTTAGGATGGAAAAGCATGCACACACTGGAATTATAATTGAGTATGTCTGTAAAAAGGAAAAGGGAATAGAACATTCTAACATGCTAAAAACAAAAGTGAAAAACATATTGTTTACCACTGATGAAACAGACCTTGTCTGTGTCCTTTTAGTGGCAAGCAGTTCACACAGCAATGAGCACAAGAAGTTCAGAGAGAATAAAATACTTATCCATAAAAAGTGAAATAAAACTTGCAACCCTCCTCAGGGTAACTTCTTCAGGGGTCAGACCTCTATACAGTTTATATGAATTTTCAGTAAAGACTCCAATATGAAGTTTGTAAGAAAATTGCCAGCTCTTGTAATACACTTAGTGATTTTATTTTTTGGGGGGTATTTCGTACGAATTTTAAATAATGGAGAAAATTAAGTTAATTGTGCTCTCTCAAGCTTATTTTCAGAATCTGAGTATTTTCCTTTAAGTAGGCACAAAATTCTTGGTTCTAAGAAGGGACAGACAAAAAATATAGTGTTAACAATTAAAATTTCTTATTTCGTAGTGGTTAGAGATGCATTAAGGTATATAAGCTTCAGGGTCAGTATAAGCCTTGCTCAGCTTTCTTTAAAAGCATTGGGAGTAATAAAGACTTCCATTTTATCTTCAGTGAAATAATACTGCTGAAATATCACCTCATTTTTGATGTCAGCAGTGATTTCTTTTTACCTCCATGATGTCAAATGGGAATTATTATTATTAGAATGACAGCTTCCTAATGATGCTGTAAAAAGGTGAAACTGAAACTCTTTCCACTATACATCTATATTCTGCCTTTCACATAGGGTAAAGAAGATGGGCTCAACCACACACCATTCTTCAGACAAATCAAGAGGCATGCTGAAACATTTAGACACAGAAGCAGCTTGAACACCAAGAAACAGAAGCATAATGGCTTACTTGGTCATATAGTGGCGAATATGCACTCTGGAGGGTAGAGGAAAAGAACATTTACACTATAGCAACTCTCTCTGGGAAACATGCCCTAAAACACCCATGATCAATTTTCTGTTCTGGGAGGTAAAACCAGCAAATCAGTGTCCAGATTACTATCCAGGAGTCACTGCCCCAGGTAAAGTTAGAGAATGAAAGCCTCATGTGATGGTTCCTGTTTGACTATTGGCTTCATGTATGGCACACTGGTGGTGGACGTATCTGAAATGCTCTGTGCCTTTTTTTCTCCCTTTTTGTCAAATAAGGAAGTACTGAGGAACATTGCTTCATATGACACCAAAGTATGCTAATAAATTTGGCTTTTGAGTAAATGGTGGGCTCGAACCTTATGCAAAAACCTATTCCTGCAGAAAGTGAATAGCAGATGCAAAACATGCAAAATCTGCACGAGCAAATGGAGTATTTTGATTTTCTAATACTTACACTTTGATCAAATACAAAGAGCTACAGTGAATAATGATTCCCTACCAATTTTACATTTACTTATTACATATATTGCTTCACAGCAGTTAGTAAAGTCTTTAGGATGGAGACATCAATGGTAGTTTGAAAAAAAATTAATCAAATTGGAAAAAAAAAAAGGTCTCTATATAAGTTTTGGAGTTTTTTGATATAAGAACAGCACAGCTTGCAAGGAACCAAGCCATCTGCCTGCTGAGGAGGTCAACGCTACCAGCCCTGCTCTTCTCCCACAACAAGATGGCAGGAACAGTAGCCCCAGGAAGCTTCCCTGGGCTAGATCCAAGGGGCAGGAAAATGTGTTTTTCTGCTGGTATATTGCTTTGTTTTCTTTCTGAGGAAAAGGATTTTGGAGTAGCACTTCTACAGCCAGTCATAGGTGAATTGAGAGCAGGAGTTCATCTCTTTCTGTGGTGTTTTTGTTTGTTTGTTTGGGTTTGGGTTCAGGTTTTTGTTGTTGTTGTTGTTTTTGTTTTTTTGTTTATTTGGTTTTTTTTTTAGTTTAGTTTGTTTGTTTTTGTGGGATTTTTTCCCCTTGTTTTTTTTTTTTTGTTTTGTTTTGGTGAAAGTTCTGCTAAACTTCATACTATCTGATCTGAGTACTTTTTTCTTTGACATCTCATTTTGTGTGTTCATGGCAACCTCAAAGCAAAGGAAGCACCAGCCTGAGAAAATGAAGTGTGATGTGCTGGAACATGGAGATGATTTGACAATATTCATAGGAAGGAAGGCTGAGGATGAAGTACAGCACGTAATCACAGCTGGCTCTGACACAAACAGACATTGCTATCTTTGGCAAGTTACTTGATATCTTGGTATGTTAGCAGTTTCCAGACTCAGAGGAGTGTTTCAAAAGTACATTCATTATTATAAATGATGCTATAAGCAACAGGAAAAAGCCAATAAAACAATGCTTTGCACAGGTAAGAACTACACAAGAGGGTGAAAGTTTAAAAAACATGGAAATCAAGGTATGAGTCTATCGTCTTTTCTCAGCATACTTTGGACAAAAGCTGTGGATTGCTGCAAGTGGTAGAGATAAAAGAAGCTAAAAATGTTTGCATTTGCATAACTAAAATAATCTTTAAATTATAAAAAGGAGATGGGCCAAAATATCTACTGGTAGCACTTATAAAACAGCCAATTGAAGCAGAGATGTGGGCAGCAGCACCTTTCTGTCCTAAAGCAAATTCTGGCTCTGCAGGCTTTTCTTTGCACCTATGAAAGGCATATTCCCAGTCATTAACAGTAAACAGTTGCCAAAAACATTGGTGGATAACTTAAGAAAACATTGCGGAATGAAGACCTCTCTTTTGCAGGTGGCATCCCTACCTGGAGTACAATACCTCTCCACCAATGTGTAATCAGAGGTATTTTCTGGTTGCCTCTCTGGCAGATCTCATTGTTCTCATCCTACTCACTGATCTCTGTCTATTAACACTGCAATAGGTCTCACACCTCACTATGAGTTCACGTCTAGATAATTAGTGCTACTTATGAAAGGGTATAAAAATTTTCTATCTCCATGACTCAATGACACTTGGTTCTTGAAAGAATACCACATTTGGTTTGGAACTGATCTCTGTCCATTTTGAATATTTTACTATGTATCAGAGTAAATCTCATGGTCACTGTTTTCTCTCATTGTTACATCCACTGACTTTTAAGAAAGGAGGCTTCAGAATTATACTGCCTAAAAATCAGAATCAAAGGCAACTACTGCTAATTTTTTAATAATATTATCTTTTATATCCCTTATACTTTGATAATAAAATTTATGGAAACAAAAATCTCCCAGAAAGCAATCTGTGCTTACTCAATTTTATGTCTTTCCTTCCAAAATCCAGTTTTTGATTTCCTGTTTACTCAGTTTGGAGCAAAACCACAACTCTGAGGCTCTATGAACATTTAAGACAATATTGGAGGAGAAACACATCCTGATACAGGTACCAGGAATACTACAACTGCAGTCATTGTGAGGAATGATCAAAGCCTGAATCTTTCTTTTAAAGAGTACTATTAAAAAGACCTTTTATTTAACACTAACTGACCAATTTCAATAGTGCTACTGCAATAATGAATGCCTAACATATATTAATTTTTCCAGATGGTAGAACAGTGCTATAAATCCCATTTAAAAAATGCTCAGCCCTGAAAATGTTTTTTTTGAGAAGGTGGAATTAGGAGCTACTGAACACTTAAAAAAAATTAGTTAATGTATTTAGATGCTGAGTCTGAACAAAGCTTTATCCAGACAGCTCTCCTAATATAATCTCATGGTTCTATATCAAGGCATAAAATGAACTCCAGTCTTCTTCATCTGGTTGCAGACCATTATTTCTTGAACCATATCTTTATATCTACAAGAAGATACTTCATAAGACTCAGATTGGCCCATTAGTATTTTGTTCTTTTATAAGTAATGCTGCATCTTTACTAGCTAAGAGACTTCCTTTTGACAAAAAGGTCATCGATTTACATGGGTGAATTCTCGATCAGTTCTTTCTCGCTGACAAATTACCTTTAAGTCTTCCCAGTGCTGAAAAGTCTGGGGAATGCATGTGCTGACATTTAGAAAAGTCTTCACTTAATGCTTCCTGATGTTGGTTTCTTATTCCTTCTTCACTCAATTAAAGAGGTGTGGCAGTAGCCATGTGATAAAATACTAAATTCTGCAGTTTTCTTTCTTCCTACAGAGAAAGGTCAGGACACCTTTCTGGGACAGTGTAAAATCTTTGACAGAAAAGATTTCAAGGGGGAAAATTATTAGAAGAGGAGAAAAAAATTTAGGCTAAGCTGTAAAGTGGGATATGTGAGGGGGAGGGAATTAAACTGTAAAGTGGGAGGAGGGAATTAAATCTGCCTCTAACACAGCCCACATCCGAAAAATGCACTAATCATTAAACTATTACAAAAAAAAAGCCCTGCCTTCTCTTTCCTCCTCCATCCTATGTCCCTAAGACGGAAGGCGGTTTTCTGTGATGATATATTGTGTCCTTAAAGTGATTTTGGAATAGGGACATCTTGTTTCTGAGTTTCAGGTGAATCTTTCACTTGGATACAAAACAATCATTTCAATTTTGGATTGAGCCAAAAGAACTGTATTGTGAGTGCAATGTAATTTGTCTTTCTAACAGAGTTTTTGACTCTCTTGCCCTCTTGGATTAATGAATATAAATTCTGCCAAAACCTACACTTTAAGTACACAACTAAGATCTGCAAATCTTGCCCACCTCCTCAAGTTCTTCTAAAAAATAAAAAATAAATTGTGAATAAAGGCAGGAATAGCCTGAAAAAGACTCATAGTAGATGCATGAAATTTCAGTGACAGGCATAAAATTTCAACAAAAAATTTAGATTTCAATCTTCAAAGAATTTTAATTTTATGATTTTAAATACAAAATCTGAGAGTACAGTCTCAGAAAATGTTTAATTTTAAGTGAGTTTGTAGAAAGATACCATTGCACAAAACAAAAAGATGAATTAATGAGGACTACAAGACCAACTTGTAAAAACACTTTTCTGGAGTTTTAAGTATTGCTTAAAATATTTTCACGTACAACAACTGATGTATGAAGTATAGCTAAATAAACTTGTATCCTCCATTACTGAATGCAGAAATTAGACATGCAACAAACCAACAAAATTTCTAAACTAAACTTGCCAAACTCTTTTTTTAAAATATAGCAATTTACTTATTTTTATGCAGTATGCCCACTGAAAGGGACAGCCTGAAGGTTTTCTAGGATGTCCTTAACTCTGCTGATGGGTCTTCAAGAAATTTGATTGCCAGCCTCATGGGAAATGGAGAGGCAACAGATGTTGGTTACACCAAATTCAGAGATTGCCACAGTGACAGTAAAAGTACAAGGCAAGCTCCTCATGTTTGCTTATCCACCTCTGTAATAGCTTTTGATGAAAGGACTATTCCATAAAACAGTAGAGGAGGATGTATGGATACATACTAACATCTCTGATGAGTTGATGAGCTGGAAACTGCTGGCAGATACTGACTCTGATGATGTTCAATGCTTTGACTACTTCTTGATCCCATTAGTTAAGTTTTGTTCAAAAGAACAGTATCAGTGAAAGTTTGAACAAAGAAAATCCTAGCACAATCTGACAGGCAAGTAAACAAGACAAAACAATAATAGGATAGTACAGAAGAGTAGAAAATGTATCACTGGACCTGAACAAAGTAATTTTGAATTAAAATTAGCTTTGACATATGACTAAGTCAGACAGTAGAAAAATTGAAGGTGGAATAACTTTTAAGTGGACAGAATTGTGATCCTCAAAGGGAAAAAAAAACAAATGGAAAAGGAGATAAAATGAAGATAAAATCAAAACTAAATACAAAACTGTCTCTCACTGATGAAAAAATAAAATTAAAAAAAGAGGAAGATGTGATATGTTTTCAGCAGAGAACAAACAGTAAGGCTCTCCAGCATGTATCTCAGACAGCAGCTGAATTTTGCAGTGAAGGGACTTTTAATTTTTTTTTATTTGTTTTCCATGTATTTTAACAGTTGACTAAATTTTATTTGACTGTCTTTAAAGATTTTAAATTTATTAACTGAAAAATTAGTAACTCTCTAGTACTGTATGTAAACTCTTTTCTTACAAGCGTCTGAACCTAAGTGTATTAAGAATGAGAAATTCTAATTCAAGGAGAGTTCTGAGGAACAATGAAAGGGAAAGAGAGGATTAATCATGTAATCACTTTTCCACTTACACTTTTAAGGTAACATAATTCATAGAAAAATGCCATTACCTCCATCTTTATGTTTAATTCAGAACTAGTTATATCAGTCCACAAAGGTACTATAAACAGAGTCCCTCTCATGTCAGAATTGTCTAGAACAGGGTTTCTTTGAGGCATACATATGTGTAAGTTTATCAGTCTGATTTTTGTTTCAATATTTCTTTTGACAGAAAATTAGTTTTCTAGACTAGATCAACATGAATGATTAATCAATTTCATTCTTGGACTGTTTTCACTTTTATGTGATCTTCGTAAGGCAGGGACCACTCATTCTGAAAATTGGCTAAGCACCTTGTGGATCACCTCAATCATTTGCTGTCTACAGGAAACATTCACCAGCAGTCCTCAAAGCAAGGAAAAGTGGCGATGTGGTTTTGAGCTCAGTAAGAGTTTGGATCAAGACACAACTACTTCACAAAGATGAGAAAAAATTGTCACTGCTGGAGGATTGAATCCACAGGGAGCTGAATACCTTTGACAGAGCTAAAATCTGACTCGTAACACAGAGAGTTCCTAGCACACTGCTCCCAGTGAATGGTTGTATGTTGATTCAGGGGGGTTATCACACAAGAACTCAAGTGCAGGTGTTAGCCAAGAGCCCTTGCATTTTACAGATAGAAAATTCAGTGCTCTGTTGTATTCTGAAGGCATGAGAGAGACAGTGGCTCCTTAGTCAGCCTGGTCTACCAGGATTTCCTGCAGCAAATCTGTTGCACGGGATCACAGCTGGCATAGGGTTTCTTGAGCAAGTGCTGGAGTACTTCCAGGGATCTCTGATGCAGAACTTAGCCAGCTTTTCCCACGATCTTTGTGAATATTATGCAACTATTTTCTTCCCTTTGGTAATTTCTTATAGATGTACATCCATAAGGCTAATGGATCTTTCTTAATTTTGATAAAATACATACCTTAATGAATTCAAGAGACCTTAAGTTTATTTCAGCACTGGACTTTTGGAAATCAATGACTAACATTCCTAAACGTGACATTCACTATAGCAGTTGAGTTTCATTATGCTTATACATCAACTGACAACAACATTTAAACTAAGCAGTTCTCAAAACTCAGTTAAAAGGATATTCATTTGATGAAACTCTTCTAAAATGAATGTACTATTTTTCTGGGACTCATTGTTGCTGTGGATAATGATCCTTCCATAGAACACAGAGTGCCAATAACCATGCATTTGAAAAACCGTCAGAGTGTAATTTATACTGCGGACACAGCTGAAGTCAGCCAAATACTGCCAGTTACAAAAACCTTAAAAATATCAAAAAACAGAAGAACTGCACATCTACTTTTACACCTGCCTAGGGCTTGTACACTGTTTATGCAATTTTATTCAAGCTGACTTGCCTTATGAAAAAATTTGGAAGAACCCAAGTGTTTTATTTACAGTCAATTTTGTGGACTAGCATATTTTTAATCCATTAATTGTGTTCAGGAAAAACTGGCTAAAAAATGATATCTGATATTTCAAAACTCATTTGCTCATTTTATTTGTGACATCTCAGTTATGGTTTTAAGTGTTTCCATGAGGCATTAGCAGTTCTAAGAGAAATGAAATTGTATTTATATGATAGACGTTACCATGTCTTTTGCATCAAGAGTCTACTGTGAATTGCAAAAACTGTATAGTAATGAGCTAAAACATCACCTTGTTAAGTCAGCCTATATGTCCTATTCTGATGCTGGATTAACATTAGATTTTCAGGAGTCCAAGAGAGAGAATGACAGAGTTACTCACGTCTTCCTTTTGTTCTTACCTACCTCTGGCAAAAGATGCGAGACTACACATGCACAAATTCCCTGTTTTTATCCATTATTATTGCATCAAAAATATCCAACAAAGCACATTCTCTATCAATCTAACTTTGGCCTAGCCTGGGTGGACCATGCCTAATCATGAGAATTAGTTTAACTTCAATGACCTGAAAAAGCAGCGTGGTGCTGTTCACACTCTGGGGGGAAGTGAGAGACCTGAAAGGATGGAGAGGTGGGCCTGTCTGGACCTTATGAAGTTCAACAAGGACAAGAGCAGGGTCCCTGGGGCAGCGCAATCCCAAGCACAAATACAGGCTGGGTGGAGAATGGACTGAGAGGAGCCCTGAGGAGAAGGATGCTTTGGGATGCTGGGGGGCGAGAGGCTGGACATGAGCTGGCAATGTGCACTTGCAGCCCAGAGAGCCAATTGTATCCTGGGCTGCATCCAAAGAAGTGTGGCCAGGAGGGCAAGGGATGTGACTTTCGCCCTCTACTCCATTCTGGTGAGATGTCTGCCTGGAGTACTGCATCCAGCTCTGGGTTTCCTAGAACAGGAAGGGCATAGACCAGAGTAGGGCCTTGAAGATGTTTAGAGGGATGGAACACCTTTCCTATGGGGTTGGTAGAAATGCTGAAAGAAATGGGATTGTTCAGATTGGAGAAGAGAAGACTTCAAGGGTGAACTTATAGCAGCTTTCCAGTACCTAAAGGGGGCCCACAGAAAAGCTGGGCAGGGACTTTTTACAAGTGTATGTAGTGATAGGACAAGTGGGAATGATTTTAAACTGAAAGACAATAGGTTTAGATTAGATATGAGGAAGAAGTTCTTTACTGTGAGGGAGATGAGACACTGGAACAGATTGTCCAGAAAAGTGGTGGATGTCCCATCCCTGGAATTGTTCAGGGCCAGATCGATGGGTCTTTGAGCAACCTGGTATGGTGGAAGGTGTCCCTGCAAGGGAGGTTGGAACTACATGATCTTTAAGGTCCCTTCCAACCCAAACCATTCTATGACTCCATGATCTGCCCATTCATTCATTCTTTCATTCATCTGCTTTCTTCCTAAGATGTTCAGTACACTTCCTGGTCTTGATACCTCTGCAGACTTGTAAGCATGAACAAGTACTCAGTGCATTCTTTCAGGTGTTGACAATTAAACAGGACACAGATCAAAACTTGCGGTGCCTTAAGACTGCACTGGACTTAAATCTTCTACTAGCAGCTTCAATCATCTTGACCCAGAAACCATCCATCAGAAGGACTCCCAGTCATTTGCTTGCAAATAAGACATTTCTACTAGATTTGTACTTCTCAGGTAGCTACCACAATGCTATATTCACAAAGAATTTTTTTGGAAAAGTAAATTGGGAAATTTTACTTTGAAGCTTCTCTAAATCTTCCTCTGAAAACTGAAACAAAATAGTTGTGAAAGTTTCAAAATGAACATTGACAAGCAACTTCTTTAAATACCCACACATTCTCAGACTTACTTTCTTGCACCACTCTTTTATCTTGTATAAAACTTAATGGATGACATATTTCATTCCACAAGTTGACAATGTTAAAAATGTGCTATTCCTTCTAGTTTTAGTATACTGCAAAGCCACTGATAGCTACAGGCACTATGAGCAATATATGACTGAAAAAAAAAATGAGATTACTGCTGATAAGGAACAAGAGACTTTCATATCTTAAAAGAGCCTGAAATCCAGCAAATATGATCCCCAGCAGCAGATGCCCCTCAGACAGACAATGAAAGAAAAATGGTGGAAAAGTACTCGTTGCGGCTTGTTTCCTACAGCTCGAATGGCAGCAAAATGAAATAGCTCCAGCATACTGTCTGCATGAAGAAATCCTACCTCTCTGGGAAAAACATAACCCAAAGGTGACTCACATTGTAACAAAATGAGAAGTAATTTTCCGCAGTGGGAAAAGTGATCTTTTTCTGACTCACCTTCTTTGGTAAGAAACCTTTACTTTGGAAGTGTTGTTCTTTTGAAAGCTATCATGTGGTTATCATCAATGTTTATCATAATAATGATCAATTTAATGGAGGTGTAGTACGAAAGCCAGACCTCGGGGTGGAAAAAAATATTAATGATTCTTTAACAAAAGGCATGAGACATACGCAAATGTGAAATAGCTCCTTTCTCTGTCTATTAAGGTGTTCCTGGAACATGAATGAATATAATTTCAAGACGTCAATATTCCATGCTACAGTGCAACCCTTACCTTGTATCCTGATGATTTGATGTGCACTCCTCGCTTGGTCAGGGTAGATTTCATTCGGATGAAAAAAGAGCGCTCTAGAGTGTTGTCAGTGGTTAGTAAACTGGGGTTTGTAGATTCCACTAGGGAATAGAAAAAATACATATACACATAATTTAGATTTTATACATCCCCTCTAAGCTATTTTTCAGGTGCAATCCTTGAACTCACTAAAAATAAATGACTGATGGATGCTAAGAGTGTTGTAATCAATTTACCTCATTTAGAAAATGTTTATTTAGCAAAAAAAAAAAAAATCAAAAATGTACATATACTCAGTATGTCTCATTTTCAAGTTATTTTTCCCATAGAAATTTTAACAGAGGTTTGTCTCATTAACTCTTTCTTGCACAATTTAGTTATTACTGGAGTTGGAGGGTATGTCACTGGAGTGTGTGTATGACATTGTTTTAAAAACCGTTCTTCAGTATTTCATAAAAGGCAAAGCCTCACTGAGGTAGCAATTCTGTCTCCTGAAGCGGGCTGCAAATTCTGCAGATTTTTATTCCCTAGTCTCCACTCCTCAACTGCAATGATACCTAGGGTGAGTCATTGCTTGATTTGTGTGCCTTGGTTTCCACATTACTGAGGGGAAATTGGGGGTTTTGTTATCAATAAAGCATTAAACAGCCTGAAGGCAAAAAATTCTCAGGTAAATGACACATATTATTGTTATTGTAATCATTATCATCAGTTATTCATGATTAATTAGTCATTAACAAAATATCTTTTTAGTCCAATTGAAGGGATATTTCTTGCTCAGAACTAACGATAGCTCTCACCTGCTCACTTCTCACTCCCTTAACTGCAACCACTTAAAATACTTAATACTCTTAGTATAAGCCATGATAAAGTAGCATCTGCACTGAGATATTCTTTATACAATCTTTATGATTGCTATTTTTAAGCCCTGATAAACAACCTCTTCCCAAAATACTTCTATTGGGAAAATTCTGGAGCAGCTTACAACAAGCCAGCATTATTGGAGATAAACAACATTTCAGTTTCAGTGAGGAAATAACATGAAAAAAATTATTTTGAAATTATGCTTCTATTGTTTAGGGGAACCATACAAACTACTAGTAGAAAGTGTTTATGTATTTAAAAAACATTTGTTATGCAGCCAACAGAAATGTAAAAACTTGTTTGTGAGCTAAGGATTATATTGAATTGTCCTTGATTTAATGTGGTCAACTTGTCTTGTGTTTGTGACATTTCAGCTCTATTGTGATAACTGACAACAGTACCCCTTTCTTTAGTGTGTCTCAAGATTTTTTTTGTTTTAGAGAGCGTGAATTTGATGTCATTTTAAATGTACAGCTCTTTATCACTCGAGGGAAAAGCAGAGCCATGTTATATTTAGTACTTTCATTTCTTCTGATTAAATATGAATTACTATGAAATTTTTCTCATCATCTAACACACCATAATACGCCAACAGCTTTTTAATACACTATATAAGCACAAACTTCTGCTCTAAGAGTTTAATTTGCCCCTCTAATCCAATCACATCAACCTTATTTCTCTTATCAGAGATTCCCATTTTGAATTAAATGAGCTCATTAGTTTTAATCAAAAGCAGAGAGATCAAAACTTAAACGTAAATGCTTTAGATCAGAACTGTCAGTCAGCCGTGCAGTTCTATTTTACTAAAACACAAGATCAGAGACCCTTAGAACCAATTTTTTCTCGTAAGGGATGCCAAGAGCTTGAAGATGCTATATCCTTTTTTTTTTTTTTTTTTGCTCCCAAGGACAGATTATACATTTAAGGTTAGACTTAATTTAGAGTATTTTTTTTTCATCCTGGTGGAAATGTGGAAAGTATGCCATTCTGCTGTTGTGTCTTTCACATTTATTGGTGTGGGTCCTTGGAGACCTGAGCAAATGTGAAGCCATCACAAACCATGCAACAAACCTGTCCTCAAAAAATCAGCTCTGTTCAGCAATATCACATAAGAAATAAAGCTCAGAAAGAAAAGATGTATTTCAGGGTACAGGATAGTGAAACCCTGAAACAGCAGCCAAAGTCACTCAGATAGCAGCAGTACTGGTAAGATGAGGATCATAATTAACTATTATTTTTATTGTACAGTACAGTGCAGTAGTTAAAGAGTACATTAAGAAACCACAGCATGGGTGCTTCCTGCTGTGTGAAGAAATGCTAAAATCAGCTTAACAAGTGTAGTTGTTGTAGTCCGGCATATTATACTGTAACACAGGCAGTAACTGCAATATGTCCTCCTGTGTTATAATGACAATTGACTAAACATACAGAATTAATGTTAATTAAACACAATATCTTATGCTCAAAAAAAATCAGGCTGTAATACATAAGTAACTTCCCCATACAATTGAAATTCAAATTTCTCTTTCATACACAATTTAATGAAAAGAAGGATAACACCTGACATACAGTAAAGTGTACTTGGCATTGATATTCTTTGGGCTCATGTAACCATATATCATAAACTTAACATAATTTTGCTGTTATTATACTATGCAGAAACATATACATCTCTGTAAATGAATGTTATAAAATGCACAGAATTTATCCAACAGACTGGAACAGCGTCTGACATATAAATATGTATTCTGAAGTGCTTGATTTCCTTTAACAAAAAGTACCTGAGTGTGTGTGTGTGTGTGTGAGATGGGATTAGTTACCTAAAAGTCCAGAACAGCATTTCAAATTTCTCTCGGGAGAGAACCATTAGGGCTGAGAGTGCAAATCGGCATTCAGAATTGCACCCCCCCACGGTAGATACTGTAACAATGCTAGAAGTGATTATGCATGCAGGATTTTAAAAATAGGATGTGTACAGAACACATCCATCGATGCTAGTGAGATTTGCACAGGAGTGTATGGACTATGCTCCATTATGAGTTCTCAGGAGCTGGTTTTAAATGCCTATCACTGAGCCTTTCCAATTTTTTTCCAATTATGTCAAAGGAGACTTCAAGTCTAAGGTATATCAGAATAAAACTCTAGCAATTGATTTTTGATTTTTAAAAAAAATTTGTAATGTAAAACCTTTAAAAAAGCCTGAAATAAACAAGGTCTGCTTGTCTCTGTACTGTGGAAACTAAAGGTGTATTTTACACTGAAAAATAGGGCTTCTGGCTTGAATTTAGTGAGTTTGTATCTACTGTTGAGTTATAAACTTTTGAAACTGTGAGTTTAGAATGCTAATTATGTGATAAAAGTAAATGCTTACTGCATATGAATGAAAGTATTTTACACTGTCAGGCTTAGACGTATGAAAAGTAAGTCTGGATTGTCTTTGCAAAGCAGGCAATTGTGTACTCTGTTGGGAAAGCACTTGCCTTTGTCTGTCCTTAAATATACTTCAGCAATACTACTAAAGGAATAAACCTCTTCTCTTTCCACTCCCAAAGCTGATAATGGAGGATGAGATTTCTAGACACAAGGAATGCATTTTCCATTTCAAAGGGAATGAATCTGCAATCCACTATAACCATATGAAAGTGTCACAAATGTTAAAAAGGTTAACTAAGAGCCAGAGAGGCAAATGGGGAGACAGTATGAAATAGCAGCCAATTCCCAGAACTACTTTTTTATCTTCTTAATTTACTGAGATTAGCTCAGTTGGTGAGAGCATGGTGCTAGTATCACCAAGATTGTGGGTTTGATCCCTGTATGGGCCATTCACTAAGGAGTTGGACTTGGGGATCTTTGTGGGTCCCTTCCAACTCAGAATATTTGGATGAACCACTTAGGGCTATTTATGGACGCTGGCAGCATGCCTGGAGACCAACTAAAGACCACAGAGCTAGCAAATTCTGTAGGTGCTCTCTTGGTCTCAACAGTGTGCTTAGCATCTTGAAAAATCAAGGACTATCTGAACTATTTATTAAACATTGTGGGTGGTAGAGGCTCATTCATTCTTCTATGGCAATACCATTCCTAACAGGAGAAGTAATATTTTTGCTGTAAGCTGTCCCAGTTATTAAGAGGAACTTGAATTTCTGAAAAAACAGATTTGGATCTGAATTTCATGGTACTTGAGGTGACTTGATAAGACTTAAAATTTCTGTTTTGCTATTTACTGAAAAGCTGAAGAAGTTAAGAAATGGACCCCAGACATTTGGTGACTTCTGTTCTTTCCTTTACATAGGGGGAATAGTGCTGGGATCTGGATAAGGCCTCAGTCAAAAGGGAAAGGCTCAGGGCAGCTCTTTCAAAAGAAATGGAAAGAAGGACGACTTCCTATAAAGAATTTATATCTAGGTAATGTTTTCAGACAAGATAACAAACTGGTTTTTTTTGTCACCCTACGTCCAAGAGGAAGACAATTCACTTTTCATGACCTATAAATCTATTATAAATCCAAAGGCATATAAACTTTAAAAGCTATCAGACTTCTGTTGAAAGCTTTTTTATTCCTTGGGTTTTTTTTCCACTCTTATCTCTCCAAAGTTTCCAGATCCAACAACTGATGGTATGGCCTGGCATCTCAGTCACAGTTAGGTTGTCTTATAAAAAATCGTGATTTTTTTACAAATAGTTTGACATTTAAGCCTTACATGTAATATATGTATTTAATTCTTTTTATAATTAAAAATATGTTATGCATATTTTCATCTAGATATATGATTATTTTTATAATCACTGTAATTACTGGGCTATGGTCCACATGTAATGGTGCATGCTATTAAAATCAGGTGTTTGAAACTGGGAGAAGAGACTAACTCAGATATATACAAGTCTTTTTAATGTGATAAAAGTGCACGTGTTCAGGCAAAAGCCAAGCCAGTGAAGTAACAGTGAATTTACTTACAACAGCCAAAAAAGTGGGAGAACATGTTTAATATCTGATCTGCTTTATACACTGTGGATTTACAAGAACTTTCTTATACAGGAATCTGTTGACTTGAACTGTTTGGCCACAATATAGTGTAGTTAATATTTTTAATTTGCATAGTTAATCCCAACTTTTTATTTGTTGAAAATCGCCTCCAAAAGTAGTAGTGAAAAACCTAGTGCTTAACTATATAAAGTTTAAAGGGACAAGCTATTAGAAATGCATTAAGAAGAACAGTTCCTTCATTTAAGGAATGAATTCTAAGTGATTGAAGGCTTAATTGCCCACACACAGGTCTAGAGCATTCTTGTGAACTGCCCACAATGTCTGAGATGTGTACAAGAATGGCAGTTTCATGTAGGACCTCCAGAACTCCCAAGTCTTTCTGGAGAAGCTGATAGATGCCAGATGTGTCTCAAGTAGCATAGATTCGCTATCTTTGGGAAACTTAAGCCACTAGAGCTTGGTCCCATTTAAGAAAGTAGGAATACTGTGGAAAGACTTGGATCAAGTTCCTGATTATTATTTTACAATTGCTAGCATCCTCTGTGGTCAGTTGTTTAGGGCTCTATTTGTACATGACTACATTCAGTCTGGTCTATGTAGTTATAACAACCTTTGAAATATGCTTGTGCTGTTCCCCAAAACACACCAGACTTAAGGCTAACCACAAAAGACAAAAGTAAACCAGAATTCTCTAAGAGAACTTAATGCTGTTTTACTAATGGATTAGCAAAACTGTACATGCAGATACTGGCAAAATAAGTTATAATTTCACAAAACCACCATATATACACAAACAACACTATTTTAATATGTAAACTATATTAGTCTCTATTGTTAATGCTTAGTTTGTAGATTTTACAAGTGCAAACATATACTATTGTTTGGGCACAAAAATGGCTGTTTCTGCAGAGAAATAGGACATGATTTGAAAAGTTATCTGTAGTATTACATATAATGAGCTTACCCTGTTTGCTTTTTTTGTTCAGCTATGCCCATGTGCTGACTGTACTTATGTAGGAGACACTAAAGTAATAACTCATTGACAGTCATTCCAAAGTATTAGCAGAAAAAATTTTGAATGTTCTATTATCCTTGCAGAACCAAAATAATCCAAACTATCCGTTATTGAACTAAGAATCATAGAATCACAGAATCATAAAATGATTTGGGTTGGAAAGGACCCTAAAGATTATCCAGTTTCTAACACCCTGCCATGGATAGGGACATCTTCCACTAGACCAGGTTGTTCAGAGACCATCCAACGTGGCCTGGAACACTTCCCAGGGATAGGGCATCCACAATGTCTTTGACAAACACTTACAGTGTCCACCATTCTTATAGTAAAGATTTTTTTCCTCATATCCAATCTAAACTAATTTTCCTTCAGCTTATAGCCATTTCCCCTTGTCCTGTCACTACATGCCCTTTTAAAAAAATCCTTCTTCAGGTTTCTTGTAGCTCTCTTTATCTGCTGGAAGTCTGCTCTAAGTTGTCCCTGGAGCCTTCTCTTCTTCAGGCTGAACAATGGAATTCTCTTAGCCTTTCCTAGTATGAGAGGTTTCCATCCCTCTAATCATCTTGTGGCCCTCCTCTGAACTGTCTCCCATATTGGTTCCATGTCCTTCCTGTGCTGAGGACTCCAGAGCTGGATGCCGCACTGCAGGTAAGGTCTCATGTGAGTGGAGTAGAGGGGCAGAGTTTGCTCCCTCACCCTGCTGGCCACGCTTCTGATGCAGGGTCAAGTATTACTTTATTTAATGCCTCTCAGAGCTTTCCTTCTTGTGCATCTCCTTCTATTTATTTTCCTTCTAGTCTAGGAATGTCTTATCAGGCTATTAATTCCCAACATACACAGTTTACCTCCCATGTAAACTTTATCCCACAGAACTCTTTATATATATCTGGTAAAATAAAGAATGAGTTAAGAGCCAGGACAGAGCTATAAAGAAAGTATTGCCAGGATGAAGCTATAAATAAGATTTTTGTTACACTCTAACATTGAAAGACAGATTTTACAACAAATTTTGGTATGTCAGTGATCTATGAAATACATAGAGCTTTTTTGTCTCTTTGAAAGCAACATAATAAAGATTTGTTATTAACAGAACTAATCATGGTAGAAAACTTAACACTGAAAAGCGTTTGGAAATGTTACAGTCTGGTGGGCTTCAATCCATTATCTAAACATTTGCAAATGTACCTGTGCTCATCCAATAGACCGGAACAACTCTTGAAGAGCTGTTATGGTCTAGTGAGTGAGTGGTACATAAACCATCCTGCATATGAACCTCAAACTTCCCTCTACATTTTTACATCTAAGGTTAATTTATTTTAAGCAATGCAATAAATAATCTGACCTGACCGGTTAACTTGGTTTAATGTGACATCAGCAACACTCATAAATTTTCAAGGTTTGGTGAAAGTCTGAAAGAAAATTAGCACAGTGGTATAATTTCCTTACTGTTTACTTACTTTGCAGCAATTCTAATAAAGTTTGAGACAGGACACGTCCCATGGCTGGGAGAGGTCCTGATATTAGGAGAATATAGGATCATAAATAATAGTAAATCTCTCCTCTGTTAAGGAATGTTTATGGAGAAAAGAAACTGGGAAATGAGGAAACAGCAAAGGAAAGAAAAAGAGACACTGAGAGTTTTGAGAGTAAAAACTTCACTGAATTCCCCAAGGGCTTTATGGTCCTGTGAGAAATAGAGGACTAGATGCTTAATCTCCTTTGAGATGTGGCTGGTTTCCACAACTTAAATGATCATTATCCTTACTGAGCAGCTTCTTATAAACAATTTTGAGCATTTTGTTTCAGCACAAAACTGCCATTAAATGCTGATGTTGTCCCCACTCTTTCCTGCACTAGAAGGACCAACTGAGGGTATTTTTTCTTTCTTGCTAGTTTTCTGCTCTTGCCTAGTAACTTGTGAATCATTAACTGACACTACAGAGCATAGCTGTGAAAATAACTGTGGTTTAGAGCTGCCAATAATGGCCCACTAAAGTTCCTTCCCAGCACATGTCATAAAAACACCTCCAACAAACATTAAAAAGTCCCTTCTGATGTTGCTTAACATTGCCAGCCTGCTTGGGCTTAAAAAGCACAATAAAGAGGTTGCTTTCCAGATTTTCATATGCCAAATGGGAGGTGCTTTTTGGTGAAGCTTTTCCCTGAGGGAAAGGAGAGCAGCTGAGTTTCCTCATGCTGCAAAGTCGGTGTTTGGATGATCCCACTCTGGGGAAACATATACAAGTGCCACAGTCAAGCTGCTACTAGTGGATGTATCTGTACTCAGCAACTAAGCAGCAGGAAAGTTCAAGAGCAAAAAGGAGTATCATAAAAATGCTCTTTGAGAGCACATGACGTCCAGCAAAAGCCATTATGCAGCAGCCTGAGTATGCCAAGGAACAAACAGTATGAATGCAAAAAGTGAGTGTTTTAAGTCTTCGTGGAATACCCTGAAAATATAGCCACTTGAGGAATCTGTTTCTTCAGAAAATACCTTTTGTGCTGCTGGGATATTTGGGGGATTCTATTTTCAATACCTGTGCTCTGGATCTAGTGAAGCAATGCTTTTATCACGACTATAAAATAGTTATGAGCCAATTCCTCATACGAAACAGTCAGTAACAGTGGGGCTTTTTTATGACAAACATGATGTCAGACAAAGGGCATCAGGACTTAGTCTTTGTACTACAATACGAAATAACAATACATAAACACCTTTGTGAAAGCAGCTTGAAACCCCATGTTTTCTATTAAAAAGTCATGTTCAATCTTCACTGTTGATAGAACAGAATAGCTAACACAGAGAACATTGTATATCAGAAAGGTCAATAGTTATTATGAGCTACAAATATATTTTTTTCCATCCTTCAGGCTGTTTAGCGCATATCACAGCATGAGCAGCTGTCTTCTTTAATGCTTTTAAAATTAGAATCCCAAAGAGGAAGAAAAAATTACATTTGCAATGATTGCTCTTTGCTTTTGTAAGTTTACTTTAATACACTATTTTATATACATGAATCTTCCATGCTGCCTAACCAAGGGGCGGTAACTGGTTGCTAGTATCTACTGGATTGCTATATCAATGTGTATAGAATCCTGACAAAAAAATCACTTTGCACAAATTGTGTAACCTTGTTGAATAACCTGTCTAGAAAAGTATGTGGCTACTGGGCATGTGTTTAAACCAGGCTAGTGTACATGTGCAAACACAGAGTGATCATTACTAATGGCAAACATTTACTGGTTTAGCAGCAATAAACATAGAGAACCATCTGACCTACCACTATCTGTTCACACACTGAGAAGGGGAAAAATAAAAAAAAAGGGGTGGTGAAACTGTGGCACCATTTGACCTCTTATATTTTTCAAATGTCGCAAGTATCTGGGTTGATCTTTGCTAACAGTGAACAACTACTTAACACTGCAAAAAGGTTTCCATTCTCTTCTTTGGATTTCAATCGTATTTGCTATACCAAACTCTTCCACTTTCAAAGTTTAAACCTTATCTTGAAGGGTATTGGTGTGTCAAATGAAAAATAGTACTCTATAAATATTATGAAGTATGGAAGGCAAGAAATAATTTTCGTTATAAAACAAATTTTTAGCTAATTTGGAATGGTTCAATGATAAAAACCCCAAACAACAAGTTGGAGTGAAACACCATATGTTGTCAAGGGAAAAGAATTATAATTGTCTAGAAGAAAGTTTTCATCATAGAGTTTAATGTTTTGCTTACAGATAACTTCATCACTGGACAATGGCAATAAGCATGATGCTAGGCACCACGTCATAGCTTCATATTTCAGATTACAGTCAAGTGACACTTTTAAAATGTAAGAAAACATAATTTCACATACTCAGAATCTACTTATCCATGTCAAAGCCAGTTTTAGCTAACAATGGTATTTTTAAATAAAAGTAATAATGGAAAAAATTAAGAAATATAGTCTTTCCCATACTTTGCCAAACAAGTAACACTTAAAAATATCCTATAAATATAACTATTTTTTAAACATGAAAATACTTATGTTGTCAACACTGTGCATCCAAATGTATTTCAGAGTGCTGTTAACATTTTCATCATCACAAGATTCTCTATGCAATTGTCCCTTTTCGTCTGTCACGGAGAGACTGTGACCTGGTCTAGGCTAAGATGAATCAGACAGGCTGCTAGTCCTGCTTCTGCTGAGGAATTTGCTAGCACAGCTGGCACAGCAGGTAGCTGATGCTGTTGGGATGTACTGCTCAGCTGGTACGGCTTCTAGCAGCAGCCCCCACCTCCAACACTCATGTTCCTGGCTAAAGAAAGAGACCAAACTGCCCAGGTTGCTCTATAACTTTGTCTGTTATTAGAACTGCTTCCTTGTTCCTGTTACAGTATTTTCTCCTCTGGGTAACATATTAAATTAAAATATGGCAATAATATTTCTAAGCTACACCAAGAGAGTAAGCTAAGTTAGCATTTATAGATTTCTTTACTTACGCAGAATTTACAAAAAAGCCAAAAATAATGACAAGTGCTATGCCATTGAAATTCAAAAAGAGTTGAGAACAAGTATCTCCAAAAAAGACAGACTTGAGTCTGCTGAAGAAAAAACTCCTAAGGATGGTTTCTGTGGGCTGCAGCCATGCATTATTCTTAGGAAACTATTAATTTAAATTATTTACTAAAAGGAAATGTCAAGTGGACTGGACATCTTACTTTTATTTATTTTGCACTGTGGAATTAAGGTTTTTGACAGACACAATCAGAACCTGTCATATTACACAGGAAACAGCATTTTTAAAAATCAGCCCACAGTGCAGATACTTTGGCATATTTAGCACAAGACTTGAATGGTAAACACTTAACAGACAGATTTCTGGGGTGTTTTTTTTTTTTTGGCTTTATTTTAACAATGGGAACAATGCCTTTTCTTCCAGAATGCCCCTTCAATTCAAGCACTAAGCAAAACAAGGCCAGACCCAAGATAATAGGAATAAAATGATCTTTGAGTATTGCTCTTCCTTTTTTTTAGTAAGCCATTTTTCTTCCTTCAGTGTTTGCAAATTGAGTAACTTGGAGAATGAGCATTTAGGCACAGGCAGAACATGGTATGATTGGTGAAATTTCCATGGTACAATATCCTGAGTTTTTCTGAGTTAAAATTTTTCTACTTTGTATCTTCACAATCCTGGAGCTTGCACTGTTTCTTTTTTCTCCAAGTCTGAAGATCACCCCATGGATTAACAAATGATTGAGGCTTGTCTCTTAAAAGACTCTTTAAAAAACTGTCAGAATCAACCCGAGACAAAGATTTATTATGAACTATTTAAAGGGCTTAATATATGTATCCCCAAAGAGCCCTTGGAGCAAACTAGAAAGGAAGAATAGAAATCTCAAAGAATGGGAAAAATCTCCAATGTCCCACTTTCTTCACACCATGATTACTGTTTACTCAAAGAATAAAATGCCTAACCTGTCACATGAAGTCTTCAGAAGCTATATTACTGCTGATGTACAGTAAAAAAACAAAAACAATGAGCCTTGACAATAATATGCCTAAGAAAGGCAGCCGTAATTTGCTTTCTAACCTGTCCACTAACACACTAATGTGGATACATCTTGCAGAAAGTGGTGATCTCCTGACCTAGACAGCAATCAAACAACTACCAGAGTGTTTGCTGTCACACAAGCTGTGACCATTACCTTAATTATACATTACCACATAACAAACCTTCCCTAATGAGCAGCTCTTCTCCCACCCGTGTGCCAGCTAACCCTTCCGTCCTTGAACAGTATCACTGCAGATTATTTCAATTTGAAGTTTGAAAAGCATATTCATAGGCAGTACTTCCCATAGATAAAGATATTATGTATTTTAATAAGGTTAGTTTATTATAGTGCCAAGACAATGAAATGTACAGGCTTATACTAAAGAAAAGGAATTAGAAAGGGCTATACTATATATGACTGGTAAACTTGAAGAAAATCTGGATATGACCTTTGACTGTATGTTAATATATAAATATATCCATATTTGCATATTCCTTTGTTTTTAAGGAAGTACATAAAATACTTCCATAATAACATTTTCCACTTTGTGCCTAAGCTCAGGAATGGTACATTGATCATGATTCACACAAATGCTTGCTTTCCCTGTCTGGTACCAAATTCCAGTGGGTTACACTTTTGATTCTCTTCTAGTTTTTCTATGCCTTTTTTTTTTTTTTTTAGAGTATTTTATTTCCTTCTACTGTCAGGTGTTTAGGACATTCCCATTGAATTTACAGGACACCATATCCTTATGAACAAATAAAAGACAGCTTCTCTCTCCATAGAAGTTATCTGTGTTCTACCTCAGATGCAGTGTTGGGAAAAAGAGGGAAAGAGTGAGGCATAGGAATCTGGTTTTGGTCTATCTGGGTTATTAACCTCTCTTCTTATGGGACAATTTCAACATTTGAGCCATTCATGCTAAATGCATATCTAACCTAAGTAATTCAGTGGGAAACATCTGCAGACTTCCCATCTGCTTCGTGTTTTACTTGTATGGCGAGTGTCCGTGTCAAAATACATAAAAATGCAGCTATTACATCAAAAGAAGATCAGGAGGAACATGAGAAGGACCTATCCAGCAATCAGAGCAGACAACTGAACAACAGAGCAACAGATGAAATTTCATGAAAACAAGTGTGAGATGTAGAACACTTTTGAAGAAACTACTCTATATTCAGGAGCTTTAAATAATTTTAACTAGGCAATAAAAGAAAATATCTCAGTGAAAACACCTGCTCTGTATGGAGACCATTATAGCTAAAGACTTAAATGATCTGTTAGAACACAGTAACAAATAATTTGAAATCAATAAATTTATAAAGAAAATATTACTATGCCATTATGTAACTTTATGGACCAGACTTTACACTCTGTATTGTGTTTATTTGTAGTCATTTGTTGTTAAAAAAGAGAATAATGGAAACAGAAAAATTTCAGTAGAAGGACATCTGAAGAGAGATTAATGAGATTACAAATATTTAGCTTTCAGAGCAGCTAAATGTGACAAAAGATAAATAAAATAATGATAGATACAAAAAAGATAGTATAAGAGCAGGGTATTTGAAATATATTGAAAGGAAAGTACATTTTGAACTATAAACACAAAATAATTAGAAGAAATAATTTTCACTCCACAACATGTAATCTATACAATTATCTATCTATCTATCTATCTGAGAACTTCAAAAGAAGGAATAAATATATATATGGCTAACTAGAATAACCATGCTACACTATGTATAATAAAATTTACATGAGATATCAAGTGTTCTAATTCAACCTACATGGCACAGGTACCATACTTAAGATTTTACATGTGATTTCGAAGTATTTTGTACCAGCTACTCTAAATTATAAAACAGAGGGCTAGATAAATATTCAATATTCACTTATATAAGTTCCTGTGCTCCTATGAAATTCCTCTTCCATATTAAGAGCTGTAGCAGGAGATGCTTCTCTTGTTTACTCACCTCTCACCCTGGTTTATAATTCTCCAGTAGTCTCTAAGTATTCAGTAGCACAGAAAAAATTGAGTCTTTCTAGGAAGGATATAAAACTACATGGTCTTCTCTTTCCTTCATTTGCTGGCTTTGAATTAGAACTTTCTTGTGCACTTTCTCTAGAAGTTAAAAACAGTAACATAAAGCTGATTTGTACTAAGCTTGAAATAAATTCTGAAGCTGAGGAGTTTTGTGGTGAACCTCTTTGAAAAATTTAAGTACTTTCAGCTGAAGTCATTAAAGGTCCTTGAACAGACTTAATACTAAGTGAACATCTTGTTAAAGCTTTTACAGGTACCTTAACCAGAAAAGGAAGGTCAAACAAGGTGTACTCCCCATATACAATGCTGGAAAACTGGTAACAAGAGACAAGGAGAAGGATGAGGTACTCAACACCTTTTTTTGCCTGTCTTCAAGGGCAGCCTCACTTACCACACCTCTTGAGTGGATGGACAGCAGGATGGAGACTGGGGGAGCAAAGTCCCTCTCACTGTAAGCAAAGATCAGATTCACGACCATCTGAAGTATTTGAACATACATAAGTCTATTGGACACAATGAGTTGCATTTCACAGTCTAGAAGGAATTGGCTGATGTAGTTGACAAGCACTCTCCATGAGATTTGAAAAGTCATGTCAGTCAGGTAAAGTCCCAAGAGACTGGAAAAAGGGAAATATTATACCAATCTTTCAAAAGGATAGAAAGGAGGACCCTGAGAACTACCGCCCTGTCAGCCTCACCTCTGTGCCTGGTAAGGTAATGGAATACATCCTCCTAAAAGCTGTGCTAAGGTGCATGGGGGACAGGGAGGTGATTCAAGACAGCCAGCACAGTTTCTCCAAGGGCAAATCCTGCCTAACCAACGCAGTGGCCTTCTGTGATGGAGTGGCTCCATCAGTGGACAAGGGAAGGGCTGCAGATGTCATTTATCTGGGCTTCTGTGAAGTCTTTAACAAAGTCCCTCCCAACATCCTTCTCTCTAAATTGGAGAGAGATGGATTCGATGAGTGGACTGTTAGACGGATAGAGAACTGGTGATGAATGGCTCAGAATTCCAATGGACATCAGTGACAAATGGTGTCCCTCATGGGTCCATATCGGGACCAGTGTTATTTAATATCATCATTAATGACATAGATGCAGCAAGTTTGTAATTGACACCAGGCTGAGCGGTGCAGCTGACACTCCTGAAGGATGGAATGTCATCCAGAGGAATCTGGACAAGCTTGGGGAGTGGGCTCATGGGAATCTCATGAGGTTTAACAAGACCAAGTGCAAGGTGCTGCACCTGGGTTGGGGCAATCATGCTTATCAACATAAGTTAGTTAACAATACAGCAGGCTGAGGGAGGGGATTCTGTCCCTCTTCTCCACTCTGGTGAGACCCCACCAGTGCTGCATCCAGCTCTGGGGTTCCCATCACAGGAAGGACATGGATCTGCTGGAGTGAGTTCATAGGAGGCCACCAAGATGATTAGAGCAATGGAGCATCTGTGCGGAAAAGCTAAGAGAATTGGGATTGTTCCGTCTGGAAAAGAGAAGGATTTGGGGTGACCTAATTGTGGCCTTCCCATACTTAAAGGGAGCCTATAAGAAAGCTGGGGAGAGACTTTGTGCAAGGACAGGACAAGGGGGAATGGCTTCAAACTGTAAGAGAGTAGGTTTAGATTAGATATTAGGAAGAAATTGTTTATTATGAGAGTGGTGAGCAACAGGTTGCCCAGAGAAGTTGTGGCTCCATCCCTGAAAGTGTTTCAGGCCAGGCTGGATGGGGCTGTGATCAACTTGGTCTGGTCAAAGGTATCTCTGTCTATCGCAGTGGGATTGGGACTAGATGATTTTAAGGTCACTTCCAACAGAAACCGTTCTATGATTCTATGATGATTTCTTCAGAACCAAGAAATTCCATCCTCCAGCTGGCCTAAGATGTCTGCCTTTGCTGCATATACATTATATAGTCAACACATTCTCTCTGTTTTCACCACTATTCTAGCTGCATTGGAAAAAGCAGTGTGCAAAGCCTGCCCATTGCCATTATGGGATTGTATATGAGGAATCTCCGCTTAAGTTGATTTCTTTAATCAGTACAGATGATCTTTAAAGATAAAGATTATTATTACAGAGTTTGTATAAGAATTAAGGCTTTGTAGAGAATAATAATTATAAGACTGTCTTCCAAGAAATTATGTAGCATATTACATATTGCAATCTAAGAGTTTTGTAGTCAGATTATATTCTGTATATTAAAAATATTATTATGAGAATTTTAGTTTAATCCTGGTACATTTTTCATGAACAATTATGAGGTAATCAGAGAAGACCATGAATCTTATGTGTAAATATATCCTACAATACGTGTGTCTTGCTACAAAAAATACAAATCATAACAGTGAATTAACATGTTTTAACATTTTACGTAAGTTCTTATATACTGTAATATGACTTGTAACGTGAAATTACTTTTCCAAGAGCAAAGGTGATATAAGACCAACAGTTATCCATGCTTTCTTTTTGCTTATTGCCTTAATAACAACATAGATCATTATATGGCTTACTGTTCTATGGAAAAAGAATTTTTTAGGTCAAGAAATTTAATTTCAGAATGACTTTGATTAATTGACACTTGTATCACAATATAAAAGGAAACCCCTATCTCTAAAAAGATTTTGTAAAAAAAAATTGGGTTTTTTTCCTACTTAGGCACCCCAAGTTCTTCTAGAAGATCCCAACACGGTGCAAATAGTGATTTCATATAAAAATGTTAGTAGCTGCTTAATATAATCAGGTGTTAGAATAATGATAATGATTACCTCATCATATTGGTAATTTTTGCATTCTGTTAGCAAATTTTGCTTTTGCTAACATGATGCAAAAGTTGTTAATATAATGAGTCTCATTGTATTAGCAACTTTCTATCACATTAACAAAGATTAAATTTGCTAATGTAATATGACAGTCACTAATGTAAGATTAGTATGAACAGAGACCAGAATCTCTGTAGACCTCCTAAAGGTAATGCTGAACATGTAAGCAATGCTCATTTGTTTTTCCTTTGCTAGCTATACCTTGAGTGCCCTAAGTACCACATCCAACTGCACTCACAGAACATTCTCCAGGAAAGCCCACTGTATTGAACACTGGCAGTCAAGAGACAATGATTAACTTTTGATGCAAAGCCATGAACCATAAAGTTACTTGTTAGAAGATAAGTGACTCATGCAAATGGATCAGCTGATATTTATACAACATTGAGTGGTGTTCATAAAAACTGACATTAGCAATATTGCTGACTAATTTATATAGGACCTTCCATGATGAGCATACTCATGCCTACACAAATATTGAACGGCTACAGCAAACATCCTTGGACTACATTGCTCATGGGGGTCTCCCAAAAGAGACTTTCCATGTTAGAAATTTATGACATAAATGCCAGAACATTAATAAGCGACAAACAGCCTGAATACAATGATCCTTTCACTTGTCTAACATGTCAGAATGGCTGCACAACCCCTCCACACCTGCGGAAGTGACTTGGGAAGTGAGATATGCTTAGTCATATATCAAGGATAATTGTATGTATATAATGTATATATCAAGGAAAATTAAGAGGCTTTAGCTGTGTCAAAAATCCCTTGCTTCCGCTGTAACACTATCACCATTCATATTCCTGGGGTAATGCTTTCATCTCCCTGTCCCAGACTTCAAATGAGACTCCCAGACCTGAGGAGCCACAGAGAAGCTGCAGCCCTTTGTGAGTATGGGAACACAGGTTGCTCTTCTCAGATGAAACCTAACCTTGCCTAAATGGTCTGACTTAATGAGCAGCTGAGTAAGGTACTAAGTTAAAGAAGAATTGTTATGGACTCTTACTACAAGAGAGCTTTGGAAGTGCTGCTTGCTCTCACCTTCTATTTTGAGACTTTTAGGACAAGCCACATACCAAATCTTGGCACTATTATTCTTCTTATGTCCTGTCTCAGAACAACCTACAAAATATAAGTGCTCCTTCCTGAAATGTACATGCATCCAGTGTTGGGATTTCCCAGACTACAATATGTGGGTGCTAGAATGCAATTTGGGTTGGACAAAAGTGAAAATTAAATGCAACAGTTAGTCAACACAAGAACCATTTACAGTACCAAGCAGTTAAACACCACTAAAATATTCTGACAAGAAAAATCAACTGCTTGTCTACAGTCTAGGGTGGAAAACCATGGTATCAGAAAGGCAGTAGACACAGGCTTTCAATGAATAACCTCAGCACAGCCTCATGCATAGAATGCCAAACATTTCATCTTTAGTCTCTCTTCCTTTCAGAAAAAAAACACCAGTAAATTCAGCCGATATGATGTAAAAGCTAAAAGCAAGCAGGATTCCTGCAGAACAGAACTTCTGAGCAAACAGGGAACCCAGTAAATAAACTCAAAAACAGTGCAGATAAATAAAACATAAGCTCCAAATTTTCATCTGCGTTGTGCTTGATTTGCTTTTATAGCTATTGAATCAGTTTTGTGGTCAAGCATTAAAAAGTTAGAATTAGCACATGAATCATGCAAGCTGTGAAGTCCTAGATCGAATGGCACAACTGCAGGTACCATAAGCAGCTATCTAAGTAAAGGAAGGGGCTGAAGGGGGAGCTAGATATTTAGGCAGGCTTATCTGTTGAATATGAAGGGCCTTTTGACATCAGAAGAAGTTAAAACTGGATTCACAGCTTTATGTTAATATATACTTTTCTTTTACTATAAGCAACAGGCTGAACTGAAGAAAAAAACTAGTTTTGTGATAAACTATATTTCAGTTCATAGTACTAAAATATAAAAAGGAACAATCATGAGTTTTCCATTTCTTTTCCTTCAGTTCCTGGAATGTGATTTCTGTGAACAACGGTTTAATTAGAAGACCATTTCTTTCAGTGAAGTATATAAGTAAAGCCCTAACCACTTATTGTTATGAACAGTATGTGTTTTTTTCTTTGTTAGAGCAGTATTTCTGAAGATGATTCATGACTGAATTCTAATATGGCAAACTGTATTCTTCTGATCTAAATTTCACTGGCACAGGTTTGTTTTGTTTGTTGGGTTTTTTTTTCTTCATACAGAAATCTTATTCTCTCTTGCCCAGTTTTTTTTGACTCTGACAGTTCACAGCTGAGCAGTTCAGAGGAATACACAGCTTCCTTAATACACCTCACTTGACAAAAGCAGGACCTGATCCTGCAAGTCAGCTTTAAAATTGCATTTGGAAGCTGTCGTGAAAATAACGTGGGAGACAAATTGGTTCTCACCATTTCTGAAAATTAGGTCACTTATTTAGGACATTGAAAGGAACTTCGGAGTTATGACTTGAGGCACACATTATATTTCTTTGCCAGTGTAGTCCTCTTACCTAATGTTAAGAAATAGATTCATAATAATGTAATTATAATAAGCCATTCTGTCTTAAAAAGTTCCTTTGGAGACTTGTTTAATGATACAACTCTTTATGTTTATGTTGAATTGTATGAATTATGGACCTTTTTTTCACAGGCTTCCATAACACCAAAGATCTTTAGATTGAGCACAAGAAAATTTAGGTCACTCAAGGATAACACCATGAAATAACAAAAGCCTACACCAGGGCAGAAATCCTAATGGCACGCATCATGGTGACTAGGACAAGTGTTTGAGGAATATATTGTATTCTCCTAAGGCAGAGAGGCAGAGCGGGGCAAGTGACATGAGAAGCTGGAGAAACAAAGTAATTTGCTGATATTTTCTTCCCCTGTGTGCTTTGTATCAAATAATTGCAGCATGCATTGCACATGATTTTACTCTGCCATTTTCAGCCTAAGCTTAGCCTGTTTGTATAATTTCCCTGTCCTATTGACAACCCTCAAGCATACCCATGGATTAGTAGAGGGTTGTGTTAGAGGACATGGCCAGGTCTTTCTGGTCCAATGTCACATACAGCCCTTGACACTTGAGCCCTAGGAGAATCCCTGACAGGGGCAGTAGTTCCAGGACATATGTCATCTGCAGGCCAGCCACTAGAAGTCAGCAGTCACATACACTCTTAGAAAAGTAAAAAANATACACCCTTAAAAAAAAAAAAAAAAAAAAAAAAAAAAAAAGGTGTATATGATAAGCATCTTGCTAACTGCAATCTATATACAGAATCCTGGATTCTGCTAGAGCATGTCAGAGTGCCAAGAGCTGACCAAACACAGCCCCCCTCTAAGGATGTGTAAGGTGCGCGTTCCCCAGAGTTTGTACATAACAACTTCAGCATATAAAGACTTGGACACTGCTTTTGTACAGAAAACTGAGCTGCCATTTAACCATCTCTCCTGGGTTCCCTGTGTCTGGAAGGCAAGTAGAGTTTGTGGGGAACAAGGACTGAACGGTACACGGCCTGTGTAATTGAATGGCTTTGAGCAAATGCAGAAACCACCATAAAAGCTGTTGGTGTTGGATACGTCCAAACAAAAGCCACAGTATTACCATCCTGTCCCTAGATCAGACATTATTATTTTTAGTGTCATGTGCTGTATTGCATTATTTGATAAAAGTAAAGCACAATAATTTGCAGTTGACTTGATTTCTGTCCTTGTTAGATTATTTTTTTTTTCAGTTTCTGATGAAAATGGAAGACAAGCTTTGCAAAATTATTTTTGTGGATTTTCTTTTCAGTTTCTTTTCCCTTCCTATTGCCATGTCTATCTATTTACCTATATGTACCTATGGCTCAGTTATTGATTTATGTCCATTGGGATGCCAGATACATATCCTGTAAGTGATATCAGCTTGGATACTCTGAATTGCATCTGTGGATAAAAGCATTGCAAATTGTTATTAATTATACCCTAAGGAAGATGTATTCCACAGTTGAACTTTCTGAAAAAGGAAAAATATAATAATTCTTCTCTTCACTGAACAATTTTTTCCTTTATTATGGGACAGCTGAAGAACACACTATTGCTTTTACCATGCAGTTCTGAAAGTGCCAGTTGGGAGAAAACATATTTTTGGGTACTTAAAATAAATATATGAAAAAGTTACAATAGCTTGCATTGAAGCTCCATGTATGTCCGCTTAACAAAAATAGCCTTTGAACTGCAAAGAAATTTAGTAACGATTACTGTTCACTGAAAAAGTAATACAAAATGTTATTTATCTATTTCTTTTCCTGACCATGTGTTTATCTGTAATTTTGCAGTTTTCAGCAGAGCAGATGTGCTATGACAGAAACAGCAGCTACAGTATTTGCTCCACATATAGAAACAACAAGCAAATGTGACTCATATCCTGGATTACATTAAACAAAATGGAAGAGTGACAAAAAAAATCTGTTAGTCTAACAACAGATTTTAATTGCAAACTAAATTGAAATTCATTTGTTTGAGAAAGTGTTTTCAAATGTTAACTCACAGATTTATACTGTAGTATCTGCCAAAAATGTTAATGTTGTGAGGTGAAATCCTCTTTCTAATTAGGTCACCAGAACTTTGTCACTGCATCTGGGGGCAAGAGTCCATCTTGGTCCTTTATTTGGTTCCCCCAGATAATTTTATATATACCACATAAGTCCTAAGCTTTCACTTGTCTTTAAAAAAAAATCTTTAAGGCTGCAAATGGTTAAATGCAATTAAGGATTTGTCCATAAAAATGTAATCAATAATTATCATTCAATGGTTGGCTGCAGAGATCTGGCCTTGAAAGACAAGCAGTTTGTCAGAGGGCAAACCCAAATGTCTTTAACACAAGCAGGTCTTCTGCTCCTGACCTATTAAAACTTTGTTTGCTGTTTTACTTGCTGGTGAACAAGTCATGCAGAAAGGTGTTGAGGAAATGAGCCAGCATGTTCCCCAGGTGATATAAATGCTTTATCAAACTGATCCCAGCCTTGTTATGTAAACTATACCAGGTACCGTTCGTTTTAAACAGAGAGATAAACAGATCTAATGTGCTTCAGGGTGTCATGCTTTATGCATGAACTGCTTTTTATTTTTATATTAAAGATTTTTCTGACACAAGGCTTTGCAATGAAGGAAAGCTCCAATATAATGTCTTAACTAAAACCACTGCAGCACCTGCAAGTTCAAAGTACTGAGACTGATATTCCCTGATCAGATAGTCCCATGTTAACCTATTTAATTAATTCTTAATAAACAATTAATTTTTTAGTGAAATACGTCTTGCAATGAGAAAGTCTCTCTCACAAGATAAATGAAGTAATCCTCTGAGAAGGAATTTATAAATAACTTGGTCTATCTGTCTATTTACAATATTTAGCTACCTACCCTTTGCTTTCACTTGTCTGATCTGTTATTGTTTTCTTATTTACTCTACAATTTTCAGTCTGGAGTGATATCAGATAGAACATTTTTAACCTTTTCAGGGGTAGTGTCCAGTCTCTTTTTATAGCAATGGGATTAAATTCTACTCACAGTTTTCATGGGAGCAAACGCAGAATACCACCAAAGATTTCAGTTACTTGAGATTTACAAACAAGACAAGGATTTAGTCAGCTGTCTTAAATCTGAGATATGCAAGATGAAAGTGAACACGTTTATTCTCTCATTTAAAATTGGACCTACAGAAGATCTACTTTGAGAATTGTATACACTTTAACCACAAATATTATTAAAAATTTCCTTGGTGTAATATCAATATCATCCTCTGAAATTTTAAGGATAACTATAGACCGCTATTTTCTTAGAACTCTATAAGAAGACAGAGGAAAAAAGTCTTATAACTGTTGTCATATACACAGAAATATTTATTTATCCTATCTAAAACAAGTCTCGAAGTACACTCAAATCTGAGCACAGTCTTAACTATGAAGTCACTAGGGATACCCTTGTTATTTATCTTCTACAAACAGATTTGTATGAATGTGTATATGTACATAGTAGTGCAAATATACCTATGTGTATTCAAATGGCTTTTGCATATCCTCCTTACAAGTTTCCACCGATTAATTAATTAAAAATAGTTGGTTAACATGATTGATAGAACAATATTTGTGTGGCTGCACAGAGCCTCTTTTGAGAAATTCCTTCTCATGCAAAATATGAAAAACAAGAAGATAATGCTTGGACACCTGCTGTTTGTCCTGAGATGTTTTGGTTCTAGACAGAGTGTGTTTTGGAATTGGGTGTTGTGGGGCTTCAGCCAATCACCCCGGGGGGTGGTTGACCACCTGATGGGTTCTTACCATATATAAAGGGGAATAGAATAATAAACGCGGCTGCTGCCGCTTCTGCTGCTTTCACTTCACTGGCTTGTGTCTTCCATCCCGGGTAATACAGCAACACTCTTTGTATTACAGTCAGCACAACAAGTATAATAACTCTCAGGCTGATAAGACTGGTAGGTTTAGTCTGCCTTAGTTCATATTTTCAAGGCTGAAAAAAATTCTCTACCTGACAAAAGCCTTTGTTTTAGCAAGTACATATGCACAAAGATAGCACAAATAATGTGATTTTAATGCTGAGGGTGTCCAATTAACATGTTAGAAGTGGATAATATAAGTCTTCACTAAAAGTCTGGTTTGTTTGTATACATAATACAATGTTTACTTTTCTGGACACATGAAGCCTTTCTTCCCTTTACTCCATGTGCAACTCAAAGTAGAAAAACGGATGAAATTTAACTATCCATAAGTCTTTGTTGTGGAAGGACTGAATTATAACTTTTTAATTTAGTAAAGTAAAGAATTATTACAGTAGGACTCCAGGGCAGGAATGTGTTAATAAAATCATACTCTCTGCCTTTTCATTTAAAATAATCCCCTTGAGCTGATTAAATGAAATATCACTTGTTTAATAACTGACAGAACATTATTTTAAAGCAGAAATATTTTGCATATCTTCCTATCCTGATTTTAATTCTAGGCACAAAGTAGTGAAGGCACTGACATCACACAAAGGAGTAGAGTTTAGCACTTGGATATAGTTTGTCCTGTCATAGTGGCATCTATAATTTAGTGTGAAGCAGTGAGGTAGACAGAGCATTATCATTAGAAATCATCCTGAACAGGGATATAAAACACAGTTGCAATAACACTTGTCAGAAAGGTGACTGCAGTCAAAACTAATATCCAAGAGTTTCAAGATAAATGCTGACACTGCAGCCATCTTACAAAGACTATTATTGCTCAAAAAAAACCAAACCCAGAATGAAAAAAAATCCCAAAACCCAACTGTGAACCTTCCCCAGAAAGAACAAGTTAGTGTGAAGTTTGTATCAGGGGTGGCATACACTTAGTAATATTTATGGTAGAGTTAGTCTTTCTGGCTTAATGACTTTAAGCAATTTCTCTCTCCACCCTCTCCCCATTATCTGGAGTATACGAGTGCAATACTCAGAACAGGTGAATAACTGTGCTTCTGCTTCCAGGTTCAATCCCTCTCCCTGCTACCCACTTCCTCAACCTTTTTATTCCTCAAAACCCATTTGATTTTCTTAGTTTTTATATTTATACTCATTTCTGTCTTGGAATGCAGATATTATTTTATAATATTTTTCACTGATTTTGTAACTTAAAAACCACAAGAAAACTCCCAAATCATAATTGTAGCCTTGAAACTTGGAGGTAACTATAGTAACATCATTATTGTTTGGCACTGATAATGCATCTCTGTACACATAAACATGTGCCCAAGAATGCTGCTTCTTTATTACACTGATTCATAGCGCATCTTTGCGGATGTACTGCAAGACAAGATACAGATGCTGTGTACAAGGTATTTCTCCTGCTACTGGCAACCTGTCCTGATCAGACACACCGAATGGACAGAGTGGTTTGAGTGCCCCTAGAACTCAGTATTCCAGGTTAGATGACTTCCAATAGTGGTCATCACAGCTGAGAAATGGAAGGAAAATCTGCTATAATCCCTAGGTTCTGTTCTAGGCCCCAGTAATTTTCACTGCACCAAATATTCTGAGTCTGATGTTATTTATTTAAGACCCACCATTTCCCAAGGTCTACTATCTTTTGTCTGAAGAAAGCAAGCAGGAGGTTTTTCAGAGAAGACCTAAGTGCAATGTGTGAAGTGATCATGTAGTAGAAGCTCTTAAGCTCTATTATGCAGTATTATGTGGTATTATAGAAACTCAAGCATAAACAGAACAAGACTTACTTTGTGTCTGTCTAATGTATATTTAACAAAAAATAAAGGAGAGTACAAGTCCTTGTTACTAAAAAGACTTAAGAGTACTTCTTGTTCAACAATTTTTGTCTGATTGTAGATAACAACATCTCTGGAAAAAGTGCCAGAAGACCAATTGTGCACCACAGATAATGTGCCTGTAGAAGAACTTTCTTCCTAAGTTACCAACTGATATCTAAATTGACTTGAAGCACAATATACTCCTCTATAAAATTATTTTAACTGAAATTAAAAGGGAATGCTGTTACCATATATAAGTGCCTACATATTTTAAGTCTGCTCTATGCTTGACTGCAGGGTTAGCTAGTGGCAATGAGTTCCACATGTCCACAGCACTTGACAATAGAAAGTCTAATACACTAATAGAAAGAACATAAAGTAGAAAGAACATGAACTGTCTTTATTACATGCAAATTCAGTAAACTGAGCAGTTCATTTCTATGTACCAATACATAAACTTTCCTTTTTTTTTTTTTTTTTTCCCACATATAACCCAATTTACTTTTCAGACTTGCTCTTATTTCTCCAAATTACCACCTTGCAGTTAACTGCCTGGACTTGACATATTCCTGTTGTCTTTACTGTGATGGCTTTACAGTTTTTCTGCAAGATTGGAGTTTCACAATAACCTCAGGAACTTCACCATTTAGAGTCATTACTACTCTCAGTAAGTTCACATATGATGCCATTCAGTTGTCATTATTTGAGTTTCATGATGAATTTATGGATTATAGTTTCCCAATACTGGCTAATGAATCTATGGATTACAGTTTCCCTGTACAGGCTATATTCAGCTCTTTCTTTATTAAAAATATCCCAGTTTACTTGGAGCAGTGGTGATTTGTGATGTGATTAATTCTACCTACACCCTGATATTGAACAAAATTATATTAGGGGCTTAACTGTAAGTACTTTTGAACCAACCCCTCCTATAATATGAAAGATCAAGGTAGAAAACAGACCCATCACTTCTGTGTGCCGAGAAACACAAGTGTTTCAAGTATCAAGAAGCGTTCATTGAAATCTCGTCAAAGTGTGAATTTTTGGGGTAGTCAAATGAATCCACCACTATCCTTCAACTGACTCTTTTATCTCCCTCAATACTGCCCACTCACTGTCCTTTTCCTGGCCAACATGTCTGAATATGCACCACATGCAATGCTGCATGCTTAAGGGTTGGTAGTTCTGCACATATGTATTTGTAAAGAAGAAATAATTTTGAAGACTTCATTTTGATATCAAATGATCCCATAAAGATGTCATGGCCAGTAAAATCTATTATTATCCATGGCTTCCAACTGGTGGACTTTTCTTTCAATAATGCCTACTTCCATAAAATTTAAAATAAACATATCGTATGTTTGAAATTATGTTATGTTATGTTTGTGCTCAGAGCACAAACAATAAAGTGTGCAAAATCTTTTTTTGGATGTTTGATCACTGTTAGTCAGTAATGACAAAGACTTAACAAACATAAGGTGTCAAAACCTGACTGCTTTACTTGCAGCACACATGCTGTGCGGTGTAAGAACATTTCCAAGCAGATATTGGTAGGAGACAATTACAGAATTTTTAAAAAAATATATTTTCCTTATGTGTAGGTACAAGCCTGACTGGACTGTAGAGGCAAGCATAACTTCAGAGTTTGTTTCTGAGAAAAGAAATCTCACATTTCAAAAGTAGGATATGTTACATATATTAAATGGGAACTATAAAGCAGACATAGACTGAATTTCTTTGCTAGCAAAAAAAGAATCTAGATTTACAGTAAATTTACTTTCCTTCATGGCTTGAAAACTGCATTACATAAAAAAATTAAGTTAGATGGAGAGGAATAAATTTAATCAAAAACACTGTTAGATAAAATAACTTGGATTTAGGAGTCCGCAGCAGCTACTGCCAAAAGAAAGCTGTTGTGGTTTACCAAAGCTAACAGCATTCATTGTTTAAAAATACAAAGGTAAAAACTAACAAAACTTTACTAAATTATCTATAGTATTTAATGTGCCAAACTACTCTGTTGCAATGTATTTATCTAGTGTATTGCTTATAGTTGCATTTCCCATGGGAAAGGCTAGCACAGATGTATTTCAAACCATGTTCTTACTGTCTAGAAAAACCCTGAAAAGAAGAAAAATTTAACACGGATAGGTAAGGGGTCATGAAATTAAAGGCAGCGCTCACCCCCACTGCAACTGTATAACATTATGCATAATACTGGAACAACTTCATTACAGAAGTGAGAAATTTGCATTGTTTATAGTGGGAGCATGATTTGGCTGCTCAGCTTCCATAGGATTTGGATTTTGGGCTAAGAACTACTATTGCAAAATATCTGGGAAGATCACAGAGTGGAAGAGATTTCATTTTGACATTAGCATTTATAATTATAATATGAATATATGGAATCAAAGATGCTACAGTTTCTCCCAAGGTATCCTAAAATTATCATTGTTTAAAAAAAAAAAAAAATAAACAAAACCACATTCCAGACCAATTTGGTGTGTTTCTTGTGGTGTATAGAAGAATAAATAGCAAAGTACCCTAGGTGATTTTACAAGTATTGAAAGAGAGCGCTGTGCTAATCAATTCTTTTATTTGCTCTTTCTTTTGCCTTTATCTTGAACATAGAAATAGAAAACAAATCATAGTAACTATATTTCTCAAAAGTCAGTATCATTTACTTTCAATAGACTCAGTAACACTGTTTAAACCTTGAAAGCTAATAAACATGGATTTGTAGAATTAAAAATATCGAACAATTGGAGAAATAGCTACTCACAAAATTAAAGTTTTATAGCCCAAAGTTGAAGACTGCATTCCACAGTTTAAATATTTCATATCTGATGTTTTCAGACTCTACTACAGTGTGAAGTCTGATTTTGATTTTTCAATCCAAACCAACTTTTTGAGTTTGGTCTGAAAATCTAGATACTGCCAGCTTAGATGCATCTTTGTATTAAAAAGCTATCCAATATCTATCTGCAGTCTTTGATATGATTAACACAAGCTTTCTGTATGACATACATTAAAGGAAGGTTGTACTTGAAAATACACACTGCTATTACAGCATCAAGTCTGCAGAGATGACTGCCTAATATTTGAGTAATTTTCTCTTCCATAGTTATGGGGTGCCAGAAGTTGTTTCTGATTATGCTTTGTATTTATACTCAAGATAGGAGTCAGAGAGTCAGTCTTTACAGCTGCAAGCCAAGATATTAGGTGTGTGTGGAGGGGTTGTTTGTTTTGTTCGTTTTATTTTTTTTTAATTTTCTTTCATTTTTTTTTTTTTTTCCCCCAATTAAGGCAAATGTACTTTGCTGGGGCTATCAAAATTATCAATTGTGAGGACATCTATGACCAGGAGCCGTTTCTATTAAAATGCATCAACTGATTAATCTGTAGCTGTTATTGGAGAAAAGTGGGTTCACAACTGAAACTTGTCATTTGAATTAACACATTGTTTTGGTTTTATGGGTCAATTTAAGTGACCTAACTTCATAATGAGACCTGGTGATTTCAAAAGGTTTTTGGCCAAATCCACAACTGACTCCACACTTTTAAAACCAGAGTGGCTATGCTGATTTATACCAATTAATTATCAAGGCTATTGTGTTTTGTTCTCATTGATATCAAAGGAACTACTTGTTGAATAAGATGCTGAGTAATTGCAGGTTAATAAAATCATATAAGACAAAAAATGCACTCTATGAGTTAAAGAGAAACAAGGATATTACTGTGTGTCTATTAACATTACATCTAGAATCATAGACTATTAAAACATAAACATATTAGATTACAAGGATATCAGTCCCATCAGTGAAGATAAAATGAACACAAGCAACTTGCACAGCAAATACTTTCATAAGTAGTTGAGAAAAGGTGACTCAAAATCCATGACTATTAACTGTAAGACTACAATACTGTAGGGAACTCTCCTGCTCTAGCAGGGGGATAGATAAGTTGACCTAATGGCTCTTTTCCATTTCTAATTTCTCTGATTCTATTAAGTCTTGGTATTTTCAGAAGAATTCAACTGCTTTCCAGGGCCGCTGAGACATGAGAATGTAGGCAATTCCTTCCTGTAAATAACACTACATTTCAAACAGTAAAATACAGACTAGGAGGGGACATTAAACCCAGTTTAATATATTCTAAGCTCAGGCACAGCAGAAACTCTTTTTTCCCCTACACTTTTCCTACTGGAGTTTAATTAAGATTGACAAAGCACTAACTTTAAATCAGCAAGGAGATCCTTAGATCCATTTTGTTGTCAAATATGCTTTCCCTGTAAATGGCAGGAGTAACACATATCATTTCACTGATAATGTTTTAATATCCTGCATTGAATAAAACTTTTTTTTAATCAAGTTGCAATGGTAGCACTAAACTACACAAGGGGCTTGGGGGTTGCAGATGGCTGCATTACTCTAAACGTTCAAGCTTGACTGACCCATTTCATCAGCACTGTCAGAGCCTTGCACTGATACATGTTGACAACATTTAATCTTAAAAAATTGAAAGAAATGAATTAATATGCAAATTTCATCAGCTTTGTAATAAAAATGTCCTTGAAAAAAAACAGAGAACATGACCCCCAAGGAATAGTGTGAATTATCCCAGCTCAATTCTTTAAGTTAGTCAGAGGTATGTGGGTCCGCAAGGAAATCAGGGCAGATTTGACTTGGAAATAATTATGATGAAGAACAAAACACAAGCAGGTTGAATAAATGTAACAACTTGGGAAAAAGTCTTAGTCCTGTTTGTTATTCACTTTGAATTAACAGGATTAGGTTTGGTTTTTTGAAATAAAGGAACACCACCATGTAATTTTAACACCTAAGTAATGTGAAAACAATTTTTTCTTGCTATCAATTTTAGTAAGTATTAGAAACAGCTCTTGAAAAAACTTTTTTTTTTTCAGTACAGTATAGCTTTTGATACTGAGTAACTTAAGCTGTGATGTTCTGTCTGCTGTGTGCAAGTCAGGTAAATACTATCATTCCTTCAAAAAGAGAAGAGATGTCTGCGTGTAAATCAGAAAGATGAAAGGAAATTTTCCTGGACATTGATACCAACAAGATAGGAAACAACCATCTCTAGAAAGGAGTAAAAATTCAGGTGTTCCTTTTCATGAGATAAATCCTTGCATAAATAAATAAATAAATTTAATTTTGCAATCTAGCATACGTAATTTAGAGTCACAAAACTGTTGACTGCAATAAAGAACCTTTCCATTTTGATTGTCATTATTTGAAGCAGACTTCAAATTTTGAAAGATTTGGCAAGCAAGAATGAATAGGAAACAGCTTTTTCTTACTGCTAGTAAGCTGAATTCAGGTGTGTAGGAATCAAATTCTGAATCACCAACGCTTACTTCAGTGTAGTCAAGAAAAGTTCTGAGAACTCAGAAGGTTTCTAGATAATATTTAAATGGTCACTTTATAGTAGTGTACCTGTCAGAACCTTATTTCATACTTCTAGTGTTAGTCATACTACTTTCATAGCAGTCAAAAATCTACACCCAGTGCCCTGCTCAGCTTCTCTGTCAGGCAATCGCATTGTAGTTATTCCACTGTCTTTTTTTTAGGGTAGATAAGTATTTGAAAATAAGGTTTGCAGGAATTAACTCCTTGCTGTACTCGGAACTCCTTGGAAAAGAGGTAGTCCAGGTTAACATGTTCTAACAGTATGCTTGAAAAATCAACACTCCACTACAAATGAGCAACCAGCCTGGAAAACTCAACACAATCTTTCAGAGTCTCTAAAATAAGTTGTCTGATTTTATATTTCCATGGAAGACAGACATACTGAAATACAGACTATGATCCACCAAATGAATTTATTATGTCAGCTTTTGTGGTTTTCTACAAAATGGTTTAAGTTTCTCCTTTCTCTTCTAATCTACAGTCAGTAAAATCCTACTTTTATAGTGCCCTTTGCACCTGTATGCATAAAATGAATAACCTTGCAGTTTAATTATGCAGTATCTATCAATTTTGAAATGATATGAAGTTGCAGATAGAAAAAGAATAAAACCTCTTTAAGAATCCAAAATTAATATATGTCAAACTCAGGCTAAATCTTAATCTTCTTGCAACATTTCTCTAAAATAGATGTTCTTTTATCACCTGGCATATCAAGACCCATTGGAAAAAAAAAAAAAGGCATTTGGTTAACATGCTGTGGAACAGCACTCTCTTTTCCACCTCACTTCAGGCTATTTTTGAAAGATCTGAACAGTTGTATAATAATGAAAAATGTGCAATACTTGTGGGGCATTGCTTGTGCACACATACCTCCGCCCACGCATTCATCATTCCGCAGGTATTGTCAGTGAAAGTTTAATTGCATAAACACTCTGTAACTGTCCTGTCATATTTCTTGTCAGTCTGGATTCCCTCTCCGGGCTCACTATCTCACAAAACTATAATTGAATTGCTACCAAATCACAAGAGGGCCCCAAAAAAATAAAATCTTTATGAACAGAATTTGTTTCCTATCAGCACATTTGACAAATTGTGGCAGAGGAAGGGCCTTAGCGATAATTTCTGAGTTTATTCTAAATCCAGTTATTTGCTGTTTGCTCTTATCTGTTCTTTAGAATTTTAAAGCCCCAGTGAGAAAGAATCCCAAAGAGCTCAACAATAGTATTTTTCCAGGTCCTGAAGAGACCAGTAGAAAAAATAAATAAAATAAAATGCTGTACTAGCTTTGGCTATGGGTAAGTATTGCTTAAACAAAAGAGAATCTTAATTAAGTCTGAAATACAGTGGATATAAGCCAGCAATATCTTTCATATCCCCTCATAATCACTTTATTTACTTATTCAGGTCAAATGACAGCTTCTGCAAAATATCTTGCTTTGAATGTGTAACCTATGTCCATATTACTAATTTTTTCCTGTGTAATACTTCCATGTACATTCGATTCCTGAGTAGATAATGAATGTAATGACCAAATAAACTTAGCACAAAGGTCTGACACGTACTTTGGTAGTGTGCTGTGTAACTGGAATGCCAATTAAAATATAACTTATGTTAGTATTTTCAGAAAAATACATTCCCTTAGGCTAGAAGTTGCTCATTTTAACCTGAAGTTGATATTTTTCTGACATGCATTCTGATTTTATTCTAAGCAAATCCTAGTGAATGGCAGAAAATTATAACTCTAGCAGAAACCTGAAAATATTGTTCATTCCACTTTAAAATTTTATTAGCAGCAGGTGCATTAGAAATATATCCTAATGAATAACTTTTAAATGGGACAGAACTTCAAATGGATTGACAACTGTCTGATTGTTTACGTTTTTAAATGTGCTTATCAAAATCACATAGGATTGATGGGTGTTTTTAGGTGAAGTTATGTTTTAGCAAGAGACTTAATTTAGGACTAAGGTTAAGGCTGAGGATAAATGAGTGCATTAGATGATTAAAGAACATTTGTCTTGTTGGACACTTCAGTAATTTGTTTATGACGCTTTCGAAACAAGCAGTAAAAGAAGAACAAAAAGCTCAGGATTTAGCCAGCCTCTCTCAAACACAAGCCCTGAACTAAAATCAATTGTTTTTATGCAGAATTAAAATATTTATCAGCTTATTAAAACCATGATTCCAGGATACATGGCTTAAGCACATTTGATGAAAATATTTAAGGTACTATTTTCTACCTTTTTTTTCCTCTTTGGTTTTTTTTTTTCCTTTCTCTGGTTGAAATCTCTGACAATATTTATTCTTGGTTGAAGAGGGATAGATATGCAGAGTGGAAGAATGAGATTTCTCAACTCTTTGCAAAGAATCTTACTAAAGATTATTTTACCTTGTTTTTATAAACTTTTGTTTTGTCTTTTTTAATATTACTAGAATAATTTCAATGTTCTTTCTAGGACATAAAGTCTTATTATAAGGAAAGGGATGCCTCAGGAGAAATACAATAGGAAACCTGAAAATAAAGCCTTTGATCTTTTGTGCATAGGTCACTGATTAAATTTGATTTAGGTAAGCAATTAATTAGTATTATCATTTGGTTGCTTATTTGGACTGGATTGGGGACCAGCACTTCCTGTGTGAAGAAAATCAGTGAAAATGGATGCTAATTGGCACTACTGTATATATTCACAGGAAAACACCCGGAGTTTGGTCATGGCCTGCACTCTGAACTGTCTTCCTACCTCATAGAAAGTCATTGGAGAGCAAGGCTGGAGAACAGCAATGCAACAGCATGGGAAAGACTACACTGCTGGTGCCCATGCTGTACATGTTCTGTGGATAAACAAACAATTTCATTCCCCAGGGCAGTCTCCATCTGGCACCTATCATCAGAATGAAATTCACTAAAAAAAAAAAAAGGGAAAAAAGGAAGCTCTGTTACTGATGATAGCACAACTACATCTTTTCTTTCAATGTTCTGCAAAACCTTTAAGGGTAATGTGTTTTGATAAGAAACAGTTAATGAAATAATTAATCCTAATCACCTGTGCTGAACTAGATTAGTACTGTGTTTCAGTCCTGCCACATTATCACCTATTAAGTGTCTGGTCCTGGAAGGGAGTAGCCAGCATGAGGCTTTGCAGGAGCATTCCCACAGACAGTTTATGGGTCTGTGCAAAAGCCTGAGTATAAAAAGCCTTGTCTTTGTGACTGGCATAGATGAGGATCACTATTACCATTGCAGGAGGCACTGTCGAGCCCCTGGGCTACCTCTCACTGTGCTGGGCACTGTGCAGGCACAGAATGCACAGCTCCCTGAGAGCTGACCTGCTGCTGCTGGAGGGGTGACCAATTCAGACTTGAAACATCAGGTTTCAGTGGCACAAAGCACTCAAAACAAACAAGCCCTGCAGCTGGTTGAGTAATTTACCCTGGTAAAAAATGTAAAACGTAATAAAATCCAAGAGAAAGCATATCCACTTTACCTGGTGATAAACAAAGAGAGATGATAAGGTAATGATAAGTTAGATGACTTATTCAGTGGTCATACCCTATTCACAACTGAAAAGAAAAGAGTATCTGAGACAAACGGCCTAGGAAAAGCTTCAAGAACTGGAAGCAACAAACCTTTCACAGAGAAGAAATATTTTCAGGCTTCCCCCAGCATGACCATGAGTAAAATTGTTCACTGGAGGCGGACATTCCTTTTGGCCAGTTCTGCCTTTTGTGATCTCTGCCCCCCACAGAGCTGAATCGATACCAAGTAATATCATCCTTTGTATCTCTGCTGTTTTGTGTATATAAAGAAGATAGAATTGTGTAATTTTGACAAGAACAAGGTTTTAGTCTGTAGTATGATGAATTAAACATAACTGGCTTACAACAAGCCAAGAGCTTTAAGCAGTCAAGTCTGATCTGCTTGAAATCTCAGCTTATTAAGCATTGGTACTGTTCTACTCCACTCAAAAAAGAAAGGGTCTATCTGGCTCCAATTAGAAGTTCAATATTTGAAAAACAAGTTAATATCAACATAGATTAAGTAAGTAAAGGCTGTAGTGCCATTTTTTGTTATAGGGCAACACAAATATCTTTAAACTATTTGTTTAAATATAAAAATTTCTGGGTTTATGACTCTAAATTTAAAAAGAGAAATAAACAAAATGTATAGATCACAAAATAAATAACAGAATAATAACAAAAATGAAATAATTTTGTTATCTACAGTTTACTAAGAGTGGCCATCAATAAGTCTGTTAAATGAAAAAAAAAGATTCCGTACAGTTAGAAAATAGGTAGTATGAATATGACGAATGGTAATTACTTTGGAAAGATACACAAGGTTATAGAGCAATATTTAGAAGGAAGAAATAGGAGGTTGGAAAGACAAGATGAATGGTGGGGGCAAGAGTAAACGAAATATGAATTTTTAACAAGAGGATGGAGAAAAAGCCAATGTAATTTAAGACTACATAGGTGAATATGGTGACAGAGCAAAATTACTCTTTTGTTTGGGAAATGCAGCATTCACATGAAACTAAGAGAAAACGGAAAGAATTGAGACAAGCATAAAATAAGAACTATGAAAGATTTTAGAACAAAGCACTTGTGAGGGAAGGATGAAAATAACATTATGGTTGTGTGCAAAAACAAAGGGAATATACTCTAAATGAACATGTAGACTGAATATCACAAGTAACTGTGAGAAGATGGAAACAAATTACTCTGATTTTTCCAAACTCAGCTGTATGATTGAGAACAATCCCACATAAGACTGGGGATATTCAGGAAGATAACTTAGTCTTATTTCTCACAACCCTTCAGCTGACATAGCAACGAACACATTCCACTGGAACTGCCGAAGACACATGATCAATGAAACAAAAATCTTGACCTCAGAGCCTAAATCAAATAGATCTGAAAAAAAGTAGTTGGGAAAATCAATACAGGCAAGCAGACACTATTCAGCCTACTTTGCCTATGTGTTTCTCTTAATTAAGGGAGGGAAGGAGTACAGTAGAAGGTCCATGCAATCTCCAAACCTCCTGCAATAATTTTAGTTTCTTCTTGCCTGTTCCCAAAGAGCTTACAAAACGCACTAACTATTGGTCTGTCCAGAGCGCAACAGAGATTCTATTTGTTGGTCTTCCTGTAGTTATGGAGGAGGTATAAGAATTTATGCTTGAAAATGAATTCTGTTAAAATGTGTGTCATAGTACATGCGGATCAAACAAAAGTAAAGGTAGATTATTCTCCTGTTTATACTGATTTGGAATTTCATAGTATACTACATATACTTGTCTAATTTTGTAATGCAATAAATACACTTGCAATAGGTGATTTCACAACTTATCATGTATGTCTTAAAGGTACATAAATATTTACATATTACACTTGTATACATACTCTGTATTTAGGCACTTTCAGGTGTATATATTTCTGTCTAGTGAACCTACTCTATGGTCTAGTTGTGGTAGAGACATATTTCGTCTTCAATACAACAGATAACTGCTCCAGGTTATTTGCAGGATTTATCTCTATTTACTTTGTATAAACATGGAAATGAACCATAGGATTAGTTGACATATATTAAACACAAATTCTACATTTGGCTTCCATTTATTAATTGTGACTAAAGACAGCAGAGGTTCCACTTGTATAGAATGTCATAATATTGTAAAATTTAGTAGAAAGTAGAAAACGTGCATTTATTCTAAGAACCCATTTCTGTTTTAGAAAAAAGCATTACAAGTTAATTCTGAAAGATTAACTATGGCAGAGGAACCTAGAAGAATATAAACCTAGAGCCAAATTTAGCTCTGTGGTAAACAGAGGAAGCTGAGCCATGATTATTATAATTAGAAAAAATCTATCCTCTTGCAATCACAGTTACACAAATCCCGGGTTAACAGGCAGATGAAATGACAACGTTCTTAGGAAGAGTCAAATCCAGACATCTCAACCTCACCAGCATACGATTATAGAATAAATAAAATTTCCCTACAGATGAAGATTTGTATTAATATTGTTGGCATCACTATTGAACCTTTTAAAGCTGACTTGTGGCTGAAATGAAAGCAAGTTTTAACATTAGCATTCATACAGGTCACCCTGATATTATGCTACCACATAATGATTCCAGAAATCTCTCAAAGATTAATAATGATCACATAATTCCAGAAAGTCAGCACTATATATGTAAAAATATATTGGTAATAAAACCCAGCCACTGTTGTGCCTTTCCCCAGTTGGGGATCTCTCACTTTTCTTTGATTTCTAACGGCTTCAGATCAATAACTGGAGTGACATTATTAACAGCTCCCTCAACACCTTGGCCAGCACTAATATTAAATCCATTATACCTTCTGTTTGACATTTGCAGTACAGCAGAAAGTGCTGTAGATACAGTCAAGCTGCCTTGGGAATGGGGTTGGATGCAGGGTTAGTGAGATGGCTTCCCTTGCCTGACTCTAAATTCATCTCATTGATAGAAAATTTCAGCTATTCAGAAAACTACACCAGGCAGTAAATAACTCACCTGTCAAAGTGGGTTAAAAAAAAAAAAATCACTTTCATGCTGTTTTTGAAATACATTACCAAAGAGTCTTCAAAAAATATTTGACATTCCTTATTGTTATCACGTTTACAGAATCTAATAGGTATCACAACACACATCACAGGGTTTCCAAATGAATACTTTACTAGTGAATGATGTTGGAAACAAGACAGTTGTTTGGTTTGTAGTTTTAACTTTCACAGTAAGTTTTTGAAGACATTTATTGTACACTGTAGGAACCATGCAATAATGTAGCTCAATCAACCTGAACAAAATTGTCGGACAAATTAACTGGCAATTCTCAGGATATTTACACTGGTATACCTTATACCTATATTTAATTCCTCAGCATACCCACTCACAGTGGCATTCCCTACACTCTAGCTCTGGTGTTCTGGCTGACCTTTCTTCAGGACAGAACATGACACGGGAATTATGTCTAGGATACCCTTAAGTTCCTATTTGTGAATACGTCAGGGCAGCTTAGAGTAGATCATGGAACAGTGATGGTTTACCATGACTCCCCTCTTTGCTGTACCTCTCTCTGACACCAGGAATTCTGAACTTGAGGTGTTCAGGGATGGCTATTCTAGGAGTCTAGAAATTAGGCAAAAAGAAATTGAAAATTCTACTATTAGACTATTATTGATGGTGCACAAGAATGGATAGAAAATATATGTAGTGGCTGTGGGCTCAGGTTCATTCTGACACTATAATTCCTGTTTGCATTTGCTGTAAATGGTTCCCCTAAGTACATTTCCAGTATTTATGTCCTAAATACATTTCCAGTATCTATGTCCAACTAAATTCTGCAGAGAGGAGGAAATGGTAAGCAAATGAAAATAAAAATGAAAGAAGCAGAAGATAGTGGCACTAGATAGGAAGAACAGCAGCTCATCAAAATATTTTTTGATCTCATGGAAGATGCTGAGACAGTTTAGGAAAGAACTTTGCTTAATAGAAGAAAATAAGACAACAGGATCAACAGGTTACATAGCATGTTCTCAAGTACTGTGGCTTCACAAGAAGTGAAGCTCTTGTGACAGCTCTTTTGATGAAACCTTGCTGTCATGGGAGGCAGCCATTCCTGTGATGGGACGAAGGCTATCACAGAGCAAGGCTGCAGCCTCATTTCCCTTTGGCATAGTATGGGGCTTACCTTCCCTGTTGCTTTTACAGATGGGGGACTCTGACACAAAAAAACTCTGAAGATTCCTGCTGGGATGATTTCAAAGGTGCCTGCTTGCTACATGTTATGAGTTGGCTTCACAGAAGCCATCTTTGTGGCCCTCCCACTACCAAAAACTGGGCCCTGCAAAACCACCACAGTACATCTCTGCCATCTTTCTGCCTAATATTGCCAAGCATAGTATGTCTGCTTCTCAGCAGCTGCAATTCATAGTTCAAGTTAGCCACTAGTAAAACCACCACTGATTTTGGCTGATATTAATATATCCTGGCTGTGAATGGTTCAACCAACAAGTCAGTGCCTGTGCTCTTCCATCCCTTTTAGTGGCATTAATCTGTGGCAGAGGTCACAGAGTATAGGCAGGGCAGCAACTTCCTAGATGCCTTTAACAAACTCCAGAATCATAGTCCTAATTTGTCGCACTTTGGACACGAAAGAAAGATGCAGACACGTGTTGAAGAGAGACAGAGCCAAACTGCGGGCCAAAACTGGGCAGGACTGGCCTCGCACGTTATTTTATATCCTCCTAGAGACCACAGTGATTGGAGGGAGAAATCACCACCTTTCCATCACACTGGTCAAAGGAAATATCCATCAAATTTCTCTGCCCAGGAGAAAGGATTGCAAACAATAGAACACAGTTAGAAAAACATAGCTATGTTTACAGAGAATACGTGAGAAACTGTTACAGAAGAATGAAAACATCAAAGAACTGCAAAACTCAGGGCAACACTAATTAACTATTCTTGTCTGAATGTGTGAACAAAGAAAAAAAGTAAAACAAAAACGGAGGTGGATGCCTCCAAGATTCTGGGCCCTTTCCTGTTCTTTTGGTGCCTACAATAAATCCTTTCCTGTTAAAAGGACTATTACAACATATAGAGGAATGTCTTTTATGGACACAGACATCTCTAGCTGATTCTTCTGGATATTTACCCAGATTTGAGGTGAATTTTGTAACAGGGTAGAGATCCATGTTGCTTTAGCACTGCTACTGGGAATACCCAAATCAACAAATCTGAAACTGGCTGGAGTGCATCAACAGGTGCTGGGCATGTAGGCACACATGAAGATTCAGCAAGAGTCAAAAACTCACAACCCTCTAGCAAATGTATTAATTCCAGCCACAAAGTGGACTGTTCATATTCTACGACTTGAATAGGTTATATAAATAGTGAGAAAATAAAAGAAAGATTCCATTTTTGCATACTTTTGCTGATGGCCACTAAGGATGCAAAATGAGTGAAACCGGAACCCTCATACCTTAACTGAGGGTGGATGAGGCATTAAAACTTCATAAGAAATATAATTTCCCACAGCCTAACTCAGTTTGAGGGCAGGACTACAAGGAAGTTCAGTGTTCAGTGAGGCGTCAATGTAATTTTATGTTTTTAATTTCCTGGGTTTTGAAATTGCCCAAAGAAACAATTTAATTGCTATGTGTGCTATAGTTTGAATACTTCCAATTGGGTTTTTAAAATCCACACTTTACTGAAATGAACAAGATAGGAAAGGAGTGACTCTCGTCTACATTTTACTTGTAGTATTTGACTGGTAACAGCATCATTTTATTGGCCATTGACTTACTCTTTTTACAGGCTCTTACTATTTTTGTTATTTCAATAGGAAAAAGATTTTAAAAGTGAAAATCTAGAAAATTAAAATTAACAGAATATAACCGAGACTTCAAAATCATGCTTTAGTTCTGCCCCTATGGGCAGCTATCCTTGTGTCTGATGTCAATCCAAGCATAGGAAATCCCATTACCAACAGTATATTCCTCTAAGACCTGAGAAAATACAGTTACAGTGACAGACCTTTCAGATGCTAATCTCCTCTGCTCAAAGTACAGGTATTTAGCTCTACCAAGACTAGACCCAAGAAAGTCTTTTTAGTGTTTCTTACTCCTTCTGACTATCTGAAAAGTACCTTTTCTACTAAGTAGCAACTCAGAAAAAAAGTGTAAATTTTCTTCAAATCTGAGCAATTTTGCCTAATAGAGCAATTCTTTAATTTATTATGTCAAATATGGTGTGAAAAATTACAATCTCCAATATCCAAAGAGATTTTGGATAACACTTGTGAG